>JBBBDQ010001329.1:92500-440000 GCA_037127315.1 Ascarosepion bandense
CTTCTAGGCCTTGTAATTGAGTAACTATTTTCCCCACACTGCAATCTTTTCCCCACAAACGAAACCTCTTAAGCTTCTCGACACACTATCAATATTCACGTGGAATATGTTTCGACGGGCTACATTTTCTACTTCCACTAGTCCTAACCCTCACAGTTGAGATCCGACATGGCGTGTACACGGGAACGATCTATCCTTCTTCACTTCTCATTCAGTTAGAAAGAATGAAATTGAATTCTGATATCTTAGATCCCCTGCCTAATGGTACAAATTCCGAGAAAATTCTTCTCGTCCGGTTGATACATATTCCCCTGTATTGAACAGGAGTAAAGGTTTATTTCTTGTCTTTTTTTTTAAAGATTGAGTTTCTGGTTCCTGCTGTCTTTCCATTTTCTCACATTGCTAGTGACCATTTCGTCTTACTGGCATTATTGTCTTGATTAAGGTTAAATGTTAAGAATAAATTTAAATGTTAATCTATATTTTCTTCATATATTCTCCTAAATTACAATTTTTGTCCCATCTTATTACGTGCAGCAAAATCAATTTCTAATTCACTAGCTTGATTGGCTCATGTGCAATTGTTTTGGAAAGTATTAGACAAAAACAAAAAGAATAAAAGGAAAACGAACACATTTTGAAAATATTAGCAGTATAATATATCAGATTTGGGAAAGTCCGTTCAAATATTTTTTCTGTTTATATTCTTACTTTCAGATTTTTAGTTGTGCTAGTAAATGATCCTACAGAATCATCTGATAACATAAACAAATAATTTCAGTGTCTCTCCAGGTATTTCAACATATTGGCACATTTCTCAACTTATTTCGAGATATTTTTGTCCATCATTCTCAAATTTACAAAGTAAAATATCTGAAATATTTTTTCACCTTAACCTGAGGAAGAAGCCAAAAACATAATCGGCTGGCTTCGAAACATGAAAGATTTTTATGTAGTGATACTATGAATTTAAAAATATTGTAACAACCATTACACTATATATATATATATATATATATATATATATATATATATATATATATATATATATATATACGCACGAGCCAATAAACCTACCTAGGCTCGTGCTTAGATTTTCTGTCTTTGTTGCTCTACTTTTGTATTGAGCGCTTTAGTGTTAGCGTTTTCGTCTTGAGCTTTTTTCTTTTTTACGAGTACTTGAGTTTTTGTTCATGTACTTCGTTTGTTTCTTTTTTTACGTCCCCTTCTGTTCCCTCCGAGTTCATCCTCGGTGGGTTGTTCAAGACGATTTAAATTATAGCTTAATTAGTACTAGTTTTGGCAGAGTTAGTTCTGTTACTATTAATTCTGTTACTATTAGTATTGTAATTACTATACTTAATAATATTATATATATATATATATATATATATATATATATATGTGTGTGTGTGTGTGTGTGTGTGTGTACGGATTCGAAAACTTTGTAATCCAGTATGACCAACACAAGACATCATTTATAGAGCTAGTTATGCATTGAATATGCACCATTTTAAAAATTAATTGAAACAAAACAGAAAATGTCTTGCTAGGACCTTTCACACTTTCCTTTACCACTGATATGTCGTCTCTTTGCGCTTGATTTTCTCTTCCGACCTCATTTTACTTTACGTTTTAGACTGATGGATCTAGTTTATTTCATCGCCTTGATGACACGACCGACAGTTGAAAAGCTTGCACCAACATTATCCGTGATCTCTCTGCAAGGTTTGGCTGCGTGTAGCGTTCCAGTTTTCCTACGCTTCCTTGGTGTAATGACCACCGCAGGCATTGGCCGTAAGACACCTAATTAACTGCCGACACCTGTGTAGCAATTATTAGTTAATATTTCGCTTTTGATATGTATATACTTTATAGATTTGCAGAAAGATGCCATAGATTTAAGAACCCAAACTTTCAGAGAAAGATAGGATTTCATAGCGCATAATGTTATTTTTCTTCTTTTATGTGCCATGTCCATCCAGGACGTAGGCGATCAAGGCTTTCCACATCTCTCTGTCCCTGGTGACTCTTAGTACGCTTTCTCCTGTTGCACCATGCAACCCTCGTTCCATCATCCACCTGATCAGGTCCTTCAAATATGTTATCCGCTGCTTTCCCTTGTCTATTTTTCTCTCTATCTGGCCTGTTAGTAACAGTTTCTCCAAGCCCTCCTTCCTCATTGCATGTCCCATGTTTCATTCACCTTCGAAGATATTGTCCAACATTCACTGCCATATTGAAGAACTGACATTACGTAGCAATCCAGTACTCTCTTTGTTTCTAGTGAAATTGTCCTGTTTCTAAATACTTTACTCAAATTCAGGAATGCTTCTATTGCCATGCCAATTCGTCTTCAGATCTCAGTGTCGCACTTACCATCTTCAGTTAGAACACTTCCTAGGTATTTAAATCTCTGTACCTGCTTGAGTTTAGAGTCCCTCACCTGAAATTGGCATGTACTTACAAGATGTGAATTCGCCAGCAGTTGAGAGTTGTAACCGCAGCGACCGAGCGTTCTACATGGTAACCAGAGAACATAGCGCAAAACCGTAAATAACTACTGTTTATGAAAATTTCCACCTCTTTATTGTGCGCAGTCCGCTAGCGAGAGCATAAATAAACCATCCGCAGACAGTCCTGTTTCCCTATCTACAGAAAATGGATAGTTAATTATCGTCCTACGGTAGGCACATTTTTATTTTGATTCATATCGGCATTTAAAATCCATGAAATAAAAATCTTTTTTAGATTTCACTTAAAGTAATTTGATTAAACGACATTATATTAAAGTTCAGATTGCAGACATTTGCTTTTATCGATTTGTAGAAGTGTACTGAACTGTTATGTAATATCAGTACTCATTTATAGACGAGAATGCGGGACAATCTCATCACAGATGAAAAGAAACTTGATAGAAAATAGAAATGTGGTTCTACTGAATGATGATGAGAATATAATTTGTGTAACGATGTAGTTTTAAAGAAAATGGAAACAAAAATGCCGCTGAGGATTAAAATTAATCAACTGAAATATCTAAGACACATAATGATGCCACAGGAGAGATTGAAGGTTAAATGAATAGAAGAAAACAATAAATAATCTACCAAGCAAAATTGTGTAAATGGCGGAACAATGTTCAGGAAAGATAAAAAAAAAAAAGCTAATGCACTTATTAAGCATTGCAAAGAAGAAAAAATTGTCGTGACTTATGTTCGAGAAAATTCTGGAGGTTCTCTGCCCATAAAAGCAGATTGAAGAAACTAATATTATGCAATAAAACATCCTCAAAAAAGATAGACGAAAAGATAATAAAAAATGACTACAAATAAACAAGAAAATCGAATGTATGGTCATCAGAAAACAGATGATTACAGTTTGGGGATACTAAAATCAAGCAAGTACAAAAATTGAGTACTTGGGAGTTGTTCTAATAAAAAAAAACGGAAAGTGCGACACTGAGATCCGAAAGTGAATCGGCATTGTCGTATGACGCGTTCCATAAAGCTGAGCATAGCATGAAGAGAGCGGAAAAATTCGCAAGAAACCAAAAAGAGAGTACTGGATTACTGTGTTGTCCGCTCTTCAATTTGGCAGTGAATGCTGGACAATATTATCAAAGATGAGAGAAAAACTTAAAGCAACTGAAATCGGGTTCTAACGAAACATATAATGGATCGAGCATCTGAGCAATAATAAAGTTTTAGAATGGAAGTAAACCAAAACGAAATTAACTCTGAGCATCAGGAAAACACAGAAGTTTTTGGGACATGTGATGAGGAAGCATGTCTTGGAGAATCCAATGCTCACAGGTTAGATAGAGGGAAAGAGAGACAGGGGAAAGCAGCTGATAACAGGGCGTGAGCTGGTGGATGGCAGAGTGGGTTTTGGGTGGTCTAACAGAGAAAGATGTGCGTTGTGGTGCAGTGGATATCGGCTCGGAACGAGAAATCAGGGAACCCAGTTCAAATTTCAAGTTGAATTCATTGCATTCACTTACGCGCAAATACCCTTGGGAAAGGTATTAATCCGTCTCTTTCTTCCAGTTATGGGTCAAATAACAGAACAGATTGGGTTCTATAGCTTTGGCTGGCAATCAGTCTACCGCAGAACGCAATGGCAACCTACTGCGGGATAATTTTCTGCCCAGTCAGTCTTTCGAGACATGATCACCCAAGAGTTGGCACTTAACTGAAAAGAGAAAGCGTGTATGTGCTACCAGGGATAGGGAGACGTAGAAGGCCATGATCGCCTAGCCTATGAAGTGGCATGGCACATTAAAGAAGAAGTATGTCTTGTTCATATTTTGTTATGTGTGCAGTTGCACCTATAGAGGATTATATTAAATATTTCTCAGATAATTTGGAAAGACCACGGTACAAAAATAAGAAATATTGACAATATTCGTCATAGAAGAAAAATCTAGGATGCGCGTCATGATGCAGTGGATATCGACTCGGAACGACAAATCGGGTAACCGAATTAGATTTCTTGTATTCACTTACGTACAAATACCATTGGGAAAGGTGTCAATACGTCTCTTCTCTCCAGTTATGGGTTAAATAAGAGGACAGATTAGGTTCTATAATCTTGTTTGGCAACCAGTCTATTGCAGAAAGAATTATGAATCTACTACGGGATAATCTTCTGCCCAGTACGTCATGTCTCTTTCGAGATATGATTGTCCAAAGTGGGTATCACGTATGGCACTTAACTGTATTTAAAAATGAAACGAAAAGTAGATAAAAAATCATTTCACCCCTTGCGAGGTAAAAATCCTGCTAAGATGCAAGGTGTGACAAAGCGTGAGAAAAGAACATTAAGCGGGTTTCGGGAAGACAGAAGATGGCGATTGATGTTGCGTTTACATTTTTTAAAGATTACGTGGCACGGAAGCAAAAATTCGGAAAGAAACTTAACAGGAAAGAATTTTGAGAATAAAACTGTTAGAATAGAACTGACGGCTGAATCTAACCAGTTCAACAAGGAAACGGTGTGTCTTACTTACCAATCTACTTGTCGGTTTGTTTTTAATCTTTTCACCCCAAAGCAAGGCTGTAACACCACTGATGTTCAGGGGGCTACATGAGAGTAAAAAGGTTAGATAAGAGGAGAGTAAAGAGAATGACGGACCAGTTAGAAAGGAGCAAGAGAAGGATGGGAATACATTTGGGATGATAGTTGCAAATGTAGAGAGAAAGGAAAAGATATACAGGGTGATGTAGAAAGAACTAGAGCCAAGTAGTTAAGAGATGGGTATTGACATCACATTTAAATTCCTGGAGGTTGGAGCTGCCAGGAATGCAAGAATATGGACGTGAGTTCCACAGGCGAGAAATGCAAGAAAAGAAGGTGGTAGAGTAGAATTGTTGTCTGTATTTAATTGATCTGTGAATGGGTGAGTCCAAGTTGCCAGTCTGGTTGCCCGAGTAAACACCTGTGGCAAGGGCACCAGTGACTTAAGTTCGTTCAAGCAGAAGCTATGAATTTATAGAATAGACAGAGGGAAGCCATATCCTGCCGGTGAGAAAGTGGCTGGAGTCGAGCAGCTAAGTCGGTACCTATCACATTACTGATTCTTCTTTGGAGCCTGTCGAGATGAACAGCGGCAGTTGTGGTGCAAGACAGGAAATTCAATGTAAAATACACTAAATATATTTTTATTGAAAAATCAGAATGAACTTACACTAGGGCGTTGAAAATGACTTTTGAAATACCAGGTCTGGATTTTTAACATAGCAGACGCTACCCAGAGTTTTTTCAAAGATATCAGTAGGGGTACCAAGCCAGATACGGCAGCAATATTCAATGCACAGACGAATGGTAATTTATAAATGTGTTAGATGGATTCTGATGAAAAACATTTGTCTGGAATGATAACAAGAACCGCCTTTCGTTGCATCAGAGTTAGCAACTCATCTTTGAAATATTGAATATGTAACAAAAACGAAAATAGATTAAACTGCGGGAAATTAGCTTCTTTGAAATTTTCCTCCATGAAAAGATGAGAAGCTGTTAGATGTTTGTTTTAATAAAACCTTGTGAATAAACATAAAAAATGTGTAAATAGTGAAAATTAATATGTAAAAATTGATTTCTCAAAAATAATGTTAGTCTATCAGTGAGTTACGTGCCATACGTGATACATGTTTGGACGATCATGTCTCGAAAGAGACATTAATGACTGGGCAGAAGATTATCCCGCAATAGGTTACCATTGCTTTCTGCGGTAGACTGGTTGCCGACCAAGGCTATAGAACCCAATCTGTCCTGCTATTTAACCAATCACTGGAAGGAAGAGACGGATTAATACCTTTCCCAAGGGTATTTGCGCGTAAGTGAATACAATGGATTCAACTGGAATTCGAACTCGGCTCCCCGTTCCGAGCCGATATCCACTGTACCACAACGCACATCCTGTGTTAGTCTCTAGTAAAACTAAATATTATCGAACTTAGAGTTAGTCTATAGATTAAGCTGTTCATTGAGATAATTAACCAATGTGAAATATATGACACAGGCATAGAATTATAAGACAAACAGATGGCGTTGGATTAATGTAAATACGGATAATATAACAGTTATACTATAAATAACTAGTGCCCATAATGAGAGAAACACAAAACTCATTGAAGGCAGAAGGACCGAGAAGAGAAAAAATAACATAGTTAATGTACTTGTGGATATTATTGGCAGAATATGAATTCGTAAATATAACAAAACGACAAAAGGTACCAAGAACTCCAAAGGAAAGGGTGTTGTGGAGAGTCATGATATCTCGATTACAAAAAAGACATGACACAAAGAAGAAAAATAACAAGGAAAAACATGTAAAATAATTATGAATAGAATGAAGCATTACATGAAAACTGATTTCTCAAAAATAATAAAGTATGATATTGATCAAAGTTGTGTCGATCTTATGACTTGTCTACAGATTCGACCGGTCATTAACATAATCAAACAATATTAAACAGAAGAGAACATTGGCAGGTGATTTAATGTGTTGCCAAATATTATGTGTATTCCTGTTTCCTCAGGTTTAGTGCAAAAATAATAGAAGAAAATTATCTGAAATCTTTTACAATGAGGATGTTGATCGGGCCAGATGGCGAACAAGCTCCTCAAATCTAGATTTTTAGTTTGAGTGCCATCTATCACGTCCGTGAATGACGTCAATGGCGTCCACTCAGAAAGGAGTAAAACATCGTTTGTATACAAGTGTATGTGTGTTATTTTTTCAGATCAAAGATGAAAAATTGACTTCAAACGAACAAATCCTAAAAATCTTGGAACAAAAACACTACTCTTCATTAGATTCATAATAAAATCACATCACTTGAACAATTCAAACGGAAGCAAAAATAAAAATAGGTAACGCATTGATGTAGGGAGAAGGAGGAAAAACCGAAAGAGAAAAAATTCAATGTTAACAAAATATGAAAACGGGAGAAAGGATGAATGAATGAATGAATAAATAAATGATATGGATATATAAAATCAAGAGAACGTAAAGTTAAAAGAATAAATTCAGTGTAAAAATTCATGAATGAAAAGATATGAAAGAAAAATTGGAACGTAAATGTAAAAGAATTGAAACAAGAGCTAAAGAAAGAAACAGAGATTCGAGGAAATGCAATGTGAAAGAAAGAATGATTCATGGCAACTCAATAAGAAAGGAATAAACAAAACAAAAAGAAAGATAGCAAACAAGCAGGGTTAGAGAAAATTCAATAATAAAGAAAAATATAAAAATGAAGAAAGATATGAGGAAATCAAGAAGAAAAAAAAGATTCAAGGAAATGCAATGAAAACAAACTTCGTGGAAATATAATAGAAAAAAAAAGGAATATTCAAATAAAATACAATCAGAAAGAAAAAAAAACCCGAAGAAATAAAGATACAAGTAAATCAAATAAGAAAGTGTTGTGTTGTGGCTCGTACCATGTGACATCCGGTCGCCTGGACGTATAAAAGACAAGATGCGCTTAGCACGGGGAGTTGTCATTATCACGGACTTCGGGAAGTAACACCTACTACTACGAGAGACTGTAAATATTGTATATACATCTTGGTTGTACGACACTGTTAATAAAGTAGTTTATCTACATTACACTATGTATCACTTCATTCCACGATACAACAGAAAGAAAGTAAGCAAGAAAGAAAGTAAATAACGATTAGAGGAAATACAAACAAAAAGTGATAAGAAAGATTCATGAAAATCCAGTGCGAAAGAAAGAAAGAAAAATTCGAGGAATTTCAATAATAAAAAAAAGGAGTGAGAAAGAAATATGCAATAAAATCTAAGAAAAAAGAAGAAAAAAAGATTAATATAGAAAAGATGATTCGAGGAAATATACCCAAAAAGAAATAAAAAATGAAGAAATAAAAATTCAAGGAAACTAAATAAAAAGAAAAAAGACAGAAAAAACCAATTCGAGGAAATTCAACAAGAAAGAAAGGAAGAATAATTCGAGTTCAATGAGAAAAAAATGAAGAATTCGAATAATTGAAAAGAAACATAGAAGAAAGAAAGAAATAGTCGAAGATATGCAACAAGAAAGGAAAAATGAAAAATAAAAAGACAAATTCGATGAAATTCAATAAAACGAAAAAATGAAAAAGAAATCAAGATTCGAGGAAATTCAATAAGAAAGAAAAAATGAAGAGAAAGAAAAATTCGATGAAATCAGTTAAGAAAAGGGAAAGAGAAATAAATAGTCGAAGAAATTCAATAAGAAAGAAAAAATGAAAAAGAGAAAAAAGATTCGATGAAATCAATTAAGAAAAGGGAAAGAGAAAGAAATAGTCGAAGAAATTCAATAAGAAAGAAAAAATGAAGAAGAGAAAAAAGATTCAATGAAATCAATTAAGAAAAGGGAAAGAGAAAGAAATAGTCGAAGAAATTCAATAAGAAAGAAAAAATGAAGAAGAGAAAAAAGATTCGATGAAATCAATTAAGAAAAGGGAAAAAGAAAGAAATAGTCGAAGAAATTCAATAAGAAAGAAAAAATGAAGAAGAGAAAAAAGATTCGATGAAATCAATTAAGAAAAGGGAAAAAGAAAGAAATAGTCGAAGAAATTCAATAAGAAAGAAAAAATGAAAAAGAGAAAGAAAGATTCGATGAAATCAATTAAGAAAAGGAAAATGAAAGAATATTCGAAGAAATGCAATAAGAAAAAAATGAAAACAGAAGGAAAAATTTTAAGAAATGCAATAAAACGAAGTAATAATTAAAGATGCAAATGAAAAAATATAAGTTAACACAAAGAAAAATTCAGTAAAAAAGAAAGGTAGAACAGAATGTGGCATAAATAGCTCCCACATATACTACCCAGAAATACATAGCTAGATTAAAACACCATTTTCACTACTAATGTTGTATTATTAAGTGGGAGCTATTTCTGGGGGGTATATATTGGATGTTTCTCTGGCGCACCCTGTATAAAGTGAAAGAAAACAATAGAGACAGAAGAAATCCAGCTGATATAAAAATAAATAATAAATAAAATGAAGGAAAATATAAACACAATTACTGAATTAAAATTTGAAAACAAAAACTTACAAAAAGAAGGTTATTGTCGCTCCAGAAGAAAAAGTCAAATGTGCAAAATAAGAAAACAAAATTAATCAATGAAAAATGGACTCTACATTAATTTTCGGGATGTGCTTTGTGGTGCAGTGGATATCGACTCGGAACGAGGAATCAGAGGAGCCGAGTTCGAATTCCATCTGAATTCCTTGCATTCACTCACGCGCAAATACCCTTGGGAAAGGTATTAATCCGTCTCTTCGCTCCAGTTATGGGTTAAATATCAGGACAGATTGCGTTCTATAGCCTTGGATAGCAACCAGTATACCGCAGAAAGCAATGGCAACCTACTGCGGGATAATTTTCTGCCCAGTCAGTCATGTCTCTTTCGAGACATGATCGCCCAAGCGTGTATCACGTATGGCACTTGACTGACTTTAATTTTTGGAATTTTCAGGATATATATGTGTTTAGTTTCAAGTAGGGATTAAGTAAGCACCGATGGCGACACCTTCAGCACTGCGAAAACCAAAACGAGTTAAAAGAAACTTTAATCTTTACCAGAAAAAAAAAACTATAATTTTAGTGGAATTGAGTACAATTACCTGAAAAAAGTACTTTAAATAAAATGGTTTTATAAATTTCAATTATCTGCAACACTAAGTGTTCGACCTATGAGTGCCGAATGTTTCCTGGGAAGAAACAGTCAGTTTTAGTTTATCTGTAGAAAAATATTATTTTAACATGTTGAAACGCAGTAACTTAAAATACATTAAAATATACCAAACTAATGGCATGGTTCCTATATCCAGAAATTAATTCAATAAAAGATCAATACACTCAACATAAAATATCAAAATCAAAATTTAAAAGCCCCTAAAGTTTTACAGAGTTGCTATATTATTTTTTAATGAATCATAGTTTTTATGCTGAATATTAAATAAGAACATTGCGTGTCATTAAACTTAAGCATATATTACACTATTTATATTATTTGGACTATTGTCCTCATCTTTGTAGTCATTTGTATAATGTTTCGACCGTTGCCCTTAAGGAAACATGGCTCAGTGTATATAGACGTTGATTAGTTCCTGTGACTTGACCCAAAAAGTTGTGAGACTAGAGCAGTGGTAAATAAATAACTTTAAGGGTTAGAGGGGGATAACTCATGACTTACAATCGTGGCATTACTACGCAAAGGGATAAGAATGATATACTCCAGTGATTGTAATAAAGGGTTTAGATCGAAATTCCTAGCGCCTGAAGAAGGCCGGAGCGTACAACGGCCGAAATGTCGTACAAATAGCAAAAAAGATGAGGATAATAGCTCGAATAATGTAAATACGGTAAATACCACCTAATCTCAGAAATATAGACAAGTATTAAGCATACTTTGCATTTTATTTTTTAGAAAGATTTTTCCGATTTTCCGGCTTTGCAGGAGCGACGCATTTAACCACAATAAGCACCTTTTTGTTTCTGCTCTTAATGATGAGCCTAAATGAGGCTAAGTTTCTGTTTGCTGATAAAATGAAGTAAACGTAAGGCATCCCACAATTTGGCTCCAAAGAGGCTCTGAAAAAGTGTGTTAAACAACACCAACCGTGTTTTATTCAATAAATTTGAGGTCCTTACAGTTATAGAGGACAATGGATTATAGATGCCAAACGCTATGTGCTGTCCTCCTTAACTCTTGTTTGTTCTCGCTTCTTAGCAATGTTCCTGTTTTTACCTCTTCCACTCCCAGTAACCCGTTGTATCATCGTAACTTTACCGCCTTACATCTGGTGAATTCGATTTAAAATATATTTATAAATAAAAAAAAATATGTATAAATTCTCTTAGAGTATTTTCTAGTATTTAGTGTCATGTGAAAGGATAAATATTACATTATAGTCTGTCACTCTTCCTTATTTCTAAATTAATTTTCGAATCTCTATATACTTGGTTCAGCCTATGAAAGATATTTTCCTATTTCAGTGCGTTTTCGAACCTCTGCCTCACATAATTCTTCCTATTTTACGACACCACACATATTTAAGCGTAGATAATTGCTTCATTTGGCGCCTCCAAATTATCATTTATAATCTCATCTCTTGATTTTGTTTAATTCTATACACTACACCGTATTGCAGTGCATTTTTTGCTTCATGCTTTCAATTAATCACTTTGTCTAAGAGTTCTTGATCTTTCGTATCAGTATTTGCCATGTAATTAACAACTTGAAAAGTCTATCAACACCGGGTTTTTCATACAAATATTATGGTAGAATATTTGTCTAGCATAATAAAGCATTCCCTACTGTAGATATAGATTCTCACAAAAGAGACTTATTAGACAGTTTGCAGACATTTTTGACAATAAATTTATTGATGTTAGTCACGATATGTCTGTGGTTGAATGTAAAGTCTTTTGTCAATGGTATTCTCAACCCGCGAGACAAAAGCAAATGGAAACAAATGTCTAAAACTTTCAACTAATTTAAACATATTTAATGTACAGATTGACATCGTAGACATTACTGGATGTATCAAGGCAATAACAAAGTATATATAATATAAAATGTGCATGCAAAGTACGGAGAATTTGCACATGAATGTAAGCAATGTTAAGAAAAATCTTTTGAAAACTTGTGTTGTAGCAAGCAACAAAGAAATCAGATTTGGAATGATGTGAGCGTGGGGGAAAAAAGAAAACCCATTTTGCTGAGTCGTCCCATTGTCTATGTCAGTTTAAAAATAGCGTCTGCCAAAACATTTCGAATTTCAAAAGCTTAAAACTACTTTAGAGATGACATGCACTTTGTGTTTAGGAATATTAATTTTAACGGCATTTGTTTCGTTATTTTGGATGTTTGATTTTAAAATGACAACTTTTACACTGCTCGCCAAATCAGACGTACAGAAATATCTATCTATCTATCTATAACAATTTGTTCCTACTTTAGTTTATTCATGTCCAAACTTGTTCATCTATCTATCTATCTATCTATCTATCTATCTATCTATCTATCTATCTATCACAATTTGTTCCTACTTTAGTTTATTCATGTCCAAACTTGTTTATCTATCTATCTATCTATCTATCTATCTATCTATCTATCTATCGCTCTCTCTCTCTCCCTATCTCTCTCTCTCTCTCTCTCTCTCTATATATATATATATATATATATATATATATATATATATATATATTTGTCATCCTCTTACAAGCTTGTTTCACTGTATCACAGCTCATCAGTGTGTCTAGACATCTACTGGCTTCTGGCCGGGATTGAAAATTTTTGATTAGTTAGAAAGCTATTTTGTTTGTCTCGTATCTATCCCTTTAATTGTGCCGCCTATATTTATCACTATTTCAGTTTGTTTGAGTGTGGCTTTCGTTTAACGGCATAACATCTGTGGGCTATTTAATGCCAACAAGAATTTTTTATTTTAGAAAACTGAAAAAGCTATCTAGTTTTGTATTCAAAAATGTTTTGCTGAGAATATTTTTTTCCTAAAAAAATGTGTTATGGTAATAATTTTTCTTTTTTTTTTTAATTTATTGTTAGTAATTTTTTTCATTTAAAAATGTATATTTTTATATAGAAGTTTATGTTTATGTGTATTTTTCTATAACAGTTTATTTTAATACTTTCATATAGCATTTGGGTTAACAATTTGCCCATAAATGGGACACTAACAGGTGCTACCACTCCGGGTCCGGGTGGACCAGAGAACAACATCAATTAAGAGGTGGTTCCATGCTCCTCACAACTTCACAATCGGAAGCTTTTTCGCCGGATACAGTTTACCGTCATGCCCAGGACTATTTCAATTTTTCTCATATATATATATATATATATATATATATATATATATATATATATATATATATATATATATTGATTGATTGATTGTTTGATTGTTCAAAACTTAGTTTTTGGTCCTAATAGGGTTAGACCAATACACATTTGTATTAAAACGTGTTCTATACAAAATTATATTGTAGATCCTTTGAATATTTTCCATTTCAAACGAGTTATTTTGCTACACAGGTTTCTACTATAAGTGATGTTTTCGGGCGATTTTTAATAACTGATTTTAATTTTTACCGTTTTTCTTTTTAAGAACGCTCTTGTAACGGTGTTTTATTTAAATGTTCACATCGCAGAGAATTTATGAACGCGTATTATTTAAATTCAAACCAATTATGACGTTTTCATCCATGGTTGTATGAACCTAAGAGGTATTTCTTAGTGTGGATGCATTTAGTCGTAATTTCTGTTCTTTCATTTAACAGTTCGTCTTTATTTGGGTATGTCATGATTTCTAATTTTTCTTCTTGGCACAGTCTACATATTGTCCACTGTTGTAAGGCTTGGCTGTTTTTACAATGCTCCACGTGGATGTGTAGATCTTTTTCATATTTTGATTTCAATTTCCAGACGTAGTTAGAAATACATACATAAAAATACTTTTATAGAAAAAACACATTTTTGAAAGAAAAATGTTACCAACAATACATTTTTGAAGAAAATGTTTTTACCATAACACATTTTTGAAGGAAAAAAAATCGTCTTAGCAAAACACTTTTTAATACAAAAACTAGAAGGCATTTTCAGTTTTTAAAAAAAAAAAAAAATTAAAACAAAATAAAAACAAAAACATTTCATTAAAATCTGACTAAATCTACCGTTTCACTATAAGCGAACATTAAAATAATACCTTAAAACCCCACCTTTTTGGCATTAAAGACCTACAGAGATTGATATGCCGTTAAACAAGAGACAAACTCTAACAAATCAACACGTTAAAACACATCAAATTTATCGATAGATATAATATGTTTACATTCCTTAGTAGAGCACATTTCAAACTCTCTCTTGAAAAAGAAAGTTTAATATTACTTAATTTCTGTTAATTTTGCATTCCTATAAAAAAGAAAGGTTATGAAGTGCATATTAGATCCCATGATACTTTTTATTACCATAAACGACAAAATATGTCTGCTGTGTATGGTAAAAATATTTTAAATGAAAGAACTGTACGGAAGTTGTTCGCTAAGTTTAGAGTTGGTGATTGTAGCCTTATTAATGAATAATGCTCAGAAAGACCCGCACAAGAGATAACGACCAATCAAGATATTGAATGAAAATAAGCTGCATCGAACAACAGTAAAACTGACAGAATCACTAAACTTATCGAATTCCACCACCCATGACAAAGCTTGGGTACTAGAATCGCTAAGATATAAGGGTATCACATCACCTTAGTGAAAAGAATCTTTCGAATTGCATTTCTCTTTATGATTTACTGTATAACCGGAAGGAAAATGAATTCTTTTGTAAACAAATTGTCACGAGGGATGAGAAATGGAACGTTTACGACAATCAGTCAGATAAGTTCCATACGTGATACACGCTTGGGCGATCATGTTTCCAAAGAGATATGACTGACTGGACAGAAGATTATCCCGCAATAGGTTGCCAATGCTTTCTGCGGTAGATTGGTTGCCGACCAAGGCTATAGAACCCAATCTCTCTTGTTATTTAACCCATAAGTGGAAGGAAGAAACGGATTAAATACCTTTCCTAAGGGTATTTGCGCGTAAGTGAATGCAACGAATTCAACTGTAATTTACATAAATATTAAGCGAAGAAAAGTCTTGGCGTAATCAGAAATGTAAACCTATTATATATGTCATAAACATGACGTGTTTTAACGTGTTCGAACATGAAGGACTAAATATAAGCATCGACTTACCGGGCAACCAAATACTTAAGGTAGCTTACTTTGTATATAGAGTTTTTTAGCATGTTTATTCGTGTATTTTTCTATATTTCTGAGATGAGGTAGTATTTACAGCATTTAAATCATTCGGGCTATTGTCCTCATCTTTGCTGCCCTTTTGGCGAACTGTCGGCCGTTGTTCGCTCCGGCCTTCTTAAATTGCTAGAAAATTCGAACCCTTTATTACAATCACTGGGTTCTACGAATTTCATTCTTGGCGTAGTAATGACTCTTCTGGAAGTCATGAGTTATCTTCCTCTAAACCTGCAAGTTACTTAATCACCACTGCTGTAGACTGGTATTGAACCTACAACACTTCGGGTCAAGTCACAAGAACTAACCTACGTTTATATCCACTGGTTCAATAACAGGCTACAGCAGTGTTTACTATTTCGCAATGAATGAAGTTCATATACCCCAGTGATTGTAATAAAGGGTTAGGTTCGAATTCCTAGCCACTGAAGAAGAGTAGAGCGTACAACGGCTGAAACGTCGTACAAATTGCAGTGAAGATGAGGACAACAGTCCGACTAATGTAAATACTATTTATTCTCGTGATTTTTTTAAAAATTTAGACAACCTCATGAGTATCAATGTTCAACATACTTTCTCTTATGTTGTTTTTCTTCATTAATGTTGATTAAAGATAAGTGCATCTCGTGTCATAATAACCTATATTTTCGTTCGAATTTGACAAGAAATCTCTGTTTACTTCTTGCATCGATAAATTCTGGCAGCTCAATTCGATGTTGATCGTGATGATATTTATTTCTAATGACTACTTCAGTGTTACTGACCGATACTGCACGCCAAATCTTTCCTCTCCCTTTTTGGCTATTAAAATTTGGATTCTGTAAGATTCATGCAAGCCTTTCTTCTCGCAGAACATAACTTACGACTTTCAACACATAAGAATGATGCACTCGAGGCGATTTAACATTCTTATTTCTCCCTCGGCCTGACATGCGCACTTGTTAAGAATCATTTTTCTTAGATATCGTTTAGTTAATACTATGATTCATCAGTGCATATAAATGTATGTAACTGTTTTGTGCGTAAGTGTGTGCATATTAACTTGCACACTTGTCTATACATGCATTCATGTTTTCGTTCGTCTAAATTTGCCCGTGTTCCTGTTTTTATTTGTTTTTTGCTATTTTAGTTCTTTCATTAATAAAACGTTATAAAGCTACTTTTTTGAAATTTTATTTGTTACAACCATATTCTCGTGCATTCCTCTTCTGCTTAAAATGTTATATATTATTGTCTTTAGATATTTGTTCATTTACTTATGGTCATATATTTTCGACTTTTGTTTTCCTCTTCCAGCATTTGTATAGAATTAGCCTATCGGCTGTGTCTTCCATTTTAATATATACATGAGGTTTTCGTTTTACGTACATTCCTTTGTTTTTCGAGACGATTCTTTGCTTTTAATGTCATTCATTTCAATTCAAAATTTTCTTAAAGAAATTCTAATGAAAAGCATCATGGCTTACTTAAAGAAATTAATTGAAAGCATGTAGAGTTATGAATGATATGAGGATTAAAAGGGAAGAGGTTGGCAGAGAGAAACTAAGGCACTGAATATAGGACAGATATAAATCTATTAGTAAGAGGCTGCAAATTGTGACTAAAATATATGGAATATATATATATATATATTCCATATATATAACTCTATATATATATAT
This sequence comes from Ascarosepion bandense, assembly GCA_037127315.1. Classification (NCBI taxonomy): domain Eukaryota; kingdom Metazoa; phylum Mollusca; class Cephalopoda; order Sepiida; family Sepiidae; genus Ascarosepion; species Ascarosepion bandense. The sequence continues at coordinate 109,505 of JBBBDQ010001329.1, forward strand.
ATATATATATATATATATATATATTCCATATATATAAATCTATATATATATATATAAATCTATATATATATATATATAAATCTATATATATATATATATATATATATATATATATATATATATATATATATATATATATATATATATATATATATATATATATATATATATATATATATATATACATATATATATATATATATATACATATATAAATCTATATATATATATATATATATATATATATATATATATATATATATATATATATATATATATATATATATATATATATATATATATATATATATATATATATATATATATATATATATATATATATATATATATATATATATATATATATATATATATATATATATATATATATATTATATATATATATATATATAAATATATATATATATATAAATATATATATATATATATATCTATATATATATATATAAATATATATATATATATATATATATATATATATATATATATATTAAATATATATATATATATATATATATAAATATATATATATATATATATATATATATATATATATATTCCATATATATAAATCTATATATATATATATAAATCTATTAGTAAGAGGCTGCAATTTGTGACTAAAATATATATATATATATATATATATATATATATATATACACTTTCTTTTATACTGAAATGTTTGTATGTATGCAAAAATAAACAGAAACAGACAGACAGATAGAGGGCGACACAGGCAAAGGACACGAGAAAATTACAGGAAAATAAATATATATGCACGTATATACGAATAAATAGAGAAAGAGAGCTACAGAGGAAAAGAGAAACTAAATGAAAATTAGAAATAATGAACAAAAAAGATCACCAAATAATTTTTATGTTATAGAGAAATGTAAAAGAAGATTCTAAATATGAAGGAGAAAATTATGAGGAGAAAAGGAAATAAATTCAGTAAGAAAATTTAAGAATTCAGAAATAATTAAAGAGAGAAGATTCAGGAATAAATGCAAAGCAAAGAAAATAAGTTTCAAGAAAACGCAATATAAAAGCAAAAAGGAATAAACAATTAAATAAAGTTTCGTTGAAATTTAATGTCAAAGAAAGAATGACCGATCGAAAGAAAGAAAAGACAAAAGAAAGAAAGAAAAAAATAAGAAATAAAAATAAAGAAAGATTCAGTATGATAGAAAATCGAACGAAAGAAATAGTGAAGAATAAACGAAAAATTGATATTCAAGGCGAAGCAAAATTCAAAAACCAGCGAAACTGTAAATATCAAAATAAAAAAAGAAAAAATAAAGATTCGTGGAATTTAAATAAGAAGAAAGAAAAAAGAAAGAAAATTTCGTGGAAATTCAATAGACAGAGAGAAAGAAAAAAAGAAACAAAGAAAAAGAGAGAAAGAAAGAAAAAATACGTAAAACAATTTTGTGAAACTACAAAACGACAGGAAGAATGAAAAAGAAATATTCGTAAAATCTACTGAGAAAGAAATAAAGAACAAAAGAAAGAAAGAAAGAAGAAAAACGAAAGAAAGAAAAATGAAAGAAAAAAAGAAAAAAAACAAAATTTAAAAAAATGCAGACGTTCTAATCATTCTTCGCCTATTCAATAAGTGTTATGCTCTTTTTTTTACATATGGATTTAAATCTTCCCTCTTTACAAATATATTCGGAACTGCTAAAAATCATTAATTATTTCGAGTGGCAGCGTCAGTTTTCCCGCTTAATCTCAGAACATACGGGAAAATCATTGTATTAATCTCTCAGTCTAAGTATTTTGAATTCTTGAGATTAACGAAACTGGTCGCGGTAATTTTTGACTCATTTTAATTTTTGATTTTTGACTCAATCATTTAAGTTCTATAATATTATTTATTTCATTTGGCCGCGCTTGCTAGGATATTCTTTCCAACTATTGCGGTAGTGTATCGTGGTTCGAAAGTGACATATCATAACATAGCTAGAGTCTGCAAGCGGTTTCCGGGTGACCAACCGGTCTTGCTCCATAGTTCGGTATCCAAAGAAAAAGATCTTTCAAAAGTTCACGTATTTCTCGCTAGCAATAATCTGAAAAGTGTATTTTGCGTAAGATTGTAAAAATATCATAGATGGATCTACAGAGTTGTGATTTAGTTCGGTGATTTAGGCTAAAGGGACTTATTTAATGCCCATTTAATTGTACCATACATTTAAAAAAAAAACGCCTTTACAGGGACTCGAATGTATATCCGTTTAAGGCTGTCTGGTAGAAAAGATTTCCAGTTTCTTTTCATTTTATTCAAAGCGGACCAGGTTTTTGCCTTCCTATTAAATCATGTTAAAAGCATAGTTTTTTTTTGCCAAATGTATTCAATATTTAGACAGGTAACCGTTTGCAATTAACGGGTAGTCTCTGCATATTAATCACGAGAAAATATCCAACTTTTGAAATTAGAATGGATGTTTAATCATTGTGGTATGTCTAACGATAGCCAGTTATTTCGATTAAAATCTTTAAATTTCTTGGCTGAACAAGATCATTGTCAGCCGCAAGAAAATATCGTCTCTAAAAATAAGAAAGTAAATTTTGTTTGTATTCTGAGATAAGGTATTTTAATTATTTACAGTATTTAAATATTCGGACTGTTATCCTCATCCTTGTTGCCATAATCACGATATTTCGGCCTTTTCACACAGCGGCATTCAGATGATTGGAATTTCGAACCGAACACTTTATTTTTTTCTATCGAGGTTGATTGTTCTAGTTCCACACCACTTCCGAATGACAATTTCAATTTCAACTATTGCCCTTTAACCCAACTCTCCAAGTTTTTGTTCAACTCTGCTGGGTCGATGTATTGAACACACAACTGTTTAGTTCAAGTCACTGAATTATTTCAAACAACGCTTGAAGTAAAATTATTGGATCAATTTTAAAGCTCTATTCATTTAACACCATTAAATTTATTTAAAATTAATGAAAATGGCAGCTCTTCCAGTTCTTGAAAAATGTCACCACAAACGCAACTTTCGAGTTTAACATATAACAATAAAGGTAAAAATGAAAATATTAGAGATGGTTCATTTTTCAATTCGCTACTGATGTAATAGGATAGTATTATGCATTTTAACGAATTTAATAGATTATAGCTCTAGCATAACATACAACCTTACAAATAAACAAAAATTGCAAACTCGGAAAAAGATTTATGTTTCCATAAGCTAATGATGTAAATACCGTAGTATTTACGTATTTTTAACACATTTATCAGCCTATAGATACAACATAACATAGAAGCTTACATACAAACAGACATTCTTATTAGGGCGAATTTTAAAAAAAAATATAAACTGAATTAAACACATTTTCTTTTTTTAAGGAAAAGTTTATCGAACTATGATACAGGAAATCAATTATTTTACGAAAAATATATATAAATATATACATATATATATATACATATATATATTTATATATATACGCATAATTAATGAGGAGAAGCTTGCCACTTAACTGAGTAGAGTCATGTCAATATCAAAGTTGCGTGAAACCGCCATTATGATATCCTCATTGGCAAGGCCTTGATTTAATATATATATATATATATATACATATTTGTGTATATATTTATTTATATATATATTTGTGTGTACATATATGTATATACATTTATATATATATATATATATATATATATATATATATGTGTGTGTGTGTGTGTGTGTGTGTGTGTGTGTGTGTGTGTGTGTGTTTGTTTTGAATAAATTAAATTTTATTGTACTTATTATTAATGCACACTAACAGAACTACTATTAGTTTGTACTCCATTACATGGTTGCACTTTACCCCCAAATTTGGTTTCGATCGGCCGATGTGTGGCTGTTTTAGAGAGAATGAAGGACGGACTAACGGAAGTCGCAGAATTTTATAATTACATTCCTCTGTAAGAGATATCAGGATACTGTATGCCCATTGCCGACAATGAAGACTTTTCGTCTATAATAATATTTATAGGACAAAAAGACTGGAGGCAGCATAAATGTGTTTCGGTAGAATGCTGAGAACACCAGAGAGAGAGAGAGAGAGAGAGAGAGAGAGAGAGAGAGAGAGAGAGAGAGTAAGGAACGAATAATTCGTAAAAACGATACTTTTACTCGTAATAGGAAGGAAACAGCTGGAGATTCTAGGATGCATAATGAAGCAGTAAGGCTTCGAAAATTTGACGCTCACAGGATATATCAAAGTTCAAAGGGATAAGAGACGCACAGCAGGTCAACTTGTTAGTGAGCTTGTGTAAATCGATGACGGAGTACAGATTAAGTGCAATGTAAAAAAGAAAAAAAAAACATAATATATCCTGCAAAGGAAGAGGCGTTGTTGAAGGCCAGGATCTTTCGGGTTCATGACTTTCGAGTTTGTTTCTTGTTTAATGTTTTCATTGAACGAATAAACTAAGTTCAATGAACAATAATTTTACGCCAGAGATACTATTTCATGCCTAAATTTGTTGCTTATTCAACTACGAATATTTTCAATTAATATAGACAATTATTTAAGTAACATTGACGAATTTTCTGAACATAGATGAATCTTTTCGCAATATTATAAAAAAACTGGGGATTATCCTTATAATGACCAGAAGTGGCACAAGGCTGATTTTTTAATTTGGAAATTCAGAGAAATTTCGGGCGAAAAATTTCTGCTAGATTAATAAGAGTTAACAGGAAGTTAACTCGAGAAGTTCTTGGGAAGTTCTTAGGAGTTCTGAGAAGTTCTAGAGAGTTCTTTAGAATTCTATTCGAGTTCAGTAAAACTATTAGGTAGTTCCAGTTTGGACATAGTTGTACTAAGGCAGTTGATATTAATGCGCAGTTAACCGAATATTAAGGAATCAGCTTACAGTGGAAGATTACCAAATTCCTAACATTTTGGTGCGTTAAGACGATTAGCAACCGACATAGCATGATTATAATTTTCAGTGCGAAAACTACTCCACAACAAAGACCCGTTTTTTTTGTTTTTTTTTCTAGACGAAAAGCAGAATCTCGTCTGATATTCTCACTAAGCGAAGGCAGAGAGTTCATCCAGGTTGTGTTCGGGTGAAACTCAGAAAAGATTTTAAAAGAATGTAGTCTTCTTTAAAACGGTTTTATATCTACCCCTCTAAAATGAAATGTCAGTGTTATTTTCGTTTTTATTCTAATTTAGTAAACAATTTACATGTGTGTATATTATTAATTTGCTTAAACTTTATTTTTCAATGGATACACATATTTGATTATGTACTGTTGCTTATTAATTAAAAAGCATATATATATATCGCCCGATTCACACTCCACCCATGTCTATTGAACAGATTAAGAGGCTCATCCCTTGTTCCCTGTTTAGGATGTGGTTTCTGGCTTTCTCTTTTCCAATCATTTCACTCTTACTTAGCCCCCTGCACCTCAGTCGTGTTACCGCCTTGCTCGGAGTGATACGATTAAAAAATAATTGCATCTACCAGCCTGAATATTTGAGATCTGGTTACAAAAATAAATGCGTTCTTGTTTAATTAATATAAATATAGAAACTGAGCATCTGGTATTCAATTGGACTCAAATATGCCTATTCTAAGCGCAGCTGTTTTTATAACTAATGTACCTGTCTGGGATAGCCAGTGACATTTACTAAATGAACGAATCTAGATCTAGAGGCTAGTATGTGAACTTGCATATAAATCCACTGATAAAATCGGCACTTCCGAATGTTTGGTGTATCACAGAGTTCAAAGTATATTTTTGCATCATCTGCAGCAAACCAGAACTATGGAGTTCATGGCAAATTTTTCTTGAACAAAGGTATACGGAATGGTGCTGTTCAGTCTTCGTTTACCTGTCTTGATAGAATTCGAATCGGATATATGTTGCCCTGTGTGTGAAACATTATTTTCCAACAACTATGTTTACTCGAACAAAATTTGCGACCATTACTCCGCTTTATAGTTCCTTGCATTTTATGAATTTTGATCAGCTTCATTCCGTAATGCCTTAACCTTTACAACTGGGACCCATCGTTTCCGTTTTTTTTTTCAATAGTAAGAAGTTAGGTCAATTCGGACAGTTTCTTCTCATAAACTCCTACTTTGTGAAAAGACTCTCGGAAGAATGATTCCTCAAGCACTACAATCTTGACCTGTTCAGGACTCGGATAAACCATATCTTTTGCATATCTTCATTCGTTCTTTTTTACGATCATACAGCCCCAGACAGTAACCCTCTAACTTAACTTACTCTTATAGCGCACTTAATTTATAGCATTGCTTTGCAGGAAAATGTGTAGAGTGTTGTCTTCACAGTATTTAGTATTGCTGAAGTAAACATTAACATTTTTTGGATTAAGGTGGCATTATTATTAAGAAATATTTTTATTAAATTCGGTTCATACAGTCACGTACGTAGTATGATAAAATGTTTCGGTATTATGTTTACGGAACTAAAGTATCCAAATTAAATTTACTTGGCCCATATTGAATTGTAACTGTTGTGCATTCATAATAAGATATAAAGTTCTATAAAATCTTTTCTGTTTATAGTAGTGCTTTAAATGTTAGTGTGTAGAATGTGGTCGTCTTAATATACCACAGAGGTTATACCTGTAGCCATCATATATATGCAGCAGTTTTGGGCCACGTACAATATTTTCTAGGTCTGAAAATCATCATTTCCCTAGATCTCGACAGTTTGTTGCTTTCTCAACTTCCCAAAGCCAAATTCAATTTTAAAGGAACAATATTTCAAGGCGTCTAGGAGATCTAAGTATGGGACAAGGCACCTGTTCGGGATCAGGAAAAAGAGATGTTCCAGGAAAGCTACCTTTAATGGAAACAAGATTTGTTAAAGTGTGTACCTTCAGAAGTGGACTACTGTTAAGGAGATTAAACGCCGACTTGCTACGTGATGTACTTGTCTATGTGTAACACCAATAACGATATTTTTTATCGCACCTCGTATTTCGGGGCAGGAATTTCATATTATAGTTTGAATGATGCAAAATCGTTGACATAAATTTTCGTATATTACTGGCTTTTTAACAAAGTGTATATTCTTCTGGCTATTGTACTCATTTTCAAAGATGTAACATTTTTGTTCAACGTAAGAGACGGCACTCAGGATACTAGTGACGACGAAAATTTGAACCACGTTGGGTAATTTTTTTCTTTGTCTTGTAGAAAAATTAAAAAATATATTCTTTAAAAAGAAAGAAAATATTGAATTCCAGATTACAAAATCAACAGCAGCAACAACAACAACAAAAAAACATCAGCGGTTATCAAAATTTCAAAATCCGCAACAAATGATGTTTGAAACAATTTTGAACGAAACAGATAATTCTTCAAGTTCTTCAACTTCCGACGTGCTCGCAAATACCATATCTGAATTCACATACAATCTAGATTATGGATTTCATTTTCCAGCGTATATTTGAAAATACGAACATAATTTCAGAGAAGAATTCAGTGACTGAGAAGACAAGAGATAAACGAGACTTTTGTTGAGGAAGTTAGCACAGCTACAAGATGTATAAAATGCTGTAACTTCGTACAACCAAAAAAAAAAAAATCCCCACAAAAACAGGAGCTATTTATTTGAAAAAAAGGAGTGAATATTCTGTCCAAAATATTTAACAACAAAAGCTCTTTATTTCAACACTGGCTAGAAATATATGAATCTGACGTAAAAAAGACGATTTTGACACATATTCTGAAATCGCCATCTCGGAATATGAAAGTTTTAGGTTAAATGGACTGATGCCAAATATGTTTAATGGGTAACTTTTTGTTCGAATTTTAACAAAATTTCCATTGAAACTTGAACAGAATTATAAACAGACACTACAAAAAATATCGAACGAGTGTCAGTGAATTCTAAATCTGAGACTCAATGCCGAAGAAATTGAGAAAAAATGCAAACGAAAGATAAATATATATAAAAAAAATAAATCCATCTTTCAGATGTGGAAGTTGACATCTTCAAGAGAATTGTCCGTTTATGAATTCAAAGTTCTGCTAATGTAATATAACATTCTAAAAACTAAACGAAGAAAAAATTCTCATAGGAAAAAATAATACACAAAATTGTGACGGAAGAAATATTTACAAAAAAAAAATGAAAATTTTGTGAATGCGAAAATGAATAAAGTGGATATAAAAATGCTAGTAGACACTGGTAGTGATATCACAATAATTAAGGATGCCACATAGAAAAATAATTACAAATAACCAAAAGAAATTTGTGAATGGGAAAATACATTATGTGGATGTGAAAGTGCTACTAGACACTGGTAGTTATATCACAATAATAAGGGAAAATACGTGGAAAGAAACCGGAAATCATATATAAAGGACCTCGAACGTTGCGACTATTTTCACAGTTGAAAAATTATTTTTATTACCAAAATGACTGATAGTTTCTCATTCTGTAACAAGTGTGTAAAATTTAAGGTTTATGTTTTGAACATACTAAGAACGTTTTAATACTGTCTGGATAAAATTACTTGAGCTTCGTGGTTTGCCTATAAATATTTATTGTAAAAACGTAAATTGTCAAGCGACTAATTTAACAAAAAAACAGCGCGGATATAGAATGAAAAATTGAAAATAAATGTATTGAGGATGTTTTGTAGAATCAGTTACGTCTGTGTAAAATCGAAATTTCAAGTGAAAAAAAGTTTTGACGACGGTATTTAAAGCGAAACGAAGAGTACCATTTGCAACCCTGGAAATGTTCAGCTAAGAATTAGACACGCTCGAAGAAAAAGGTGTAATTGAAAGATTAATCATTTAAAATGGGCAGTATCCGTAGTGATTGTAGAGAAAAAAATTAAATTAATTAAATTAGATTAATATTTGGGCTGTTTTCCGACAGGGTTAAACTAGTGTTTAGAACACCATTTGATTATGATTCCCAGAGAAAATATTTACGAGGTTAAATGATGACAATCTTTTTCGAAGCTGGATCTTTCTGGACTGTATTTACAAAAATAAAGGTTGAAAATTAATATTCTGAATTAACGACTATAAATACGCACAAGGGTTATAATAAGTTTTAACTAACTTTCTTTTTGTATATACAGGTGGCTACATCAACAAGCTATGAATACCATATTTGCAGATTGTGATTTTTCAGTTAGTTATCCGTATGATATATTAATTAACAGCCTATTTGAGGAATAACATGTAAAAAACATTTTTTTAAAAACTACGTGAGGAAATGTATGAATTGTCTTCGCCTAAATCCTTTACTTAAAACAAATTATTGACAAAACCAGATTCGTCGAGGGCTAGTGCAATTAAGAATATTCCTCCCCGAAGAAGCGTTAGTAGTTTGCAAGCATTCCGGCGCTATCAAACTACTATCAAATTTATTTACCTAATAAGAAGTATTTAAGAACTCCTTTGAACGATTTTCTTAAAAAAGTGTAAAGTTCACTGAACTGATACGAATCAGAAGACGTTTCAAGAAATAAAAAAATACTAGCTTTAGACTAAAAAGCATAAATCATAGTGGCTTCAGTTGATTACGATACAGAAAGAGCAATTTTTAGATAAATACGACGACGGTAATATGAAAGCCGTCGCGTATGCAGTGCGTTCGAAAAAAAAGAAAACTATTGTCAGATCAAAAAATAAACGTTCATTTTCACTGGAAATTTTCCTGTATTTATCTCCGTTAGAAGTTTTCGGTTGCAGATATACCACAGACATATAATTTATGTTTCGAAAAAAGGAATTCCTACGTGTACAGCGAATACGCTGGCGTATCACGTTATTAAATTACAATTTTAGGATGAAATACCAATCGTCCAAAAATTTGGATGTTCTTATGGGTTAATAAAGATTGATACCAAAAAAGTGGATATCGGCTCGGAACGAGAAACCGGGGAGCCGAGTTCAAATTCCAGCTGAATCCATTGTATTCACTTACGCGCAAATACCCTTGGGAAAGGTATTAATCCGTCTATTCCTTCCAGTTATGGGTTAAATAACAGGACAGATTGGGTTCTATAGCCTTGGTCGGCAACCAGTCTACCGCAGAAAGCAATGGCAACCTACTGCGGGATAATCTTCTGCCCAGTCAGTCATGTCTCTTTCGAGACATGATCGCCCAAGCGTGTATCATGTATGGCACCTAAACTGACTGACCAAAATTTTCTATGGGTTTAAGGACACTGTCATTGCAGAAGTAAAAACTGAAATTAAAATTAAAAGTATATTATGCAATGTAGTACGCGAATTATCATTTACCTTGCAAGAAATAAGAGAAAAACAGGCAAGACGTGTTTACTGCGAAAATAATAATAATAGTAATAATAAGAAAAATAAGAATAAATTTAGGAAAAAAGAATACAGAACGTAACCAAGACTTGAACACTTACTCGCTATGTGACAGAGTATTAATGTTCGCACAAAATAGTGTAAGAACTGGAATATTAGAAAAGAAAATATGAAATTAATTTCATATCGGACATCCGAAAATTTCAAGGTTGAAATCCCTTATGAGAAGCTATGTATACTGGACCAATATGGATCAAGATATTGTAAAAGTAAAATAATCCTGCAGGGATTGTGCTCTGGCATCAAAATTTCCTGCCACAAAAATAGAAACTTGACTAAAGAAAGATACTCCGTGGTCAAGAGAGTATATAGATTTTGCTGTTCCAATAAAAGGATCACATAATCCTGAGGTAATGGAGAGTTTTACCAAGAGACCTGAAATGTGTAAGTTCAAACATCCGAACTGCTTCGGTGAAATGAATTTTCTATATGAAATGCTTAAATGATATGGTATTCCAGACATCATAGTCTCAGATAACTGTACACAATGCACTGCTCATTTACTCGAAGACTTTGGAATATGTACTTGATTGATCTTATTACTACTCCGTAGTTTCATCGAAGATTATACAGACAAACTGAACGGTTTTTAATTATGTTTAAACAATTTTTGAAAATAGATAGTCATAAAAAAGTGAACAAAGACGCAGTATAAAAAAGAGTTTACCATATAATGCCAAATCCCAATACATTATGAAATATGTTGCCCAAATATTATGTTCAATATTCGACTAGTTGTTACCAAGAAAAAAAAGCAATAATAACGGATATAAAAATGGGCACTTAATTTTTCAAAAAAATGTTTTCCTGTGTGTATAGACTTGTAAAAGAAATGTGATAATGTCACGAATCGGGAAGGTGGTATATTAAGTAAAAGGAAAAAATGCGAACAGAGAAGTTATAATCAGTTGAAGAAAGTTTTTACGGAAGAAAGACTCGAAAGAATTGAAGAACATACGAAAGTAATGTATGTTTTTTATGTACTTACACCCCATGTGGTGCAAAGGATGTGCGTTGTGGTGCAATGGATATCGACTCGGAACGACAAATCGGGGAGCCGGGTTCGAATTCTAGTTGAATTCCTTGCATTCAGTTACGCACAAATACCATTGGGAAAGGTATTAATATGCATCTTCCCTCCAGTTATTGGTTAAAGAATAGGACAGATTGGGTTCTCTAGCCTTGGTTGGCAACCAGTCTACCACAGAAAGCAATGGCAACCTACTGCGAGATAATCTTCTGCCCGTTCATGTCCCTTATGCTTTATGTATTTACACCCCAAGAAGTTTTCAACGTAAAAGTCAGTCAATCAGTTAAGTAATATGTAGTGACAAAGAAAATCATAGTGTCAGTAATTGCAATATGAGTTCTGGTAAACATAGGAGAGAAAATCATTAAATTTCAAAAAATTGCGATATGAACTTTGGCAAAAAAGGGTCGAAAATTGCAATATAAGCTCTGATAAAAATAGTAGTGAAAACCATTAGCATCCAAAAATACTAGAGAAAATCATTAACATCAAAAAATTGCGATATGAACTCTGGCAAAAAAGGATTACTGTACATCAGGTTTATAAGTCCAAAAAATTCAGATATCCACATGGTTAGTCTCTGTGACTTGACCCAAAGAGTTGTGAGTTCAATACTAGGTGACAGTAGTGGTGATCAAGTAACTTGCAGGGTTAGAGGGAGATAACTCATGACTTACATCGAGGCATTACTATGCAAGAGATGATAATGATATACCCCAGTGATTGTAATAGAGGGTTCGGTTCGAAATTCCGTAACGTCGTACAAATGGCAACAAAGATGAGGACAATAGTCCCAATAATATAAATACTGTAAATACTGCCTCATCTGAGAAATATAGACAGAAACGAAGCCATAACAATGTCCAAAACATTGTGTTTCTTACTTCCTAATTTTAAATATACAGTTACTTCATGTACCTATTTACATAAAATAGACTTCTTCATTGTTCATATATTGTGACTATTGTATTATCTTCATCTGCCGTCAGTTCATTTCTCTTTATTTGTAAAAAGAAAATTGTACAGCCTTCCCTGGCATATCAAAAGATTATAACATTGAATCGTTAAAATTGTTTATTCTTAGTTATTGTTGATAAAAACTTGTCGCACATAGTTTTTATAGCAGACTTTATTATAGGTATGTGTGCAGGTAAAAAAGCCTAGTCTGTGAACGTTTTTTCTATTATGTGCGATTTTCAATTTGTTCTGTATCGTCTGTAGTTCTCTTAACTGAAAAGTTAGTTTTTGCTGGAACACTGTTAAAGTAGGTCGGTCATAATCTCTGTACGTATTCAAATTAACCAATATACGCTCGCTGTGCCGAATCAAACAAAACATACCACTTGCCTACTTCAAATCTAACATCACTCTACACATTTTCCTGCAAAGCACTGCTATAAATTAAGTTCGCTATAAGAGTAAGTTAAGTTAGAGGGTTAGTGCCTGGGGCTGTATGAGCGTAAAAAAAGAACAAATGAAGATATGCAAAAGATAAGGTTTTTTCCGAGTCCTGAATAGGTCAAGATGGTAGTGATTGAGGAATCATTCTTCCGAGAGTCTTTTCACAAAGTAGGAGTTTATGAGAAGAAACTGTCCGAATTGACCTAACTTCTTGCTATGGAAACAATCTCGCTCCAGTGGGGGAGTAGGGTAAATATACTTACCTGGCTTATTTTGTGTCGGGTGGGGACCAAACATCATCTCCCAGTTGCGTCATTCTCCTCGAAGACAGAGTGCGGCTCAGTTGTAGGGCAGAAGTGAGGGCAGAAGTGCATCTGATAAAAATTATACTGTGCAGATGTCCGATCCCGGGGAATAGTGTCCTGCCACCGCGCCACCCCATTGCATCAGAGGGCTGGACCAGGTGCTCGTCACCGGGGCCAGCTAAACCTGCGGTTGAGGGGACTGGGAAATTTTTGTTCCTTCGCCCGTCCGTCCGCAGTCGAGCTCCCGACATTGTAGCACATTTCGCTCCAGTGGGGAAGTAAGGTAAATACATTTATACGTATTGAATCTCGCCACTTCACGCTTGACTATCGCATTCTACTCTATAAATGCAGTTATACTTCTTGCGTCTTTTTCTTTTCTTTTCTTTTTTTCTCTTCAATGTGCCGTAAGCAGAGATAGCAGGCCTTCTGTCCCTTTGAGGTATGTTTGTTTGTTGCATTAGTACTACGCAATTATTGGTTAAGGGTTGTGATAAATATTAATTAGTGGATAAAAATAAAGTGCAGTTTATGTTTTAACGTTTCTTTTTCTTTAATTAATTAATTTCTTTTTTGCTTCTTGTCCATTTTCAAATTTTATTACTTTCATTCTTTCAATTGATTATTTCACCTATTCTTTACTTGCCATAGTTTACGAACGTGGCAATTATGCCACGATCATACTAGGGGAATTTAAAAGTAAAAGACTGAAAAGATAACATTTGAAGGAAACATTTGAAGGAAACTGAATCTCTGCTTTCTACCAAAACACCGGGAAGGTGTGTGAACTGCATGATAACTTATTTATAAATGGAACTTTGTCTATGTGTGTATGTGTGTATGTGCCTGTGTGTGTGTCCGTTACCTATAGATTCCGAAAAGGCTGAACCAATTTTCTTTAAAATTTACACAGCTGTACTATAAGGGTTTGCGAGTGTTCTTAGCTATGTTTTGTGTCGAGGTACCCCCGATAAATATCGAAAATCGATAATCGAAAAAATTGGGATATGGAAGGAGTGGTCCGATTTTAATCAAATTTGATACACTCATAGACAAAGACATAAGAAATTATATTCAGAAGTTTCAAGGTTGCAGTTCTTACAATAGTGCAGAAAATCGATAATATATATATAAAAGGCAAGATGTTTGTGTGTGTCTGTTTATCTGTCAGTATGTTCTTTATACAAATCCACAATTTTCATCTGATTCTCACCAAACGTCACACAAATAATCTTCAGGCGGATTCTGAGCTCCATGACCATGGATTTGTTTTAAAGCTTTCATTACATCCGAACAACACCGGGCTATACTGCTAGTAGACAATAAAATATCAGTTTAGGCGGGATCGTTAGAAACACTGATTTGAATTAGACTGTTGAACAAACCGAAAATCTAACCCTAAAGAGGAATCAGTGGAAAAACCTCCATACCTGTTTAAAAGACCGTTAAGGCGCCTATAACTGCGAACATATTTTCTTCTGTTGAGAAAAAATAATTATAAAACCCAAACAGGAATCAATGGATAAAACGTGAGTCCTTGTCAAATCATCGTTAAGGCACGTATATTGGACTATAGACGACCCTATTTACTCTTGTTGGGAAAAATAGTTTAGGTAGTGACATTAGAAACGTAGATTTGATATACAAGGCAGAAAGAACTGGAGACACAATCCTAAACAGGAATCAACGGATAAACCTCGATTCCAGGCCAAGAGACGGTTACGGTGTGTGTAACTGACAATCATCATTTATCCATCACACCCAATGGGGTATAGGGCAGCAACATTTTGTTGCTGTAACAAACTGTTTTTTAACGGGGCAGGGTTGTTAGTCCTGCGCCCAACCCCCAAACCTGAAGGATCGGTGGACCATTCTTGCTCCTTACGTTTACAACACCTAATATTCCCTAATGGTCACCCATTTAACTCACTGACCAGGCTCGATGTTGCTTAACTTCGGTGATCGGACGGGAACCGGTGCATTCAACACGATATAGCCGTAACTGTTTATAGGCAACCTTATTTACTCCGGTTGAGTAAAAAGTAAACCAATAAGTTTGTAGAGTTTAGTTGGGGACATTAGAAGTATAGAGTTGATGTACACAGCAGAAAGAACTTGAAACTTAACACTAAACATGAAGTGATAAATCCTGTTCACAAAGGCTGTGAGTTGCATGAAGCGAACATTCTATGGATCTATCTAATCCTACTGAGAAAAAATAAATCATAAGTAAAATAACAATTTACGCGAAAATCTTGGAAGTACAGAGTTGAAGAGACGAAAATAGAACCCGATCCTTAACGGGCAAACAGAAATACTCCTATTCAAAAACCTGAGAGGAGTTTGAAGCGGACAATAGGCGAACCTATTTACACCTTTTGAGGAAAAGTAAATAAATACGAATTTTTTCTTTTAAATTAAAGTTTATGCGGAGACGTTAGAAATATAGAACTGAAATAGACTAAAGAACAAACCATAAACACGATAGTAAACAGAATACTAACATCATCTAATAGGTTTTAGCTGCAATGTATTTATTAGATTTAAATTTTTTTTCATTACTTTCTATATAGTCTTTACAATTTTTATCCTGTCTTATTACATATATCTTTCATTATTTCGATTATCTCGTTCTTTCTTTATTCATTTAACTATCTCATAATTTGTTTTTTACACTATCTATCTTTCCTTATTTCTTTCACTATTTGATCTGGGTTTTTAAAAAAAAATGTATTATTTTTCTTTAATTATTCGACTTTTCCTCTTTTTATTCTCTTCTTTTATTTCTTATTTTATTTCCTCTGTAATTTTTATTTACTTAATTCTCTTTCACTTTCTCGTTTCCTTACGTTTTATATATTCTCCTTCTTTTTCTTTCATTTCAGTTTTTTTGTTTGTCTATTTCAATCTTACTCTTTAGAAATACTCTTTTTTTTAAATCGTGTCGCCCCAAGCAAGGCATTTTACTGCCACCATTGTGCAGGGCGTTACGTAGGAGAAATGTTATGAGAAGGAATGAGAGGTTGCATGGGGTGTCAGGAAGAGAGTAGGAGAAGGAAGAGAATACTGATGAGATTGGAGTGAACGAATAAAAAGCATGAGAGAGGATTTAAGTTAGTGAGACAGGAGATGACTATTGAATTTACATTTAAATTCTTGGAGATTATAGCTATCGGGAAAGCAAGTATGTGGAAGGGAAAAAAGCTGTTGGAGTAGAATTTGCGTTTACATTTTATTGGTTTCACAGTAAAAGGGTGGGACCTAGTTGCTAATCTTGTGACCCGAGGAAATTCATATATAGGAGGTACCGTGAGTTAAGTTCATCGGAGCAGAAGCCGTGAAAAATTTGTAGAAGAGACACAGGGAAGCCACACTGCGCCGGTGAGAAAGCGCCTGTACCTAGCTGCCAAGTCGGGATCGATCACATTACAGATTCTGTGTTGGACTTGATCGAGGACACCTAACTTCTTTCTTTGGGTATTTCACACTCGCGCACACACACAGACACCCACCCACACACCCACCCACACACACCCACACACACACACACACACACACACACACACACACACACACGTATAAACATTCTTTTTGCGTTTATCTTTGTCTCTCACTTTGATAGCGTAGAATTTTTTCTTTCAAACGCTATTTTTCGTTTCTTTCTTTTAATATTTTTCCTTAGTTTTTTTTTTTTTACTTTCGTTCTTATATGTTGGCCTCATTTTTAGGAGGTTCTTTCTACTCTCTCTTTTTAGGGGATTGCTGCTACTTTCACTTGGAAGCGTTCAAGCTATTCTTTTTTTGTGGGGTTTCATTCTATTCTCTCTTTTGTGGAATTTCATTTCACTTTCTCTTTTTGGGAGGTGAAGTCTAATCTCTTCGGGGGGAATATTATCTCTTTTTTAAGAGATAACAATTCTATTCTCTACTTTATCTACGTCAAAGGTAACGGCCAAAACGTACGGAAATCACATATTGCTGATAGCAAACAAGAAGAGAAAAATGCAGGGCCTTCTACAGAAGGTTGCAAGAGAAGGCGAGAAAGGACTGATCATGGATTTCAAGAAAAATAAATGCATGTTCATCAGCAAAAAGAAGGCCCCAAATCGCCACCTACCGGTCGGAGAATCCCAAATACAACTACTAAAGAAATTTAAATACATGGGAAATATTCTGACAGAGGATGGAAAGTGTGACACTGAGATCCAAAGACACATTGGCATGGTCATAGATCTATTTTAAAAGTTAACCAGAGTACTGAGAGACAGAATGATCTCATTAGAATCAAAGAAAAGAGTGCTAGACTGCTAAGTGATATCTGTTCTTCTGTGTGGCAGCGAATGTTGGATGATAACTTCAATAATGAAGGAGAGACTCGATACAAAAGATAGGTGGTACTGCAGGATGATGATGAAGATAACATGTACCGAGCACGTGAGAAAAAACAAGGTGTTGGAGAGGATACAAACAAGAAGAAAATTTGTTCTTAGCATCATGAATAGACAGCTGAGGTTTCTTCGACATATAATATTGAAAGAGGTTTTGGAAAATGTAATACTCACAGGACGGTTAGGAAAAAAGAGAGACTTACTTGATGGGCTTAAGCAAGAGAATGGCGGAGCGAGATTTGGAAAATATACCAAGAAGTAAAATGTTAAGATCAAGAATGGACAGGGAAAAGTGGAACTTCTTGATCGCTTATGCACTGAAGGCACAGAGTACATAAAGAAAAATAATCTAATATCTTTTTTAGGGGATTTATTCTATTTTCATTTTGTGGGGGTCATTCTACTCTCTCTCTTTTCTGTGGGGTCATTCTACTCTCTCTTCTTTATTTTCTTAAATCATTCCTTTTCTCTTACTTCACACTTTATTTGTTTCTCTTTCTCTTTCTGTTATTTATGTAATCTGTTTAATGCTTTCATTTCTGATTTTCTTTGCTTTACTCAATCGTTTATTTTACTCCCTTTATTTTATTCTCTTTTTCCTTTTTTCTTTCTATTTATTTCATTTTCTCTTTTTTATTTTTATTTTGTTTACTTCACTCTTTCTTTCTTTGGTTATTTATTTTCATATGATATTTTCATTCATTGATTATTCTATTCCGATTTTTATTGTTTTCAGCATGTCTTTCTGTTTGTTTATGTCACTCTTAATATACATTCATTCATCTTTATTTATTTATTTCTGATTCTATACTTTACTATTTCTCTTCCTCTCTTTTGATTTTAATTAAGTTAGTTAAGTGCCATGCGTGATATACGCTTGGGCGATCATGTCTCGAAAGAGACATGACTGACTGGGCAGAGGATTATTCGAGATATTAAAGATAAGAATATTTAAAGAAAGGGAAAATATTTTATTGAGTTGACCAAATTTTTTCAGGAACCCTGATTCCGCTTGTGAGATGTCAGTCAGTCAGTTAAGTGCCATACGTGAAACACGCTTGGGAGATCATGTCTCGAAAGATTATCCCGCAGTAGGTTGCCATTGCTTTCTGTGGTAGACTGGCTGCCATCCAAGGCTATAGAACCCAATCTGTCCTATTATTTAACCCATAACTGGAGGGAAGAGACGGATTAATTCCTTTACCGAGGGTATTTGTGCGTAAGTGAATGCAAGGAATTTGACTGGAATTCGAACTCGGCTTCCCGATTTCTCGTTCCGAGCCGCTATCCATTGCACCACAACGCACATCCGAGTTTAATTCACTGCTTTTATTTTTCATTCATTTTGCTTTTTTTAACTTCTTTTACACTTATTTCATTACGTTGAGTCTCTCGTACGATCGCCAAAGTTACCATCGAGATGGGTAAGTAACTAGATTTTTGACCGATTAGAAATAGCATATGCTATAAGCTTGGATAAGCACTTGTTGTATTGGATTAAAACTCGGAATTGGAAATAGTAAAAGGAAGTTCCTTTTTCAGTCTGGTTTGTGATATACATTAAGGAGTAAATACCTTTTAGAAGAATGTGCGTTGTGGTACAGTGGATATCGGCTCGGAACGAGAAGCCGGGGAGCCGAGTTCGAAGTCCAGTTGAATCCATTGTATTCATTTACGCGCAAATACCCTTGGGAAAGGTATTAATCCGTCTCTTCCTTTCAGTTATGGCTTAAATAGCAGGACAGATTGGGTTCTACAGCCATGGTCGGCAACCAGTCTACCGCAGAAAGCAATGGCAACCTATTGCGGGATAATCTTCTGACCGGTCAGTCATGTCTCTTTCGAGACATGATCGCCCAAGCGTGTATTACGTATGGCACTTAACTGACTGACCCTTTAGAAATGTACAAATCTACCTTTATTCTCTCCCTTATGAGTTAATGAGTCGGAGTATATCAGTAATTGCCTTTATCTCCCCCAAAATTATGACAGTCTAAGAATATTTTTCTGAGTTAGATAACCTGGAAATGGTTAATATAAAACCAAATCAATTAAGCAATTACTAGTTATTTATTTCTTCCTGTTTTCTTTAAGTCTTTCTTACTTATTTTATTTCCAATGTTTTTAAGTTATCTATCTCTTTGTTTATATATTAGTCAATTAAGTGTCATACGTGATACACGCTTTGGATGATCATGTCTTGAAAGAAACATGTCTGACTGGGCAGAAGATTATCTCACAGTAGGTTGCGACTGCTTTCTGCGGTAGACTGGTTGCCATCCAAGACTATAGAACTCAATCTGTTCTATTATTTAACCCATACCTGGAGGGAAGAGGCGGATTAATACCTTTTCCTAAGGTATTCCTGATTTGTCGTTATATACTACTTATATACTTTCTTTACATTCTGTCTACTTTTTTTTCTCTTTTTCTCCTCTCTCTTTTTGTTTTTTGAGTTTGAGTTTGGGTTATGTTTTCCGACATATAAACTCTGTGGGTTATTTAATGCCTAAACGATGGGGATTTAATATATTTTTTAATGTTTGGTTATAATCAGAAGGTTGATTTAATCAGATTTTGTCACTTTTGCTGGAAACTGGCTGCAGTCCTGATGAAATGAAAGTTTTTAGTGACAGGCTAATTTTAGAAAATTACATCTCACAACGGTTGTACTTTATGGTGCAGTAGATATCGGCTCGGAACAAGAAATCTGGGAGCCGAGTTCAAATTCCAGTTGAATTCATTGCATTCACTTAAGCGCAAATACCCTTAAATTTCTATTCTTTTTTTTTTTATTTTAGAAAACTGCATATGTCTTCTAGTTTTTTGTTCAAAAAGTTTTGCTGAGAATATTTTTCTCCTTCATACATGTTTTATGGTAATATTTTTTTTTCTTGGTAATATTTTTCTTTCAAAAATGTTTATTTTTTTATAAAAGTCTGTTTTTATATTTTCAGTGTTTTGACCCCAGTTTGGGGGTTAAATATTTTCCCAAAGCACGGACCCTAACAGGTGCTACCATTCCTGGTCTGTGTAGACCTGAGAACAACAGCAATTAAGAGGTGGTTCCATGCTTCTCACAACCTCCCAATCAGAGGCCTTGCTGCCAGATGCAGTATACCGTCATGCCCAGGACATTCTCTCTCTCTCTTTTTTTCCTAACAAACTCGAACATTTCCTTCTTTCCAATACTTATCGTCTTTTTATTCTCTATCAGTAGAGGTTTTTCTTCTCTCACTATCACTTCCTCACGCCAAACATCCTCCACCGACCATCACAATAGACACTCTGCATGTCGAACGAGTTCCAACTCGTTACCGCCTTAGAAACAGTCCACGTGACCCAGCAGATTAGGACTTCATTTAATTGTAAATTTCCCTTCTCGTTTTAAAATCGTCGAATCTCGATAAATCCCACGAATAGCTGAAAATCAGATGGCAGCAGAAGGGAGAACTGGTCGGAGAGTTTTGACGAAGCGTCGGGGTTGGAAAGGTTTAAGTGTCCAGCAGTGTCCAGATAGCAATGGACAAGCTGTGGCGAAATGGAAGGAGTGTGTTGGGTGATGCGACGAAGGAACATCATGGCGGCTTTTCAAAATCTATGGGCGTAGATAATCAATGGAACGAGAGGTAAAAACGACCGCGTCTCACCTCTGTGACCCATCACTGCTTCTTAACAAACTGTCGACGAAGAAATCTAAGAAATGCTATTAGTTTCAAAGGCTTGTTCGAAATGACTTTCTCGCATTTATCAAAAAGGTTTGAATGAATTTATAGATATTTACTAAGCTTAGATAGCGCCAGAAATAAGGGCATACGGTGTACTCGCACAATAAAGTCAAACGGATATTTGTGGTTTTTTTAATTCGTTTGAATGAGTTCAAACTAATTTATTGAACTATATAATGTTATTTTACTTAAATAATAGATTAAAACAGGACTTTCATATTTCTAATTTTAAAAAAAGTGTTTAGGCCTAAGAAAAATTGTTTTGAACTGAGGAAACAAAATTTCTGAAACGAGTTTACATTTTACATTTAACACATTTAGATTTCATTTATTTCTTGGGTGATTCAACACTGAAAAACAAACATAGCAAATTTAGATCATAGGTTTCTAATAAATACAAGAAAATATATTTGATGCTGTCATGGTGGCATCACCCATTACAACGGATTGAACACTTCCTACAATTACATATACTTCCCCTCACATGGAGAGATCGATATATCAAGAGCTCAGAGAGCGAGAGATCCGCAGGAGATCAGCATAAGCAGATCAGCGGAGAGAGATAGGCAGAGATAGCCAAGACTGCTACCGTACGACTATTTTGAGTCCCAGTTCTATTATTGCTTCCTAACCTATATTTATTTTCTACTAACAGAGTTCCATGTATTTTTATTTTGCTGTGTTTAATATATATGTCGTTATTTCCTATTTTGGTTGTTGTATTATTTTCTTGCTGGACTTCTTAACCGGGTCCACAACAGATGCTCTGCATACGATGCCAATAGCGGTTAATGATCAATTTAACATATGAAATAAATTGAGTAAGTATCAAATTACCGGTCATAATATGTGTTATATTTTAAATATTTCAATACGGAATTTCCATTAAGACGGATCGAACTTAGCAGTGAATAAAACATTGTTACTGGTGAAATTTTATTGATTTCACTATCTGATTATGCTTTTAGCCATGTCAAGTATGTGTAAACTATAATATTGCCCGAGAAATCGTTGGTTGCATACCTTCAATTAATGGTAAAAATATTTGATATCGTCTATGGATAGTTGCTTCTCGATCTCTCCAATATGCCTTATTATTTCATTCTTCAGTTGTTGTATTGTTGTTGGCTTGTTGGCATAGACCTTACTTTTGAGATGACTCCCAAAGGAAGAAATCTAAAGACATCAAGTTGCACGATCGTGGTAGCCAACTGACATTACTGTTTTGAGAGGAGATGAAACCTGGAAAATTCTCTTGTTTTTACGTCCATTTTCGTAATAGGCTTCGATAACTTTAACACGTTGTGCGATTGTTAGTCTCTCCATGCTTAAATTACCAAAGACTGAAGTTTTTAAATTCGAAAGAAATTGAAAAAATTATTAGACTCTTCAAATTAATACACATTAAAAATTAGTCCAAGAACAACTTTTATTTTGTAATTGACACCAAAAAGAAGCAAAACATTTACACCAGTTTTATTAGAGTTATTCATATTCGAGATATTAAAGATAAAAAATATTTAAAAAAAGGGAAAATATTTTATTGAGTTGACCAAATTTTTTTCAGGAACCCTGATTCCGCTTGTGAGATGTCAGTCAGTCAGTTAAGTGCCATACGTAAAACACGCTTGGGAGATCATGTCTCGAAAGATTATCCCGCAGTAGGTTGCTATTGCTTTCTGTGGTAGATTGGTTGCCAGCCAAGGCTATAGAAACCATTCTGTCCTGTTATTTAACCCATTACTGGAGGGAAGAGACGGATTAATACCTTCCCCAACGGTATTTGCGCGTAAGTGAATGCAATGAATTCAACTGGAATTTGAACTCGGCTCCCAGATTTCTTGTTCCGAGCCGATATCTACTGCACCATAAAGTACAACCGTTGTGAGATGTAATTTTCTAAAATTAGTCGGTCACTAAAAACTTAGATTTCATCAAGACTGCAGTCAGTTTCCAGCAAAAGTGACAAAAGAGCAATTATCAAGATATTATAATTTTAAAATGTAGTGAACTGAAAACCAAATGCTCGAAAACTGAGTTTATATTCCCTTAAAAAATTAATAAAAATTCAATTAATTCCAAAATACAACCAACACTCTTAATAGAAAATGCATTTTATACAGAGGAAATATAGCTTTTCATTCAGAAAACATTAGAAAATTAATATAAAGTAGAATAAATTCATTTTAACACTTAATGAAAATTTATATATAAAAACGCATTCTTCCTCACATAAAACACACTTTCCTTACTTAAATATAAATTCGAAACACTACACACAAATCTAATTATTAAATGTGTTTGGATATATTGGTAAACGTTCTTTAATTTATATATATATATATATATATATATATATATATATATATATATATATATAAATTTAAACAACAAATAAATTGGAAAACGTGAATATTTACCTTCACTATATTTTGTGTCGTGGCTCGTACCATGCGACATCCGGTCGCCCGGATGTATGAAAGACAATGTGCGATAAGAACTGGTGTGCTGTCATTATCACGGACTTCAAGAAGTGACCCCTACTACTGCGAGAGACTGTAAATATTGTATATACGTCTTAGTTGTACCACTTTGTTAATAATGTAGTTTAGCTATACTTCTAGGTATATCTCTTCATTCCACGATACAACACTATTTCTGCATTGAAGGATCCTGTTGGTTGTGAGATGTTGAAGAGGTTGCAGGGTTCTTTTTGTTTGGAATGGGAATCTTCCTCCATAAAGAATTCAGGTAAGTCTCTTCTAGGGTTACTTTCTTTCTGTGTCTCTTTGTGTTTGAGGGAGGGTATGCAGCAGCAAGCAAAGAGGAATGGTTCGTAACGAACAGATTTTTTAGTTGTTAACCGAGGAGAAGGACAATTTCCGAGATATATCTTCGACTAAATAAAATCAACAAATAAGGAATCGTACAATAAAGGATGTTCTCAATAAACGCGATTCCACTGTATATGTTTAAATATGTACAATTTTTGATTGACTTTAAACTGTCATAGTAGAACATAAAGTATGCAATTATAACGTAATCTTCAACTGTTTGTTTAGCTGAGAATTTACTTTTGGCAAAGGTAGCTAAACATGCAGTCATACATTATTTATAGGTTGCAGCTATTCAGTTCAATGGAGATATTAGCTCTCCACATCATCTCTTCATTTTTTACTTCAAGTAGATTATACCATTCCACTGCGTCGTTACTTTTTTATTCGTTCACACTAAATCATGAGTTAAGTTGCTGATTTTTCCCTTATAGTGGGTTGCTTAGTTATTCTTTTTCTGTAGTAGTGGGAGTCCGTACTCGTGAAGTGTAATTGTATACCGTTGCAGGTTAACGGAATTTGGCCTTGTGGTAGATAGCCCACTATAAGACATAAAATGATTATAAAATCAAGAAAGGCAATTTGAGTAGAAAACAACATTTATATATAAACATATCCATTAATGTTTTACAATTAAAGCAATATTTGAATATAGGTCCAATAGAGGTTAAAATGTTCATGACAAATAATAATGCCCGAAAAAGATAATTTAGGAATGTGAGGAGCATTGTAAGTGAGGAATGTCTTTGAAGTAGTCGCTCCTTAGGTCAGTAAGTACTTTTGAGACAGGGGAGAAGAAAAGAGGCAAGCGTAGTAACTGCTTGACTTAGGTCTAGAGGGTATTGATTACACGCTTCTCCTCTCGTCTGCCCGTCTACTTGGGTCTTGTCTGCATCCGCTTTTTAAATCTGCTTTTTGGATCAAAACAGCTCGTTTTGAGATTTCACACTTGTATCTGATTCTTGGCTTTCCATTGGCTGGTAAATAAAATTCGCGTAGGCTCGCGAAATGGAAATTTGATATTTGATTAATTTTTATTTTTCAACCAGAACATCTGCGCGAACTCGGATGCGCAACGGCGACTTTTGTTCATTTGCTTTTTGGTCGGAATAGAACAAACATTCGGTCCCTCGCTTTTGCTCGGTCGGTATCACCTCACCCTCTATCAATTCTTGTGCATAAACATTCCAAACTGTCTTTTTTTCATAAGTACAAAGAAAATAATAATAGTAATTAAAATTGGCAGTTCGATAAAGTCATTTTAAAAAAGTTATATATGAAGTACAAATAAAATATATAATAGTAATTAAAAACATTTCCAGGTTAAATCACTATTTTTTAAGTAATAAAATGAGTAAATAATGAAAATATTGAAATAAATGTTGGATACATTCAGATATAAATCAGGGTATGAAAGATTTTATGACTGCAGAAATTAGTTATTTCATTAGGTTGTTTCAATACGTCAGTTTTGGAGAATTTATTATATGGATTTTCTTTTGTAAACAAAGGAAACATATTTCATGCAACGATTTAAATTTTCTGGCTTTAGTTAACTGCAGGAGTTTTACTTACATTTTTCAATTGCAAGTAGTATTTAAAGAGAGAAGTAGAATTGCTATACGCTTTATTACTGAAAGATAAGTTATGCTGGTAAAATCGAGATTTAAAATTATTCTTAGCATATCCGATAAAATGTTTGATAAGTTTAGGATTTTCATTGGTAGTGATAGTTGCTTGGTATACAATGGAATTCGTAAGGCATTTATTTTGTACATTATATGTTAGGGTTATGACACTTGCAGGAACTTTTGTTTTCATCAATATTTATGATACGTTCGTTATTAATATTATAATGTTGTTTTAGAATTTTATTATTCTGTTTTGTTTTTATTCCATGATCATATCGAAATTATCGGAGATTATTGATGCTTCAGTAGCTATAACTAAGTTTCAGTGCTAAGTGGATTTTAGTTTGGATGTGTTTTTGAACGAGATTATCGAACTTATTGCCCAACTTGTTACTAACCATGTAGATAAATAGTGATGTGTACCAAACTATTTTCCTATTTTAATTATGTTTGGCATTATGATTAATTTACTTATGATGCGTAACACCTTAGCAATTATAATCGCTAATTTTTAGACCTGTATTAAAGTAATGGCTATACTGACAGAAAATCTCTTCGGTGAAGGTTATATTGTTAATTCTTTGCTCCACTAAATGTGGTTTATGTTTAATACTGTATGGTGGGTGATTTGCTCAAAGATGTATATAGACATGATTAACATTATGCTTTATATATACTGAGTAATTAGCATTAACCAAATCAAATGCAACATCTAGAAAAACAACTGCGATTTAATTTTGGCTAGAAGACGCACTTTGTTGCAGCCAGTGGTAGTTTATTCCACTTAGTCAACGATCTCTTGTGGTGAACGCTTTCATAAAATATTTACTTTTAACTGAGCGTTGATTTTGGCTCTCAAATGTAACTACTATTCAGTAGCTACTTTGTGCTTAACTTGTGCGGATGTCGGAATTGAAACCACCAGACCCTATACGCATGGTTACTGTTTTCGGGTAAAGACACATTCGATATTCATTGACCGTAAAATTCGTATTGCTGTCGGTTGAAATTTATCAAATCTTTTTATTAAAATTATTTTTTTCTGGGAAATATGTTTCTCAAGTCCAGTAGCTGTTATCGCTCGTTCCAATATTCCTATTTCCAAGGAAAATGAACGCCACGATGTTCGCTATAATTAGAAATCGAATCAACATCAGAGCTCATTATCCTGACACTGCTTGCACATTCCAGTATGTATACAGTGTGACTTTTTTCTCACTGTTCACTTTTAAGGAAAAAATAGAACATTTCAGCCAGTTAGGACAACGTTTTAAAAATTGCATCAACGTTTTCAAAATCGCTATCAAAAGACAGAAAATACTGAACGTTTATCGTTAAAGCCACATTTTTGCCATTTAAAAACAAATACAGAGTAATCTTTTTGGCCTACGCACAATATATACATCGTGCTTTTAAAGAATTCGACATGTCGGAACATTTTTGTCCGTTACATGTAAAAGATTTGAGAGAAAATCTTCTTTTAATATATGGAATCCTTGTGAAATTTAATATATGAACTGATAAAATGATTTAGATTGATTACAATATTTGATATTTTTCTTTAATTTAATGTTTTGCCAAACGAAAGAAAGCGAAAAAGTTCAGATAGAACTAGAAAGAGCAGTTAAAGTCCGCAAACCCCCGCAAAGATAATACTGACATCATCTGAGCGATTAGCAAGACATGATTATTAAAATGAGAAAGATTAAATTGAATTATCGCTCACATTAGTGAAGATAAAATTTTTTAAAAAATGAACTCGACCACTATCAAATTAAATTCACACTTAAAATAGAAAAGTAATTCAGTATTTAAAACAATCTTGGGGAGGTAATTCGTTATTTGGCATTTGACAGGCAAAAATTAAATTTCATTAATAAAACAGGAAAAATAAATCAGAAACTTTATCCTTTAATGGATTGAACACAAAATATACTGAGCTCTTACCAGTCATAAAGCCATTCATCTCTGAGAATTTCATCCCAATCCATACAGCGGGTCTTGTGGTATTTTGACTACGGACAGACAGACAGACAGACAGACAGACAGACAGACAAATAAACAGACTAACGTGACTGAATACAATTCTCCCGCCTTAAGGCAGAGTTAACAAGAAAAAACATAAACCTCTAATGCCATCGGGATTTTTTAAATATCAAATAGGTACTTATATTGTGGTAATAACAAGGATATGAGCTACAGTTCTAAGAACTCTCCGATGAATAAGCAGTCATTTTTTCTGTAAAGTTCAAATGGCATCATGTAAATCATAACAACTTCAAAATGATGCAAAATGTTTGTCTATATTTCACCTGATCAAAGGAGAAGTGAGTTCAATAATAGGCTACAGTACGGTGGCGAAATCAAGAGAAAAACGAGGGGGCGATACAAATAAATAAAAAAAGAATAAGAAACGTTTATAAATAAAATAAATCTCAAAACGGCAATGTTGTGGAGTAAATAACCACCGGTGACTAAATAAACTAGTCTAGAAGCTTAAAGAACGCCATTGCTTATGCAATTTTTTGTTTGAGTCAGTTTTCAGAGATTTTGTTACCGACGTCACGTCAAGTGCTCAAGCAAGACATTATATTATAAACGATAGAAAACTAGGCTTCAAAAATCTCCTAAGCTGACCAAGCATAGAGATGAACACAATATGGGAACTAGTAATACGTAATGCCAAAGAAAATCATTAGTGTCAAAAATTGCAATATGAGCTCTGGTAAAAATACTAGTGAAAACCATTAACATATACTAGAGAAAATCATTAATCTAAAAATTGCGATATTAACTCTGGTAAAAAAAAGGTAACTGAACATCATGTTTATAAGTCCTAAAAATTCACATGACCCAGTGGATATAGACGTTGGTTAGTTCCTGTGACTTGACCCAAAGTGTTGTGATTTCAATACCAGGCTATAGTAGTGGTGAACAAGTAACTTAGAATCGGTTTAGATGGGGATAGTGGGAGATAACTTATGGCTACCAAAGAGCCTTCTCCCAAAAGAATCAGAATGATATACGCCAATGATCGTATTAAAAGGTTCGCATCAAAATTCCTAAGATTCAAGAAGGCCAGAGTGTACAACAGCCAAAACGTCGTAAAAATGGCAACAAAGATGAAAATCCGAATAATGGAAATAGTGTAGATGCAAAATATTTCTAAATGATGCCAATTTCTTAATCTATTGACAGTTCAAAAAATAGTCAACAGTGGTAAGGAGAGATTGGAACAAACACTGTAGAAAATTGAACTGAGCGAACTTTCATCTTTTTTCTATTATAAGTTGTGTAGATTAAACACAATCATGATCATACAACTCTAAAATTTTCTAAGCATTCTAGCGTGCTTACTTATAATTTCTCGCTGTTCCTCTCACCTTGTATAAAGAGTGTCCATAAAGTCCGTGTGCAGTTAAAACATTTATAACTTTATTTTATTTGTGATAGAAATAATATGTAAAAATGTTATAAAATTTAATGTACCATGTTTTACGTATAGTTATTTCATAATACTTTACCACAAAACTGGGATATTTTTTTCATAATCAATATGATCCATGGCTGAGGAGATTTCTTTATGAGGACATGGGAAAACAAATGTGTACGCAACCAAATATATTTCATTAGAAAATTTGAAAGCTAAAATAACTATGATTTCAGGCATTACTGTAAATAATTTGGCAAAAATTTTCCGTGAACTATAAAATCGTATTACCCTTTTTATTGCTAATGTTGGAGGACATGTGGAAACTTAAATAAAATTTATATAAAACCTTAAAAAACATAGATTTACTTTTTTTCTAATCCTTTTTACAAATTATTTCTATTGCAAATACAAATAAATTTATAAATTTTTTAATGTGCTCACAAACATTATTCATACCTTGTATATTATTTGATTATCAAGGTCTTCAAATCCTTTAAAATGATCATATATCCCAATATGCTCGACATTCTGATTGTATTATTTGTTGTTGTGTATGTCGTGATTCTTACAGGAAAAGCGAGATTGGGTAAAAAAAAAAAATCCTGGGCGTACATTTATATTTTGATAATATTCGATGGCGGCCCCTGACGAATTTCTCTTCTGAATAAAATACTTACTTTTTCGAAGAGCGTGGCGTCGCTAATATAAAATTTCCTATTTTTTTTTTTTTTGCTCATAGATGAGGGGTTTTTTTTTTCATTTTTGCGTGCTTCCCTAATGTATGCAAGGAACAGTTTGGCTATTTATTTTATATATGCCTGCTTCCGAATTATGTTTTGTCATGGGTCTTTTTAGTTTGGAGTGTATGCATAACTGATTTGGAGGTGATTGTGACTAATTGTATTTTGTTTAAATCAGATAAATTGTTCTGAATAGTGGATGGTATGGTGTTGGTAGTTAGTATTATGTATTTGTTTTTGTTTAATTTATTAATGTGGCTAATGGCGTAATTTTTGTTGCGGTCATATAATTTTTGTCTCTTTCCTTTTGCGTTTTGAAAGACACGATAAGGATATTGAATGTTTTTAATGTGTTTTTGTATGCGTGTTTCTTCATTGGATGGATATTAGGCGCGTTAAATTCTTAATGGCCTCAAGTAGAAACCTATGATTATTCCAAATTTAATTTGTAGGAGTGGTTTGAATAGAAGCTGACCAGGTCGTGATTGTTGATAGCATTTCTGTAAAAGTCAAAGTTGAGTTCTCTGCTGTTTCTGTGTAGCATGATATCTGGAACGGGAAAAGTGTATGGGCTTCATATTCAAAGGTGAAGTTTATTACAGATTCAGTTCTGTAAATTTGTTTGGCAAGATCTGTTAAAATAATGATTTTTGGATATAAGTTTATGGAGTCGTCTATATATCTGAAATAATAAGAATGAGTTGCTAGATTGTTTTTCGAATGGTCACATTCTATAAATTCTAAAAGAAGAAAATTGTGAACGTCGGTAGACTAATTTGTTGTCTTTTGAAAGTATCCTACACTCCCGTGATAACGTGACTCAAAAGACGAAAAGCGTTGGTTAAGTACAGCTTTCCCGCTTGTCATTTTTATTCATATATATATATATATATATATATATATATATATATATATATATATATAGTGTTGGTGTTAATAGAACCGTGCTCGATGTAATTAAAATGTAGTTATTAAGGTTTTATTAATAAATATGCATATTATTCTTCAAAGGGATCATGACTCGAAGTTTTATGTACAATTCAAATTTCAGATGCTGAGTATCAACTGACCATTACGCAATTTAAATTTCGATAAAATATCTGTACACTGAAATGTTGACACAGTCATATATTAAACGGATATTACAATTATTTTAATACATTTGGCTGGATTTATATATATATATATATATATATATATATATATATAATTATAAAGTAAACCTAGTAAGCCAGACAGACCTACCAAGATTTCAACTAAGCGGATCGTCAGGGAAAACTGGCTAACAAGGCAAGAAATAAACGACATGTATAAAGGAAATTCAATCAATCCACGTGACCGAAAAAGAAGACATCAAATACAAATAGAGGAGAATTTTATTAAGAAAAAGAATTTCGTATAAATTAAATTTTTTCAAAAGATTAGTGATTGCAAAGAGGAAAACGAAAAAACGAAAAACGAAAACCAAAATTGATACAAACTCACCATAAGCAAACTTATCCAAAAGCCAGGGCTTTCTATGCCTATATTTATATAGTATGTCCGTTTTGGAATTCAATAAATTATTGGCGGGTTCATACGAAGCAAATTTTTCCTCTTTACACAACCTACAAAATTTCTGGTCGGCTTTATACTTAGCACATCTCTTTAATATTTCCCATTTCAAAATAGGGTCCATATTAAGCTCTTGTTCAATGGACCACACATAAGTGGATTGTGTAGTGCTATGTTTATAATTTTTATTATTAATACTACTAGTATGATTGTAATATCCTTTTTTGAAAAAATCTTGGGTAGCACCTAAGTATATTTTGAGTTCAGTCTCTTCAGCGTATTTATAAATTTTAACACGTGAGACAACACAACCTTGCTAGCATTTACCCTGCAAAGGACAATTATTCTTAATTCTACAATTACAACTAGTTATGCCAGTACGCGTATCATCCCTAACTTTTTTCTTGTTTAATCCACTAATGATTTTCTCCAAATTGGGCATACAACAAAAACTAACTTTTACTTTATTTTTGTTAAATATTTTATACAACTTATTATCTTTACCAAAATTTTGCTTTAATAAATTGAAAAATATTTTTCCGATTTTGGTTTTTACCGCTAAATTGAACGGGGGATTAAACCATAAGATGTTCCTACCTCTTTTATTTCGTTTGCTTCTCTTAGTGTCCGTATATACTAGTTTATCTTTATGACCACTTTTAATAAGTGCATCTTGGTACACTTTTTTATGATTATTGAAGATATCATTACTAGACGAGTTGTTTGATAATCCATAAGAAATACCTTTAGCAATATCACACATAATGTATGCGGGGTGATTAGATTTAGTGTTTACATAATACAGATTTATTTTATCTTTCATGTAAGGGGATAAGGATCCATTCAAAAGATTTAGCTTGATGTCTGAATAGCTCACCACTTTTAAATTGCTTTCAACATCTAAATCAAAACCGTACATTTTGAAAATTCAATCGAGTTTTTTACGTATATTGTCACATTTTGGGGGTTACTATTATCGAATATGATAAATCTGTCATCACGGTATAACCCGTGGTTGTTATAATCTATGTACTTATTCAGCTCATACAGCATTAGTCATCGTATAAAATTCTGCCACCTTGGCCCCATCATATGCACCCATAAAGTTGTCCAAGTTGTTTAAATCATCCTTTTTTATCCATAATATGTTGTTGTGGTATAATAACGTCTTTCGGGAATGCCTATTAAC
The DNA here is from genome assembly GCA_037127315.1 of Ascarosepion bandense. NCBI lineage: Eukaryota > Metazoa > Mollusca > Cephalopoda > Sepiida > Sepiidae > Ascarosepion > Ascarosepion bandense. The sequence continues at coordinate 142,119 of JBBBDQ010001329.1, forward strand.
ATTTATTTCTTGATCAGAAATTTCGCTAAATTCATTAGCAAAATTAACGGGATTGTTGAAAGTGTTTTGGGAAATAGATGATTAAAACTCTTTAAAATCATATTTAATGAATGATAAATGTTCATTTTAATCGTAATTTTTAAACCATTCGATACAATTATTATTGGGTTGCCACTGGTTTTTGTTATTAACCATTCTTAGTGACCTACATACTCTCTGCAAGATTTTGTTAGTAACCATTCTTAGTGACCTACATACTCTCTGCAAGATTTTGTTAGTAACCATTCTTAGTGATCTACATACTCTCTGCAAGATTTTGTTAGTAACCATTCTTAGTGATCTACATACTCTCTGCAAGATTTTGTTAGTAACCATTCTTAGTGACCTACATACTCTCTGCAAGATTTTGTTAGTAACCATTCTTAGTGACCTACATACTCTCTGCAAGATTTTGTTAGTAACCATTCTTAGTGACCTACATACTCTCTGCAAGATTTTGTTAGTAACCATTCTTAGTGACCTACATACTCTCTGCAAGATTTTGTTAGTAACCATTCTTAGTGATCTACATACTCTCTGCAAGATTTTGTTAGTAACCATTCTTAGTGACCTACATACTCTCTGCAAGATTTTGTTAGTAACCATTCTTAGTGACCTACATACTCTCTGCAAGATTTTGTTAGTAACCATTCTTAGTGACCTACATACTCTCTGCAAGATTTTGTTAGTAACCATTCTTAGTGACCTACATACTCTCTGCAAGATTTTGTTAGTAACCATTGTTAGTGACCTACATACTCTCTGCAAGATTTTGTTAGTAACCATTCTTAGTGATCTACATACTCTCTGCAAGATTTTGTTAGTAACCATTCTTAGTGACCTACATACTCTCTGCAAGATTTTGTTAGTAACCATTCTTAGTGATCTACATACTCTCTGCAAGATTTTGTTAGTAACCATTCTTAGTGACCTACATACTCTCTGCAAGATTTTGTTAGTAACCATTATTAGAGACCTACATACTCTCTGCAAGATTTTGTTAGTAACCATTCTTAGTGACCTACATACTCTCTGCAAGATTTTGTTAGTAACCATTCTTACTGATCTATATACTCTGCAAGATTTTTGTTAGTAACCATTCTTAGTGACCCATACTCTCTGCAAGATTTTTGTTAGTAACCATTCTTAGTGACTCATTATTATTTCAAAGATTTTGTTAGTAACCATTTTAGTGACCTACATACTCTTTGCAAGATTTTGTTAGTAACCATTCTTAGTGACCTACATACTTCTGCAAGATTTTGTTAGTAACCATTCTTAGTGACTCAAATACTCTCTGCAACTCTTGTTAGTAACCATTCTTAGTGACCTACATACTCTCTGCAAGATTTTGTTAGTAATCATTCTTAGTGATCTACATACTTTATAAGATTTAATAGTAACCATTCTTAGTGACCTACATACTCTGCAAGATTTTGTTAGTAACCATTCTTAGTGACTCCACATACTTTCAAGGGTGTTACTCTTGTTAGTAACCATTCTTAGTGACCTTACATACTCTCTGCAAGATTTTGTTAGTAACCATTCTTAGTGACCTACATACTCTCTGCAAGATTTGTTAGTAACCATTCTTAGTGACCTACATACTCTCTGCAAGATTTTGTTAGTAACCATTCTTAGTGACCTACATACTCTTTTGCAAGATTTTGTTAGTAACCATTCTTTAGTGACCTACATAATTTCAAGATTTTGTTAGTAACCATTCTTAGTGACTCACATACTCTGCAAGATTTTGTTAGTAACCATTCTTAGTGACCTACATACTCTCTGCAAGATTTTGTTAGTAACCATTCTTAGTGACCTTGCTCTCTGCAAGATTTTGTTAGTAACCATTCTTAGTGACCTACATACTCTCTCTGCAAAGATTTTGTTAGTAACCATTCTTGGGTGACTCATACTCTCTGCAAGATTTTGTTAGTAACCATTCTTAGTGACCTACATACTTTCCTGCAAGATTTTGTTAGTAACCATTCTTAGTGACCTACATACTCTCTGCAAGATTTTTGTTAGTAACCATTCTTTAGTGACCTACATACTCTCTGCAAGATTTTGTTAGTAACCATTCTTAGTGACCTACATACTCTCTGCAAGATTTTGTTAGTAACCATTCTTAGTGACCTACATACTCTCTGCAAGATTTTGTTAGTAACCATTCTTAGTGACCCTACATACTCTGCAAGATTTTGTTAGTAACCATTCTTAGTGATCTACATACTCTCTGCAAGATTTTGTTAGTAACCATTCTTAGTGACCTACATACTTCTGCAAGATTTTGTTAGTAACCATTCTTAGTGATCTACATACTCTCTGCAAGATTTTGTTAGTAACCATTCTTAGTGACCTACATACTCTCTGCAAGATTTTGTTAGTAACCATTCTTAGTGACCTACATACTCTCTGCAAGATTTTGTTAGTAACCATTCTTAGTGATCTACATACTTCGTGCTCTTGTTAGTAACCATTCTTAGTGACCTACATACTCTCTGCAAGATTTTGTTAGTAACCATTCTTAGTGACCTACATACTCTGCAAGATTTTGTTAGTAACCATTCTTACATTCCTTACATACTCTCTGCAAGATTTGTTAGTAACCATTCTTAGTGACCTACCTCTGCAAGATTTTGTTAGTAACCATTCTTAGTGATCTACATACTTCCCTGGGCCTTTGTTAGTAACCATTCTTAGTGACCTACATACTCTCTGCAAGATTGCCTTACATTTTTTACCTGACTCTGTTTTAGTGAGGTTCACTAATCTAAATTTAGTGAGGTTCACTAATCTAAATTCAAGGCTATTAGGAAAATTACTCTTATGATCTTTAACTCTTATGAAGCAATGTTTTAAATTTAATTTCTCGACACGGTTGTATAACTCAAATTTGCCGATTAAAATACAAGCTTCTTGATTAATTTTAGTCTCCATATCAGTAGGAGCTTTTTATAGTGTTTAATAACTTCTTGGTGTAACGCTTTTTCATAATTGTTTGGACTCATTTGTTATAAATATTTAGACTTATCTGCTTTAACATAAATTTTTCTACTCCTTTTTATTTTATTAATATCAGCCCTAATTTTTTGCTGCACAATATTGTTTTTTATGCTTCTATATTGAAGGTTTTTAATTATTCCGATAAACTCAGCTTCAAATCTGACTAATTCTTTGATATGTGGGAGGTGAGCGTAAGTTTTAAATACTTACTATTCACTAAAGTTGTTGAAATTTAAATTATTAAGATAAAGCAGACTTTCCAACGCATGTTTGCAATGCACTTCTCTATTTTTTGTAACAAGCATAATTCATATATATGTTGGTCAGGGATGGGTATGTATTTAAGTGAACACTCTAAAGCTATGCGTTCCATGTTATTCTATCAAAAAAGTGCTCGATAGGCCAAACTTGAGCTAAGATAAAGGAGATAATAACTATATTCGTGTCGAAAAGCCCTCCACGGATCTACGAAGAAGGGTAAAATGGTTTTAAAAAAGAAAAAGCTAAGTACATGAACACCAGTCAAAAGAATTCGAACCGAGTCAGCACGTAGCCCAAATAAAAAACCCGACACTAGTAATCAACTAACAGAGCAGAATAAATAAAGTAAACCTAGTGAGCCAAACAGACCTATATACGTCAATAATTTATTAAATTCCTAAACGGAAATATTAAATAAATATAGGCATAGAAAGCCTTGGCTTTGGATTAAGTTTGCTTAGGTGGGTTTGCATCATTTTTGTTTTTTGTTTTTTGTTTTTTCATTTTCGTCTTTGCAATCACTAAGCTTTTTAAAAAAAATAATTTACATGAAATTCGTTTTCTTAATAAAGTTCTCCCCTATTTGTGTTTGGTGTCTTCTTTTTCGGTCATGAGGGTTGATTGAATTTTCTTTATACATGTCGTTAGTTTCCTGTCTTGTCAGCAAGCTTTCCTTGTCGGTCCGCTTAAGTGTAACCTTGGTAGTTCTGTCTTGCTCACTAGGTTTACTTTTTTATGCAATAATTTCAGGACTGTGTTCCCTATAGCTAAATAACGAAAGAACTCTCTATGAACATATGTTCAGAAATGTTTAATTTCCGAGTTATAGCCTACCTTTCCTTTCTAAATAACTTATGTGGATGCCGCACTTGAAAACCACTAACACTGTCATATAATAATTTATTCTTAATCAATATCTTGATTTCATCGATCGCTGTCTAGTATGTGTAGATGTTTTACATGTTAGAGACTCGTAAAGAGAATTTGGTCAGCGGATTACGAATTCCGTTTGAGCTCATTATATTTTACCTGCACACTTGGGAATGATATGGACACTTCCCCAACAGTCTATGTGATGAACTACAAAATTGGTTAGTTTTATTTTCTTTTACTTTATATCATCCTTAATGGATTATTTAATGCCAACAATATTTTTAGGACGTAAATATTTTCTTTGTAAAAAAATCAGTTTGCAAACCTTGTTTTCTTAACGTATTTTTGAAAAGAGGGTGTTTTATCGAGAGTTAAATCTATTACTATTAATATTTTTTCAAAAATTCACCGTTGTTCTTTTTTTATAAAAATCTATATTTATACGTTGATAATGATTTGACCCCATTTTGGAGGTTAAGTATTTGTCCAAAGCTGGGACCCAAACAGGTGTTACTACTGCTGTTAACGGTGGAACTGGGAACAACAGTAATTAAGAAGAGTTTTTGCTGCTTGATATAGTTAATCGTTAGGCTCAGGATGATAAATATAAAGGGTAATTAAACATTTTATCTGTTATATATATATTTACCAATATAGTAAATTAATATTTCTGAAGACTTATTTATGCTGTAAGACCCACTCTGCATAGTCACAAAGTAACTGTTACTGTGAGTGTTAAAAAAAACAGAAATGAGTCCGAGCAGTATGTTGAGGCATTCGCTACATAAGCACTGCCAATACTATCACGGTTTTCAAAAAGAACGTGCTAATAATAAAAAGGCCATTTTCAATTTTATCTTAGAAAGATTGTCTAAAAGTTTCACATTTCTCAAAATATTTTAACTTATACGCTACAATGCAAATTTTAAATAAAATAACTTTGTGTTTCTGGAATGCTTAAAGAAGGCATGTGGGCAATTCTCCATACAATGCCGTCAGGTTGCAATAAGTCATCTCCAGACCCATAATCACTTTCGAATGTTTGAAAGAGTGTATAGGTCTCGGGATTACCTTTTAAAAGGTTTGTGAAAATGAAGTTAAAGTTTTCTGAAAATGACGCTGATGCGAGTAAAGAACGGTGTTCTTTGTGCAAAATAGTCCGTTAAGTGCCATACGTGATACACGCTTGGGCGATCATGTCTCGAAAGAAATATGACTGACTAGACAGAAGATTATCCCGCAGTAGGTTGCTATTGCTTTCTGTGGTAGACTGGTTGCAAGAACCTAATCTGTCCTATTATTTAACCCATAACTAGAGGGAAGAGCCAACTAATACCTTTCCCAAGAGTATTTGTGCGTAAGGGAATGCGAGGGATTCATCTGGAATTCGAACGCGGCTCCTCGATTTGCCGTACCAAGTCGATATCAACTGCAACACAACGCACATTTCTGTCTCATTAGAACGTTCTGTATCAGCTGGTGTGAAATAGTATGACAAGTCGGCAAGAGAGCTATACAGAAGAAAAGCGATTTCTATAAAGAAAACATTTGCCGCATTTTAATTCAGTTGATAAACGCGCTCACATGCTTCATGAAAAGGAACCGAGACCCGTCAAGCGTATTTATACCTACCACCTTCTGCTTGTTGAAGGCTTTTCTCGACAGCAGATATCATTAAAGAGAACACACTCTCCAATTAAATAGTTGTCCCTTACGTGAAGAATCTTTGCGACATTCTATTAGTCTGAGATTCGTGGATACTTTATTATAGACTTGTGCGAAGTGCCGGTAAGTCATGGAGATGCTATGGAAACATTTCTTTCCGACATATTTTTGAAGAAATGTGCAGTAAAGTGGTATTAAAACCTGAAACAGAAGTTTGAATTCTTAGTGCACAGAACCAAAGTTTGCAGAATCGAAATATGATGAGAAATGACATAAAAATAATAATAACAATGACTTATTGAGAATAAAATTAATCAAACAACATGAAAACAGAAAAAAAAGAAAGAAAAACTCTTCAATAATGAAAGAAAGCAGTAAATACTCACAAGATTTACGCATAGTAGATACTATTGAAAAGCAAAACAGAAGCCAAGATTCAATTATTGCAGCGAAAAATATGGAAAAGAATTCCAAGGATAAAGTTCTTGAACAGGTGAAACAATGCTGGCAAGACAAACCACTGCACGGTCAATATCCAGAACGTGCTAATAAACCCGATGATGATAAAGTTAATACTCATCGATGGTTACGTGCATCTGGATTAAAGTCTGAAACTGAAGGCTTTATTCTTGCAGCGCAGGACTAAAGTTTTTCACTCGGAACTTTCAAGCAAATATTATACATAATAATGTGGATCCAGAATGCAGGTTCTGTGATAAATACCAAGAAATAATAGACCATCTAATCTCAGGATGTTCTATACTTATCCCAAATGAATACAAATATCGTCGCGATAAAGTGGGCAATATTTACACTTTACAGTGAGTAAATAATATAGAAAATATGTAAATAAACACTGGTATGAACATCGCCCAGCACCGGTTACAGAAATAGAAGATATCATCATTCTATGAGATTAATCCATCTACACAGACAGAAAAATTGAAGCAAATAAGCCAAACATTAGTGTTAACAACCAAAAAGAAAAGAACTTGCCTAAAATTTGCCTATTAATTGATATGGCTTGTCCAGCGGATTGTAACATAGCAACCAAAGAATTCGAAAAAAAATCAAAATATAAAGTCCTTGAAATTAAATTAGAAAAATGAGGAAATTGAAAACAAGAATACAACCAGTAATATTAGGCGCACTTGAAATGTTAACAAATGTATCAAAACAACAGCTTAAGAGATATACAAAAATTGTGTTAAGTACAGCCTACACACTAAGAAGAACTTTGCCTATGTCACAGTAGAGATTCTATGGGAGATAGAAAAATCATGAAATTGAGCTATAACAACACACCACGACCTGCCTTAGGTCTTTCCGTAGACTTGGTAGGTAGTGCGACCATAGCAGAATTCGAATAATAATAATAATAAGAATTATTATTATTATTATTATTATTATTATTATTATTATTATAACTTCAAGAAATTGGATAGGACACCACCCAGAGATTATTACAGACATAGGGCCTGGAACAATTTTATGGAATTTTACAGAACATACAGAAAGAACAACCACAGCCTAGATTTCGTGATCAAGTACTACAAAAACAAAATGTTCTTTCTTGCAGACAATAATGTATCCTAATTTTTCTTAAATTAAAACTATCAAAATGTAAGGATCTTGAAATAGAAATCTAAAAAATGTGGTGCATGAAGACAATTATTCCGCTGGTGATTGGACCCATCGCCTTTGACTGGAAAATTTTATGAAATACTCAATGAAAAAAATTTTGTAGTTCATTCCTTAAAAACATGCGAAATAATTGTTCTCACACGTTCAGATCTCATGTTTAGAAAGACTTCATTAATGTAAAATATGTGCGATTTTAGGTTGTTTATTTTTATTCATATTTTCTACAAAATATTTGAGCGAGACAACTAGTCCAACCAATTCTATGTTCGATTCTCTTATGTTTTTACTGAATTTGTTGTATATGGGCTATGTAATAGTTATTTGAACTAAAAAAAATAAGCGGTAACTGCAATAAAATAGTAAGTATGATCCTCAGCAAGATCGAAAGCGTAAGATTCGAGTTTAATGTGGCATAAGGGTCGCATTGAGGATCGAACTCGCTATTCAATCGTAAGTGATCCAGAGAAACTTAGTTTGGTTCTAAGTTAATATAACTGTAGTTCTTAGTCTCAGCCATGATACCCTTTACTCAGAGAACTTATTTAGCCTTCAAACTTCAATTTACAACGAAAAGAACTTATTCAATATCGATACCAGGAAATCAAAATTTGACTTACATCTATTCATTTTTCTTTCAGTCTACAGTTTCGCTTTAACTGGAAACGACTATTGCTTTTTAGTCTTTCGAGCCAACGTCCAAAGATTCTGGGCTCCAAGACCTTGGATTAGTTTTAAAGCTTTCATTACACTCGAGCAACATCGGGCAATACTATTAGTATATATATATATATATATATATATATATATATATATATCTTCAAATGAATATTAACGAAGAAAATATTAACAACGTTCAAAATATTTTTAAAACAGTGTTCAATATTGAAATAGAGTTATGAATATTTATGATAAATTAAAATTTATAACGTTTACTAGCTGATGAGACACTGACCGTGAATATCAAAACAAAATGTATACTTTGTAGTAGTTTGAATTTTGAACATGTTCTAAATTATAGTTTATAATATATATATATATATATATATATATATATATATATATATATATATATATATATTGTTGCTCTACTTTCGTATTGAGCGCTTTAGTGTTAGGGTTTTCGTCTTGGTTTTTTCTCTTTCCTACGAGTATTTGACTTTTGTTCATGTACTTCGTTTGTTTCTTTTTTTATTTCTCCTCCTTTTCCCTCCGAGTTCGTACTCGGTGGGTTTTTCAAGACGAACATAAATATAGTATAACAATTACTAGTATTAGGAAAATTATTTTTGTTACTATTAATATTGTTATAATTATTATCGTTATTATATATATATATATATATATATATATATACTTTCCTTTTTGTTTTTGCTTTTCTCATCTTATTTTCTCATCTTTTCTACCCTCTTTCTTTCTTTTCCCAGCTCTTTTTAATATATTTTTACCTCCCACAAAAATATTTCCAAAAATGAGAGGAAATGGTGTCTTTTTGAAACAATTTAAATAAAACGTCTATTACCACCATTATTAAGTACCTGATAAGACCTTGTTCTGTTAACGTTGAAAGAAAATGTACAATTGTGTAGTACTTTGTATAATGGGTTAAATAACTGAAGAAATTGGGTTCTATAGCCTTGGCTTCAATCAGTCTACCGCTGAAAGTAATGGAAACCTTGTGCGAGAAAATCTTCTACCAAGTCAGCCATGTCTCTTTCGAGTTATGATCGCCCAAGCGTGTTTCACGTATGGCACTTAATTGATACACACTCATTCACAATTGACACTCATTCACTAATTCAGCAGTTCTGCTTGTCATTTCTTGTCGATTTTCCGATCAGAGTCCAAGTGAAACAGCAATTAATTTTTAAAAAGTCTATATGAATCCTCTGACAATCAAAAACACTCGAGATATAATTATATTAATATCAGGGATTTGTTTTGACAATAAACAATATGGCAAATATTTTTCTTTAGTATGCATTGCTTTATCTGATCAGAGCAGGTTTCATTTAAAAAATGAATTTTAAACGAGAACATATCTCTCAGACGTGAATTGCCTTACCAATATCAAGAAATATCAATAGCAAGTATTTTCGATTTGGATTTATTTTTTAAAAAAAAACTCATTTTAATGTAGACGGTTTAAACGACATTCTGCCTAAGAAATCTACAGATATTTTCGCGCCTAATTTTCAAAAACTAAATTATTGAGAACCAATCCCCTAAGTATCTATACTTCATGCCATTTATTCAACAAAATCTCTCAAAGTGCTAACTGTTTAGTTGTTTACGGGTTATTAACTCTTTTTGGGTAATTAAATCTGAAATCGTTTTCTGAATTTAGCAAGTAATTTACAGTAAGCAGTTTTCCTAAGTTGTCCACCATCTAGGTCTATGTAGAAAATCTTTGAATAAACTTTGTTCATTTGCAGCCGTTGTTTGTTATTGAATTTTCCAGTTTTTCTCACTGTAATACTAGATCTAAAAAATGTATTCCCCATGCGACAACACCGTATCTCTAGGTTAATGATTCATACAAATATTTATAGCCAGACATGTAGAGACATGTAAAATGTTCTATATTCATATGATGATGACCAGAAAACTCCTTCGTTGGCGAGTATTTGAGAAAGTTGTATGAATTCATGCTAAATTTGCTGGTGGAAAATGAGTGAAGATTAACGGTTAATATAAATTTATTAACGATTAACAGCAATTTCTGTGTCAGTATGTGCCAAACGATTTATAATAAGTTATCCATACAAAAATGTTTTTCAGCGAGAGTTGCTATGAATAAATCATGTGTTTTGGCATAGTAGAGTTGGATCTAGAAAGCGTGAGATGTACACGATGACATAAAATATGAGAAGCCAAAACACGGAGTTCGACTATTCTGCGCTCATATTCTTCGTCTTCTACGTGCTTGTCCTTTCAGGACGTAGGCGATCATGGTCTTCTACGTTTCTCTATCCCTGGTAGCTTTTAGCACGCTTTCTCCTGTTACACCACGCAACTCCTGTTTTGCCATCCACCTGCTCAGGCCAGTCAAGTAAGTTACATGCTGTTTTCACCTGTCTTTCCTTCCTTCTATCTGGCCTTTTAGTATCAGGTTCTCCAAGCCCTTCTTCTTTATTGCATGTCCCAGAAAATTTAGTTATCTCTTCCTGATGCTCACTATAAATGTTTGTTTCCATCCTTTCCAAAACCTTATCATTGCTCACAGGCTCTATCCATATCATCCGCAGCATCATTCAGTTACTTCAAATATTTCCTTCATCTTCGATGATATTGTCCAGCATTAACTACCATATTGAAGAACTGACATTGCATGGCAATCCAGTACTCTCTTCATTGTTTCGAGAGAAGTTTTCCTATATCTTAATTCTCTACTCATCTTCTGGAATTCGTTATTCGCCATGCTAATTTGCTTTCCGATCTCAGTGTCGCACTTTCCGTCTTCTGTTAGAAAACATCCCAGGTATTTAAACTTTTGTGCCTGCTTGATCTTAGTATCCCCCACCTGTATTTTGCATATAGAAGATGACTATTACAATTGCTAGCAGAAGAACTGCGTATCAATAGGTTAACAGTGAGGCAGATTCTAACAGATGATACATGACTGACGAATATATTCTCAAAGATAGGGCCTTAGATACAGGCAATTTAATGCCCAGAATGGTCTTTCGGAACATGGCGTAAAATTTTCGGTTATGTTTATGAAATTGTGTCAAACACAATCAAAGATTTCACAATTCAAATTATCAGAAGGTTGAACAAAATGAAATCTATCTTTTTTGTATGGATAATTGAAATTTTGTTTATAGAGCAGAATAACATCCAATTTGTATGTATTAATTTATTAAACTGTGAAAATGTTCTAAGAAAAGGTTAGGATAATAAAATGCTTGATCAATCCAATTCGTTTCTTTTACGGAAATGTGATTTGTGTGGACAAAGATAAATCCATATTTTGTTGAGTGTATTAACAGTAGTAGTGATGTGTTTATTTCTTTATTTCTTTTAGTGGACGGCGAGTTGGTGAAGAGAAAGAAGGAGAGATAAAGGAAAAAGCACGAGAGAGAAAGTGGGTGAATAGCGAAATGCTTGTCAATGGGACAGTTGGGACCAATCAACGGTTAGAGAATTATCCCTCTATATTGCGACCGTTTTCTCTCTGGTCTCCGCTCCCATTTGACTGACCGACCAAAAAAGAGAATAATTAGTCACAAAATCACATGATCGGCTCGAAATGCGAAATTTGTTTTTTTTTTTGTGGGGGGGGGGGACAAAAATATAACACGCGTCATTAAAAGTTCAGTTTTATTTTTTATTTATTTTTTTTTTTTCGATGCAGTCGGAATCCAGAATCACTAAATTTATTTTCGATTTTCAAAATATGTTTTCAGGGATTCTGATCAGATTTTACGTATGTACGTTTACTACTTTTTGTTTCAGATATTTTCTAGAATAATATGGGATTCGTATCCTAAAATGATGTGATATTGGTGGGAATTGGCAGTTATATAGCTAACGACGAGTCCCATTGTGCGCACTCGAGATGTGACTCGAGCTCTGATGTCATAATGTTTTATATATCAAGGGAGTGACTTTGATCTTATCAGCCTGAAGAGGCGATGCCAGCATGCGATACATACGAGAAGTAACGGAATAGCATACATATCTCTGGTCTCTGACATATGTGTGAGGCAAAAAGGTTTCGAGGCCATCGAAGGTGGAGCTCACACGAAAAAAGAAAAGTTTGATATAGACAGATATGAGCAGCTTGCGACACAGTTAGCTACCTAGGCTGATAGATATAAGGATGGATAGATAAATAGATAAACACACTTTTGTATAAACATATGAACCCTTTGCGGTATAACTAGTTAGCAAGCTCGGTAGAAAGACTGATAGGCGGACAAATAGACAGACAGACAAATAAATATGAACAGTTTGAGAAATATCTAGCTATCATTCTTTGTAAAGGGTTAGATTGGAAGAGTGCTATGAATATATGGATAATTAGATTATTTTTATATAATTTGTTTTTAATGTTTAAAATTATTATGAGTAGTTCATATCCTATATCAGAGAATGATAAAAAATGATATGAGAGTGTTATTGTGAAACACGCCTGTTCTATAGTGAATAAGTAGGAGTAGTAAGAGGAACGAGGGTCAGTCGATGTTGGACGATAGTAGTCGACAGTTAGTCGAATACGAAAGTACTCAGCGAGCTGGCAAGATCACACTGCGTAATACATATTATATCAAGTTCCTAACGTTTTGTACATCGAACCTATTAGGACCGACTTTAGAACAAATACTAGCCTCCACTGCGAAAATAACTCCACAACAGAAAGAGGGGAATGCAATAGGTAAATTGCCGACATTTTCTATTAATTTCGCCCTTGCACGTTGTTTTGTTTTTGATTTTGTCAACTGCACAGTATATTAGAGTCAGTTGGGTAATATCCGTGAGAAAAAGGGCGTTATGGCGCAAGTGCCTCCACCAGAAATTTGGCAAGGGCTTGCTAGAGCTCCAACACGAATATTTCGCTGTGACTGGGTGTTATTCTTATCAGACCGCAGAGGATTTAAAAAGAGTTGGAAGAGTCTAGTGAAAAATTACACTGATAATTCTGATTGAAAATAACTCCCGTATTTGTTTGTGAGATACAGGTGGTGATTGTAAACGAGTCAGTCAGGTCCATAGCCAGAGTGGTTGTGGTACCCTGGCTAAAGAACATGGCTTATAGAAGACCCTATGTCTGGCAACAGGATTCTGCATTATGCCACACAAGTAGAACAACCCCGCCATGGCTGTCAGACAATTTCTGCGAACATATTATCCGTTAGACTTAGCTACCTAACTCCCCAGACTGGAACCTACGTAATGATTGTGTGATGTGCAACTGAGCGAAAGACGAACAAAACTCCTTATGACACGTAAGATGAAATAAAGGAAAGAATTATGGTAGCATTCACTAACACAATATAGGAGTTCCCCAGAAGATTTGCTGTAGATTACGAAGTCAACTGCAGGCAGTAGTTGAAACCAATAGCGATTTTATTGAATAAATTATTGAATGAATATTTGATTCGATATAAGTATTAGATGATATTGAATCGATGTAGTATTTGACTATATTTCTGAGATTAGGTGTAATTTACAATATTTATATTATTCGGACTATTTTTCTCATCTTTGTTGATATTTGTACGAGGTTTAGGCCTTTGAAGGCTCCGGCCTTCTTCCTGTACGAAGAATTTCCACCTGAAGCCTTTATTACAAATGTCGATCCAGGATGTTTTTTCCACCTGAATCCATCCTGCATATATACAAGTCAACCATCCGTCCGTGCATGGAGTACTGCTGCCATTTATGGTCAGGTGCCCCTGCCGTTCTCCTCAGTGTTCTTGACAAGCTCCAAAGGAGAGTCTGTAATGTGATAGGTACTGATCTGGCGACTCGTCTGCAGCCACTTTCCCATCGTCGAAATGTGGCCTCCCTCTGTCTCTTCTATAAATACTTTCATGGCTTCTGCTCGGATGAGCTTAAGTCACTGATGCCTCCTCAACAGGTGTTTACCCGTTCAACCAGACTGGCAACTGGGTCCCACCCATTCACAGTCAGGTTAGCCAAACGCAGACGACAATTCTACTCCTGCAGCTTCCTCTCTCGCACTTCCCGCCTGTGGAACTCACTCCCGTATTCTTGCTTTCCTGACAGCTACGACCTCCAGAAATTTAAAAGCAAAGTTAATACTCACCTACTAACCACTGGCCTCTAGCTCTCTCCCCTCCCCTGTATAACCTTCCCTTTCTCTCCGCCCATGTACCTGTCATTGCACCTGCTTTCTCAGCTTTCTATTGTTCCTTTCTAACTAGCTTGTACTCCTCACTCTTTTCTAATTAATCTTTTTACATTTATGTAACCCCCTGCACATCAGTGACGTTTCTGCCTTGCTCGGGGTGAAATGATTAAAAAAAAAAAAAAAATTGGGGTATATTATCCTCATTCCTTGCGTATACCCTCTTTAGGTAATCATCAGTTATCTCATAAGAATACTTAATTAAATTTATTTATGTGTGTGCGTGTGTGTGCGCGCGCGCACGTGTGTGTGTGTGTGTGTGTGTGTGTGTGTGTGTGTGAGTATATATATATATATATATATATATAATTCGGAAATTAATAATAACAAAAGAACCATTCTATTTCCATTTAGAATTATCCACTTGGCAATAAATATTAAAAATAGTATGAAATAGTTTCTTTAAAAACAAATGGGGTCGCCTAATAATTATGGCCAGTATTATATATATATATATATATATATATATATATATCTTTAGTGTAAATTTATGATAATGATAATTTTGTGCGCTAAGATTGATATTTTTCCAGTAGTTTGACTGATAAATTTATTTTAGCAAGCAGTTGTTTTCTATCGTAAAGTACTCAATAACGGGATAGAGATAGAAACTCATTTGTTTTAATACAGATAATTTGTCTCTAAAAATTTGGTAATCCTGTTCAGAACATGAAACATACACACTACTCAACAAATATGCATAGTACTGCATACATTCTATAACTCTTAAAATAAAATACATCGCCGATCATGTAGCGGAAAACGCTTTTGTAAGCAAAACATTCAAACTGTTTTTATAAGACTTACGTCCTCAAAAAAATAATAAGATCAAATGAAAAATTACATAAAACGGATAAACGTAATACTTTGACTGTTATTTTTAATGAAACCTAAAGAAAGATGATTGCTGCCATATATATATGTATATATATATATATATATATATATAGCAATCATTCTTGTAAGCATCTTTCGTTAAATATGACTGTAGGAGTAAGTTTTTGTGTTTATGATTTTGTATGTGTGTTTGCATGTGCCCGTGTTAATGTTTGCATGTTTGTGCGTTTGAACAAGAGCAAATAAGATGTTAAGAAGTCATCCTTCGCCAAGTGGAAAAACCTCTTCTGGTGAAAACTATGCTGTCTTTTAACAGGAATATCTACAAAGACACATCGGCTTTCATTCACAGTGAATTGGGTTTTTATAGCTTCATTTCAGCACGAACATCTATATATATATATATATATATATATATATATATATATATATATATATATCGAAAGCATTCAAAAACAAAAAAGCTAAAAAAACTAGAAAAAAGGCAACTAAAACTGATTAACAGCAAGGAAGAGCTAGTAAAGTTATGGGAATATATTAAGATATGCAAAGAAAGTTAAACTAATTCTTCTTCTATATGCACTTCCTTCAGGATATAGGCGATCATGACTGCCCACAATTACATATTTTTTCTCTAAATACTGCTTATCCTGTTATTCCAACGTTCCATCTGCTCAAGTCCATCAGGTAAGACGTACGCTCTTTCCCCTTTTCTATTTTCCTCTCTATTCATCCCGTGAGCATCTGGTTCTTCAAACTATCCTTCCTCATTCCATCTCAAAAAACTTCAGCTGTTAAGTATCGGTAAACTTCTGTCGAATCATATTTCGGTTGCTTCAAGTTTTTTCTTCATCTTTGATGAGATTGTCAAACATTCACTACCATATTGAAGGCCAGACATCATATAACAATCCAGTACTCTTTTCTTTGTTTCCATCAAGATTTTCTTGTCTCTTAATACTCTACTCAGCTTCTGGTATGTATCCTTGACCATGCCAATACGCTTTTAGAACTAACGCCATAAAAAGATCTGATCTTGTTTCTATAGGTACTAACGCTTCCATTACACGGGATTATAATATTGTTACTAGTTAAAATAATAAAGTAAATAATTTTATATCCATAAAAAAGAAGTTGAAAAAGCAATTGGACTCTTTATGAATATTCATTCAGAGGAACACTTCCGGTTTGACATTTTTTGAACTTCACTGTTAAATTCCGGGACGTCATGAAGAGAACAATCTTAACTTCCATCAACATAGCCGATGATAATCTCCAGGAGAGCAACTCAGTACATCAACAAGGTATCGCCTTTTCAAGACATGAAGTGGCGTGATTATCATGAATCCATTTTCAGGTGTGCTGCTAGAAAATTTGCTTCGATGTGTCGGGCCAGACTGATTTTTTGGCTAGAATCTAACTTGAACATTTATAAATCTGCCTTTCGTTCAAGTATTGAATAGTGACGCTTCATCTGACCTATTGCTCCTGCTATATCTATCGAAATTCTGTACTAGATCCAAAGAGGGCTTGTAATGCTATCGTCCTTAACCTGACATGACAGCTTCAGTCAATTTTCTAACGCCTAATGTTGTTTCGCCTTGTCTTTACACAATATTTTTTTCATGAAATTAGTTCTAATTAGGATATGAGTAGAGGTGCAATAAGAACTCGGAGAGCGGAGTTCGAATTCAAGTTGAATTCATTGCATTCACTTACACGCAAAAACCTTGTGAAAATTATTAATCTATCTCTTTTCCCTTCAGCTATGACATGATCACCCAAACGCGTATCGCAAATGACACTTAACTGAATAACTGATTAGTATATCAGATTAGTATAATTTGTTTTACTCTTGAAATAGTTGCATATAATCGTATTATATTCAATAGTATTTTACTCGCAATCCTCACCTTTGGAAATCTCTAGAATCAAAAGATATCAAAGAAAAAATATTGCATAGAAGTAAGTGAAGGAATATAGAAACAAAAAATTAAGTACAAAAATCATCGTTTACAAAGAGTAGATACGTTAATGGCACAATACTTTCTAAGCACATATGAGAAATTAAAAACAAGACAAATGACATCAAAAATTAACGGAAAACAAGGAAAGAGCATGAACCTAGAACAAAAATTCCAAATCTTTAAAAAATATGAAAAATCAAAATCAATTACTTTGCAATATATCACCATAAAAATATTTGTACACTCTATAAACGCACTTAATATAACATATTTCTGTCAAAGCCAATATCTAGTTAAACAAATATTGAAATCTCGTACCGAAACAAAAATAAAAATATATAATAAAATAAACAAATTACATCAGTAAATATAAGTATAATCAAATAATTAAGTAATTTATCAGTTATGATTGTTCGTTGTGGTGCAGTAGTTAACGGTTCGAAACGAGAAATCGGGGAGCCATGTTCGAATTCGAGTTGAATTCGATGCATTCACTTACGCAGAAATGCCCTTGGGAAAAGTATTAATCCTTCTCTTTCCTCCAGTTATGAGTTAAATAACGGGCTAGATTAGGTTCTATAGCCTTGGGTGGCAACCACTCTACCGCAGAAAGCAATGCAATGGCAACCTACTGCGGGATAATCTTATGCCAGTCAGTCATGTATCTTTCGAGATATGATCGCCCAAAGCGTGTATCACGTATGCCACTTAACTGACTGACTGATTATATTTAAAATAAATTAACGAACAACACTACAAAATACCTACAAAATACAGTATTCTAAAATTATATATACACAATAGCCTTTAGAATAATTTGAAAAGTAACAGTTAGCGACCATACAATAAATTCTCAGATTAATGCAGTAGATTTTACTGGACCTAATACTTCATTAAGAAGCATATACAAATAATCACGAACATAAACAAACAAGCATAGCCAGGAGAGTTTGCATGAAGCAAACGATCGGCATTTGATGTTGACTTCAATGGCCACATATATATTTATGCACATTCGCTTTCTGACAAGGTGTAAATGCAATGTCAATTTCAATCTCTAATCCACTTGACTCTAGTACTTCTCTAGTCCTTTCTACATCACTCCATGTATCTTGATCTTTCCTTTATTTCTACTTTAGCAACTCTCTTCACACCTGTGTTACCATCCTTCTCTTCCTCTGACACCCCCTGTAACTGATTCTTTCTCTGCACTCTCCTCCAGCCTTAACTTTTACTCTCTTATGTAGCCCCTGTGCATCAGTGGATGTACCGCCTTGCTTGAGATGAAACGATTATATATATATATATATATATATATATATTGAGCACTCTGGAAGAATGTAGACTTTGAAAAACAGTAGCTACTCTGGCATATACTCATCGCTCATTCAGTACAATGAATTAGATCACTCTGGCTATTGGGCGCGTATAATGGTAATATATGCGCTAAAAAGTCTGCCTTCTTCTACCGAACGCCAATTCGGTCGGGTTTCAATCCTGGGTTAAAAAGCAATCGGAGTCTAACCGTACTGATGAACTGTGAGACAGCGAAACAGATCTGTCTGCGGATGACAATATATATATATATATATGTCGTTTTGGACGTAAGAGTAAATAGTATCTCAGTTCTTCGGTAACCTATTCACGCATATAACTTCATTATAGCGGCAAAGACGTGTGGAGATCAGATCAAACATTTTGTAAGAGATAATTTCTTAAGAATATCAAACAAAACTGGAATTAGAATTGGTGCTGCAGGTTTTTCAGTCCAATTCGTTACATTGATGGCAATATATATATATATATATACACAAATACAATATCATCCATCAACTAACTAAAACACACAAAGTAAATTGCACACCCGCAAAATCGGGCCCAAACTACTAAAATAATTTTAGAAAAACCCAACTATAACAGACAACGTAAAATTACACACCCGATAACCTGGATTAAATCGAATAAAACATTTTGGAAAAAACAAGACCAAGAAAATTTTACAAGTCAGTGTAAAAAGCAACATTTTGGATCCTGATTGGATTAGAAATAGAAAACTCATGCATGACATTTTTTCACAACTAGAAGAGAAAATGCTCGTTGGAGACAGTCACATGACCACATTTCCTACTTAAGAACATTCTGTAACCGGTCAATGGCAGTCAGAAAGGGAGCGGTATCTGATACCATCTCACAATGTAAGGAAGAAATGTGAAGCTGACTCGGTCACGTCCCCTTGACCACTTCTTCTTCTTCTTCTTCTTCTTCTTCTTCTTCTTCTTCTTCTTCTTCTTCTTCTTCTTCTTCTTCTTCACTCAACGCCGCCCGGACGTAAGGGCTCTTCACAGATTATTCGACCTATTCTTCCAATTTTCATTTTCATCCCACGCCGCCAAAGACAGCAACAACCAAAACAACAACAACAGGAGACTCTAAGTACACTTTTTGTTTTTGTTTTTACGATCTTTCTTTATTTTGTTTCACTGTCGCCAGCCAAACGAAAAACATGAACATAGAACTTTACATTCTGCTACTTTTATTATACGCCAGTGACACTTAGCAACTTTCTACTATCAAACAATAAACTTTAAACGTCTGTGGACATTTCTAAATACTTACATTTCTCTTTGAACAATTTAAATTACAAAACTACATGCATTTTCTCAATTAGCATTTTTCTTCTCACAAATATGTTATAATGTTCAGTTAACGAAATGTTACTTATATTTTTCTTACAATTTGTTTATGTTAATAAATCTTTGCATTAATGTAGGAACGAAATATTTTATTCTTTCACATGTCAACATCGAACCTTTAACATATTGATATTTAAATCGTGGGAACTTCGGATGTGCTTGGCACGAGGCCAATTTTCCAGGCATCACCAAGGTCCCTACAATATACACAGACACACACACACACACACATATATATATATATATATATATATATATATTGTAATAGTTGTTACAATGGTTTATAAATTCTTAGTATCACCACACAAAAATTTTCGCGTTTCGAAGCTGACCATGTGTCTTGGACGCTTCTTCTTCTTAAAAAAACCTACAAGTTCTACAACTTAGTTACAATATATATATATATATATATATATATATAGAGAGAGAGAGAGAGAGAGAAAGAGAGAGAGAATACTAATCTTACCGCACATATTTACTAGGCTATGCTAAACGTGTATAATAATAATAATGAGAAGAAGAAGAAAGAAAAGAAAGAAGACGAAAAAGAAGTAAAAAGAAGAAAAAGGAAGAGGAAAGGAAGCCCAGTGGAAGATGAATTTGAACGGAAGGTGGTAGATGAGGCAGAATAAAAGGAAAATGGACAGCAAAAGAAAAAGATCTTCATTAACAGAGAAGGTATGAGATAGATCAATGTATTCAAATGCTAATAATAATGCTAATAATAATAATAATAATAATATAATCAGTAACAATAATAGAAAAAATATCTGCTGTCAAAAGGCTTCAGAAAACATGAAAATGAAAAACAAATACAACGTTTAAATACTTTTTGGTCTTTAACTATAAAATCCTACTCATGTGTTCTTCCTACATTTTGCATAGATTTATGTCTACGCTGTGACCACAATTACATTATTTCTCACTGATTGCATGACACCTCATCTGTTTCCACCTTCTAATCAATAAAAAAATGTGGTTTCTAGCAGTTGCTAGTTGAGATTTAGGTGAAATTCGTAATTCACAATGCAAAAGCAAAATACAAAAACGTCGAGAAAAAACAACAACAAAGTAATAAAAACAAGAACACCAACAAAACAATACAACTACTACTACTACTACTACTACTAATAATAATAATAATAATAATAATAATAACACTTGTTACGTAGAGCAGGGATAAAGACTGAAACCTAAGGTTTTATAGTTGCTGCCAATGATCAATCCTTACCACTAGAAATTTTGCTGACTCAAAATATAAAAACTATTGATAAATATCCAGAAACAATCAACCACTATTTTTCTGAATGCACAGTATTTGCCCTGAATATAAAACTAGACATGATAAATTTTGTCAATATCTGCACAGGATGATATGTAGCGTAAATAAAACTGCCAGAAACTGGTATGAACATCACCGAGACCCAGTTACAGAGAATCTGACCTTCAACAATTTCATGGGAATTGAAAATACACACAGATTGAAAAATCAAAACTAATCTCTCAGATATCGTGATGAAAATTTGCAAGAATAGAATGTGCTTTCTTGATAACATGGCAGTCCAGTAAGACTGTGAATTTATCTTTGAAGATTTTCAGAAAAGAGCATTGTGAATTGAAAATCTCAAAATATGTCACATGAAGACATCATTATTTCCAGTTGTAGCTGCAAATCTCAGACTGAATGGAAAATATTACAACTTATATAAAGCATCCTTGGTATCTATGCTTTAAAAAACAGAGTTTACACATTATGAAGAGCTTTATGCATGTAAATTATGCGTGATAATATTTTTTTAAATAATTGGTAGAAAATGTCAGGAAACAATTTCTGTCCTTAGGTCTCTGGTTGTAACCAGGAAATAAATGAGTATATAACCGAAATATTAAAAAAAATTATTATTATGTCATTTTTCATCATATTTGATTTCTGCTATGGTCGCACTACCAACCAAGGCTGCGGTCGTGGCGTGTTGTTATGGCTCCATTTCATGTTTTTTCTATCATCCCCATCATCACTAGCGTTACAGAGACAAAGTTCTCCTTAGTGCGTGGGCTTTACTTAAGAAGACAATTTTTTGTATATCTCTCTCGTGAAGAAGAAGAAAAACAAAAAGGAAGAATATGAGACAACTGAAAAGGCGATAAAAGTAAAATAATTTTAAAGGATCATTGTGCTGTACAAAGAAAAATCCATATTCGTGCGTTGAAAGTTAACAGCTCGACCGTTTGCCAATTCTGAATAATTCACTAACGATCAGAATGTGGTGTTTATTATATTGTCTGTCTGATGCCGCTGATAACATTTTAGAAGACCTACGACTGCAGATATATATATATATATATATATATATATATATATATATATATATAGTATATCGAGGCAGCAAGTAATTTTCTAAACATACGCTGTTAAATATAAGAGACAATGAATGTCTATTATGTTTAATTATGAGCCGTTCTAAACGTCGTATTTTTCCTTTAATTTCAGTTGAAAATAAAGAAAAAAATTCTCCAACATTTGGATCATTATTTATTTGTTTTCTTCTAAGCTTTCGGCTCACATGAGTCATCTTCAGGGAGGTTGTTTAAACTGAAATATTATAAAATCTACCATCACCGACGATATTATTTTGTGTTGACATAAAACTCCGATTGGCAACGGCAATAGTTACTAAAAATAATAAACGCAGTTCTTAAGCTTGCGATGCGGTTTTATGACGTCACACCGCGGGATAGCACGAAATGACAACAAAACCGTGTAGTCAAATGCAATGTAATATGTTATTTCCTGTTTTAAAGTTGATTTTATTGAGTGTTGGTTGTTTTGATTTGATGTACATGGCCTCCAATATCAGCAGGTTCCTCTTACTGTGTGTATGAGTAAGGATCACCGTATTGTTGACCAAAATCTGTCTGATATTACCTACATCTTTATGTTTTTCAGAGAAATGTTGTTTAATAGTACTCTGATCAGAAAGATGACATGTAAGTCTACGGGAGAGCGTGATTGTAGTAAAACCAATATATGTACTAGGTTTTTGATTATTATCGGAGATGCAATCTCTGAATGGGCATGTAAATTGGTACACTACATTTTTTTTTTTTTGTAGAGAATTTAGTTTAGTGCTTATTGAGTTATTATAGACTATGAGGTCAATTGTTTTAAACTTTTTATAATATATAATGAGTTTTATTTGATTATTGCTTTCCACTGGTTTAACATTTTTCCGTATTATGTTTTTGAGAGTTTTTTCATCTTGTTTATAATTAGTATGTATTTGGTTGCAATAATATAAGTTAATAGTGTTATGTTTATTTTGATGTAAACCATTATTATTAATATTATCATTAATGTTAGAGCTATTGTTAATTTTGTTGAGATACATTTTAATTTGTTGATCAATAACGGAGTTAGGAAATCCATTATTGACTAGTGTTTGTTAATGTTGTGTAATTCATTATAAAATATAGAATTGGAAGAAGATATCATTTGTGTGCGTTGAAGTAAGTTTTTTATAACAGCTAACTTATATCGTTGGGGGCATTCACTATTATAATTAAGAAGACACGAATTTATGCTAGTTGGTTTCCTATATAGATAAGTAGTAAATTTATGTGTGCTAGAATCAATGAATACATCAAGGAATGGGAGTTTATTATTAATATTAAGTTCTAATGTAAATTTGAGGACGGAGTGACTTTCAAATTTGTTTTTAAGATATTTAATTTGATCGATATTCTTAGCTAAAACAAAGATGTCATCTATGTATCTTACATATATAGAGGGTTTATTGTTGTCATTAATTATTTTATTTTCTAGATTTGCCATATAATAATTAGAAAAGAGGGGACCTAAAGGAGATCCCATCGCAATACCATCTATTTGTGTATAAATATTGCCTAAAGGATCGTGAAAGGGTACTTGTGTAGTGCATGCTAATAATAGTTTTTTTTTTTTAATATAGTGGGTTTATTATTGATTGTTGGGAGAGTAGCATGATTGTATATATCACGGATAATGATGTCAATTGTTTCCTTGATGGGAACATTTGTAAATAAGTTTTGGACATACAAAGATGCAATTATTTGATTCTTAGGTTTTACGGAATGGAGAATATATATATATGAATACGTAAATTATTCCAACGTTCAAAATTGTTCATTATAAAAATAGAGCAGTTAATATTTATTATTAATTTTTACGTTAGAACATCTGCAAACTACAAACTACGACAAAATTGTACATTTTTTTCAGCTTTCGAGGAACAATGTCTCACCAGTTAGTTAACAATGATCGTACCAAAATGTATCGTAAATAAACAGGGCCAAAGAAAGAAATATATAAATATACTGTTTGATTAATAAGATAATATCCACTCAAATACGAGTATTGATTAGAAATCATGTTCAAACAAATAAATTATATATGTCTGTTGTTAAAAAAAAATACGTATCGTTAATTTTTGGGATTTTCCGTAACATTGTATATTCACATTTGTTGACATTACGATACATTTCAGAACAGAGATGGTTATTTCGGTAGAATCGAAAATTGTGTTATCTAAAGCTTGATTTGATTCCGAATAGACTGTAGTATCATTCGTGGTGGATGGGTCTAAGACAAACCTAATTAGGTTCAAATCCTGCTGAATGACAGATATTTTCCTAGTAAAACTTATCAGGTTGTTAGAAACTTATTTTCCTAGTAAAACTTATCAGGTTAGTTGTTAGTAAAACTTATCTAGTAGTTGTTAGAAACTTATCAGGTTGTATCTAGTAAAACTTATCAGGTTGTTAAAATCAGGTTGTTAGAAATAAATGTCTGAATATACTGTTTGATTAAAAACGGAATATTTACTCAAATACGAGCATCGATTAAAAATAATGTGCAAACAAATACATAATATATATATATATATATATATATATATATATATATATATATTATGTATTTGTTATATATGTATTTGTTATATATATATATATATATATATATATATATATATATATTGTCTTTCTGCACAAAATCATGCAAATACATATATTTGTAGGGGATTCGGTGATGCTTGAAAAATTGGCATTTCGCTAAACACAACCAACGTCCCCACAATTTAAATATCAGAATGTTGATAGTTGGATGTTGAAATGTGGAAGGAAAAATAGTTCGTCTGTTCATTAAAGTTAAGTTTTATCAACATAAACAAATTGTAAGAAAAAATATATGTAACATTTCGTTAACTGAACATTATAACATATTTGTGAGAAGAAAAATGTTCATTGGGAAAGTGTATGTAGTTTCGTAGATAGAATTGTTCAAAGTGAAATGTAAGTATTTAAATGTCCACAGACGTTTAAAGTGTATTGTTTGATAGTAGAAAGTTGCTAAGTGTCCCTGGCGTATAATAAAAGTAGCAAAATGTAAAGTCTTATATTCCTTCGTCTTTGTGGTAGATCGGCGACATGGTGAGAGAGAAGAAATAAAGAAATAGCATTTAGCGTGTTTTTTTGATGAGTTGTTGTTGTTTTCTTTGACGGCGTAGAGTGAAAAATAAGAAAAGAAGAGATCAGTGAGACATGACCTAGTCAGCTTAAAGTTTCTTCCTTACATTGTGGCGAGATGATATCAGATACACTCTCATTTAGGTAGATTTTAACCGGTCACAGAATGTCCTTAAATACTTAATCTCAACATATGACTAGATCCGAATTGCATTTTCTTCTTTAGGTGTGAAAAATCTTCTAACTGACGTCATATACCAATTTTCGATTTACTATCCATTTCTGATCAACAATTTTGCTTTCACACAGACTTGTAAATTTTTCTTGGTCTGGGTTTTTTCAAAATGATTTATTCGTTTGAAACCACTTTTTTTTCTTACTTTTATTTTGACTGTTATAATTGGGTTCTTCTAAAACCATTTAGTCGTTTGGATCCGATTTTGCAGGTGTACAATTTTGCTTTAATCTTTACTTTAGTTAGTTGATGGATGAGATAAGATTTGTACCCTATATATTAGATACGTTGATAATCGCGGGACCATGACATGAATGTGAAGGTAGATAATATGAAAAAAAAATGAAATGTAACTTTCTTTATTAACCACTAATAAAAATACAATCAGTAATAGCACACTCAACCCACGTCTATTGAACAGGTGTAGAGGCTCATCCCTTGTTCCCGGTTTAGGATGTGGTTTCCGGCTTTCTCTTTTCCAATCATTTCATTTTTCTCTTATTTTATTTTCAATTGAAGTAGATAGACTAAACTATCACCAGTTCACACTCCACCCACGTCTATTGAACAGGTGTAGAGGCTCATCCCTTGTTCCGTTTTGGATGTGGTTTTCGGCTTTCTCTTTTCCAATCATTTCACTCTTACGTAGCCCCCTGCACCTCAGTCGTGTTACCGCCTTGCTCGGGGTGATATGATTAAAAGAGAAAAAGAAGAAGAAGAAGCTGAAGAAGCGCCACAGCAGTAGCAGTTGCAACAGTAACGGCAATGGCAATAGAAGAAAAATAAAATCAGAACTAATAAAAAAGGGCGAAGAAAAGAGAAAGATTGAAAAGAAGGAGAAGATGATAAAGAAGAAGGTGGAGAAAAATCAGAAGACGACGAAGAAGACGACGAAGAAGAAAAACAAAAGAAAAAGAAACAGAATACGACGAAAAAGAAGGCAAAGATTAGAAGAAAAGAACCAACAACAGTAAGAATAGAAAGCAAAGCTGATCCTTTACAGAGAAGATAGTGAAGAATCGTTAAGAGTTGCAAAGAGGGAGACGAGAACAAGAAGGGAAGTGTCGATTGACAAGAATAACATGCATTCAAATGTCTATAAGAAAACGCGTGGAAAATTTTCAAGGTCATATTGGTCAGAAAGTAAAGACATTTCTTTGCGCTTCCAGAAATGAGGTATTCCCCGTGGAATATGACAGATAACATGAGATGCTCATGAATAGAAACGAGACATGTGATCCATTTTCCCGCTTCTCCTCAATATGGCGGGAAACATGGTAAAACTATATTCAGACAGCTGCAAGAAATAATTTGGTACATTCCCAATTCCCCAAAAATTTACATTCTTAATACATTCCCATCTTATTTTTTTACTCTTTTGAATTTTATTTAATAAAAATAAGATGTGTTTCTACAGTTATTTATTTATTTTTATTTTCATTTCTGGAATTCCTTATTTTATTGTGTATTTGCACTTTTAAAAAAATCTTAGTTCTTTCATGCGAGTGACTTCCATATCGCCCCCTTACCTTTTTGACAAGAAGAATTTTGTCCGAGTTTATGAATTAGTGTAAACGACAAAATCGCTTATACAAATGAGACTCCTCTATTCATCTCTTTTTTATTGACGCTTCTATATGCCTTCTCTTTTATTTATTTAATAAAAATGAGATACCAAAAGAAATCATCAATAAATGAATTACATACACACGACAAAATATGTGAGCCGATATAGATATGAAAGCCTTTGCGAATAAATAGCAATCAAAAACAGATGACAGAGTCAGCAAGAAACATTGAGAAAGAGAAATTGAAATGAATTAAATGATTGCAACACTGGTGTGTACGAAACCTTAAGGGAAAAATGTAATTATGTTAATAAGAGTTATAAGAAAGTAAACCTTCCAATAAAAGGAATCTATCTGTTCGTAAATGAGACAAAGATAATGAATATGAAGAAATGGGTAAATAAGATGTTACGAAGATGAAGGGATGAAGGCATCAATAGACAAATGAGAATTAGAAGACATTTTTTTTTAAAAAGTGTACATAAAATTTAAAGAGGTTGTGTAAAAAGGAAAGAAACGTCTTAAATAGAAAGAAGAAGAATTTAGAGTAAAGACTGTGGAAGAAATATAAAAAGAAAAATAAATAAATAAAGGAAGGACTGTGCGAAAGAAAAATCAAACGTAAAAAAATAATAATGAGAAAAAAGAAGGAAGGAAAATTAGAAAAGAAATGAAGAAATAAAATACGAAAAAGAATAAAGATGAAAAAAAAGGAATAAACACAAACGAAATCAAACGAAACAAAAAGTCCAAAAAGAGGCAATGTGGGAAAAAGGAAAAATAAGAACAGAAAGAAGGAAAGGTTGGCTCATACGTGAAAGTAGGAAGGAAAAATGTGAAATGGAGAACAAAGAAAAAAAAGACCAAATTACGGCATGACTAGACAAAAGAGAATTAGAAGATATTTTAATGTTTGCATTAAAGTTATATAAGATATACAAGAGAGATAGATAGATAAACAAATTGAAATAGATAGACAGATAGATAGATAGATAGATAGATATACAAGTTGAAATAGATATATAGATAGATAAAAAAAATCTCTATTAATTTGGAAAATTGACTTTTACTGACGAAACACATTACGTAGTAGTTTTATTAATTTGCCACATATGTGATAACAGTTGTAGCGGATTTGAGGTTGCTTAATAAATTTGCATAAAAGTTATAGGGTTTTGTAAAAGGGAATGAAACATCTTAAATAAGGAGGAAAAGAATTTACAGTAAAAATAGGGAATATATATAAAATGAAAATAAATAAAGGAAAGAAGAGTTGTGCCAATAAAGAAATCAAAAGTAAAAAAATAATGAGAGAAAACAAGAAAGGAAAAAGTAAAAAAGAAATGAAGAAATAAAAAAGAAAAAGAATAAAGGTGAAAAAGAAGGAATCAATTAAAAAAAACGAAACGTAACTAAAGAAGGCCAAAAAGCGGCAATGTGGAAGAAAAGAAAAAAGAGAACAGAAAGATGGAAAGATTGGCACATACGAAGAAGTAGGAAAGAAAAAGGAAAATAGAGAATGAAGGATAAAAAAGCAAACACGATGGAATTACTAGGGACAAAATGTGAAAGAAAAGAGACAAAAAGAAAAGATTGAAAAAGTTAAAACGGAAAGGAAGAAATATGAAGAATAGAAGAATGAATAAAATGAATGAATGAAGGAAAGTATGACTGGAGGTAAAAAGTAGGAAGAAATGATAAGAGAACTGTAACATGAAAAATTGTAATGAGTAAGGATATACATTATAGAAAGAAGCAATGAAGGAAAGAAAAAGCAAAAAGGAACAAAAAAATAAAAGATAGGAAAATGGCTTAAAAGGAAAAGAAAGGAAAGAATGAAAAAAGAAAAAAGAAAACGATAAAAAGAAAAATAAAGAAAAGAGATACACAAACTCAGTAGAAAGAAATGAAAGAATTAGAGAAGGAAAAAAACAAAGCGCACAAGAAAGAACGGACGAACGTAGAAAGAAAGAAATGAAAGAATTAGAGAAGGAAAAAAACAAAGCGCACAAGAAAGAACGGACGAACGTAGAAATAGTTAAAGAGAGAAGCTTTTTTTAGGCATAATATTTCTATTTTGGCCTTAGATCATCTGTCCAGAGACGTGATATATCTCATGGCCAGGATTTTTTAATGGCGTGTAGGAACATATAAATCTATTTATGAAGCCCAACAAAACTCTTTTTATTACAATGTGAGATATTTAAAAATAACAGTAATAAAATCTGAAAGAAAAGCTGTAGAATAGATATGTTCTGATATGTTACGCATCTAAATACATCTTAACGTTAAGCAACTCTGTGATATAAT
This sequence comes from Ascarosepion bandense, assembly GCA_037127315.1. Classification (NCBI taxonomy): domain Eukaryota; kingdom Metazoa; phylum Mollusca; class Cephalopoda; order Sepiida; family Sepiidae; genus Ascarosepion; species Ascarosepion bandense. The sequence goes on from JBBBDQ010001329.1 coordinate 171,596, forward strand.
CGATCCGCCTTGTAAAAAAATTACCGATTATTTTTTAATCAATGACGATTAATTATGTCTTCTTCTTCTTCTTCTTCTTCTTCTTCTTCTTCTTCTTCTTCTTCCATATAAAAAATTTCAGCGATAAAAAAGAAGCAATTTCTAAGGATGAAGCGTGAAATATGAACTTTTTCCCATTTCCTTAAACACACATACACACACACAAACTCGTTGATATAGCTCTTTTCAGTATTAATGACTGTTTTATTCTGAATCCTTCAATTTGAAGTGATGTGGAACATTAACATCTTGGCTATGTCATTATTTTCTTTTAGAGTTACATGTACTATCCATTTTTCTGTAGTATTTCTCGATCTGTTTACTGTTATTTGGCACACTTTTGTTAGATAGACAGACAGATAGATAGATAGATAGATAGATAGATAGATAGATAGATAGATAGATAGATAGATAGATAGATCAGAAAAGAAAAGGATAGATAGATAGATCAGAAAAGAAAAGGATAGATAGATAGATCAGAAAAGAAAAGGATAGATAGATAGATAGATAGATAGATAGATAGATAGATAGATAGATCAGAAAAGAAAAGGATAGATCGATAGATCAGAAAAGAAAAGGATAGATAGATAGATCAGAGAAAAGATAGATAGATAGATAGATAGATAGATAGATAGATAGATAGATAGATAGATAGAAATAAAAAAAATCTTTATTAATTTGGAGAATTGACTTTTACTGACGAAACACATTACGTAGTAGTTTTTTTAATTTGCCACATATGAGATAACAGTTATAGCGGATTTTAGGTTGCTTAATAAATTTGGATACATCAGAATATATTTTTGTAGGCTGCATTTAATGATTTCAGAAATATTTTAATTTGCATGTAAGCCACAATGTCAACATTTAAATTTAAAACAAGTTTTTTTAAACAAATAACTTTTATATACAAATTAAATTCAAATATTGCAGCAATGTGTTTGAATATATTTGAAGTTTTAAGTTCAAGTGAATATTGGATAATATGCTGATGAATTGATTTAAGTAATACAGTTTAAAATAAAGATTCTCTGTTTAATAAAATATTCTCATCTGATGTCGTCATTCAAGCTCCTCCAAAATACTTTTCGCAATTTTTTTAATCATATGTAAGGAAAAAAGTATATGTATTGCTATTTAATTTGGATTGTATTTTTATGCTCCTCAAAAGTTTTCTTGTTTTTTTTAATATACCCAAAAAGTTGTTTTGCTGCAGGACTTTGCTGTGTATTATTTGTAAGATTTGTTCGGTGAGATAGAAATTTAATAATATGGTATTTGTGAGCAAACCTGTTAACTTTTTGTCAGTTGTGAGATGCAAAAAGTTCCTATAGTAATGTTTCAAGATGACTGCACTTTGTTTTTGAAATTCTAAATAAGGGTTTTTCTCGTGTGTCATGGACAATTTGTGCTCTGGATTATTCGTAAGATTTGTTCGCTGAGAATGAAATTTGATAATATGTTAATAGTTAATTAACCTATAATCTCTCGTCGATTTTTGCTGCGTGAGATGCAAAAGGGTCGTCTGTTGTTTTGTTTTCGGAATTCTCACTGAAGGATTCTGCTTCGCGCCGCATAACAAATGAAGTCAACGGTTTTTTCTTGGCTTTTACATGGCGAATCGTAATGAGTAAGGATATAAAATAAGGAAGAAAGCAATAAAGAAAGAAAAAACAAAAATGAAAAAATGAAGAGAAGAAAAACTGAAATTGCGAAGAAAGAGATAAAACGAAAAAAATAAAAGGAAGAAATAAAGCATGGACGTCTATATCCACGTATAGAAATGGTGACTCTGTCTCACGCCACAGAATTTATATTTCGTCATAGTCATGTGACTGGTCCACTTAGAACATTCCATTTTTTGGCGCGATCTCATGTCTACTTTTACGTGGAGGGAAATGGATGAAAGTAAATATGTTTACTATTATATCTTGACCAAACAAACAAAAAAAAACGTTTTTAACAAGTGATACATTTTTAATAGAAAATATATTGCAGTGATTTAATTTCAATTTGTCATATTTTATAACAGTTAACATTTGCAATGGGTAAATTGTAGCTCTAGCCGCGATGTATAAATTGTCGTTTTTTTTATCTTAGAGTCGGACTCCAAGCGATATATACATTTTTATATATCAAGATATATATTAGAAACCTAAAGAATGAAACGCATCGCATGAACTTTTTCAAAACTTTCATACAATTTTTCCTTTTGTTGTGCATCTGTCATCCGTCGGTCTTGTGAAACCTTGGATCTTCGCCCAAAGCTTTATGTCTTAGCTGCTGATGATGGCACCTGTTATGGTTGTACAGGTCCATACGGGAGTGACAGTCCTGATCGCAACACATGCATATAAAGTTGCTTTCCTCCGATCTCGCTCTTATGTTTAATTTCTGCCTAGCACGTTTATCATCTGTGGCACGCCTAATTTTCTGTTATCCTCGCTCGAACCATTGGCGTATATTGCGGTTCCACCGTCAGCGATCGTTGGCGACATCTTCCCACATCTCATTGCTCATGGCATTCTCCCTCATGTCCCAGAAGTGGAGATGAGTTTGCCATCATGTCACCTTGCAAACACAAATAATAAAAAACTGAAGCTGAAGAATTTTATAAGCGAAAAGCCAAAAGTATAAAATACAATGAATGTGCAATTACTGAATCGACAGAGAATAATTATAAGTTAATATTATTATCAATGGCAAATTCTGCTACTCAGAGTTTCATGTAACAATAATCACCGGGTGAAAGCGATTAATCTTGCAAAATACCACTCAGATTAGCGAATTTTGGTATTGATAATATATATATATATATATATATCTGTACATTTCAATCAACTAGGACACACATTAAAAAACTGCAAATGTTTATTGATAGATTCCGATTTTAGTTCTACATACTCACACAAAAAGAAAGAAAAATACTGGAATTAGAAATTAAATACATATAGGCCAGGGTTAAATAGGGACTTATGTGTTTTGAATCTTTATAAATATTTCAATAGTGAAACATTTTTTAGATACACTTAAAAAAATCTTCTTTAAATCAACATTTAAAAGTATCATTAGATTTACGTTTACAAATATTAAAAAACTATCGCGTTCTACGTCACGTGATGTAAACATCTCTCGACGAACGCTTTCGCGACGAACGCTTCTAGTTTAAATTTTAAAATCATTTGTGTCTGATGAAAGTCCGAGGCCGGTCTGAAATATCAAATATATATATATAATAATAGAAATAAATAAATACTGTCAAAAAAATACATTTTTAAACTTACAACTTTTTGGTAGTTTTTCCTATACATATTAAGACAGTATACGTAGATCATCATTATGCTATATATATATATATATATATATATATATATATATATATATATATATATATTGCTGCTCTTGACAACGACTAAAATCTGCGATGCGATGGAATTGAGTAGGAAATAGCTTATTAATTTCAATGTTTCTAAAACGAAGCTGCTATCTTTAAATCACCTTCCTTCAGCAAGTCTCATGGAAAGCAGCATACTGGGCATCCTCTCTCAACTGACCTCAAGTGGAAAGACTGCATCGAATCTTAACTTCATCTACTACTAGAAGATTAGAACATTCTATCGGGGTAGAAAGTTTTTTCTAGTCATAATCCATCTTCAACATTTATAAATCTACCATTCACCTTTGCACTGAATTCTGTTATCTTTTCTGGTCAGGTGCTCATGCACCACGAAGTTCTTGATAAGATCCGAAGTAGTATCTGCAACATAATTGGTCCTGGTTTGGCAGCTAGCATTAATCAAATTCTCACCGTCGAGATGTGGCTTCTCTCTGTTTTCTCTACAAATATTTTCACGGCTTTTACTCTGATATCCTTCTTTCCTTGATGCTCAAACGAAATGACTTTCCTCATGCTAATAGATCGGCATCAAAGTCCAATTCTTTTACGTCAAAATTGACAAATGCAACCGTCACTTTTACTTAATCAGCTTCTTTTCTGCCCGTGGAACTCAATTTCATATAGATTTTACTCTGATAACTACAATCTCTAAAAGTTTAAATACGTCAATTGCCATCACTTACCTTCCTGAATCTCATCCTGCTGTAATAAAATTTCCATGTAGGTAATATCAGACAGATTTTAGTCAAAAATACAATAATCCTCACTCATACACACAGTAAAAAGAAGTTTCAGATATTGGAGGCCATGTACATTAAATCCAAACAGCCCACACATAATAAAATCACGTTTTAATCTGGTCATAACACATTACATTGCATTTGAATATATGGTTCTGTTGTCATTTTGCGCTATCACGCAGTGTGACATCATAGAAGCGCATTGCAAATTTTAGAACTGCGTTTGTTATTTTTGGTAACGATTGCCGTTGCTTAGCGGAGTTTTATGTCAACACAAGAAAAAATCATCACTGATGGTGAATGTTATTCTGTTACCATCCTTATAACCTCTCTGATGATGGCTCATATGAGCTGAGAGCTTAGAACCAACTTAATAAAAAATTATCCAAATTTTGGAAAAATCTTTCTTTATTTTCAACTGAAATTAAAGCCAAGATACAACATTTAGAACGACTCATAATAGATATTCATTGTCTCTTATATTTAACAGTATATGTTTAGAAAATTATTTGCTGCCTCGATACACTATATATATATATATATATATATATATATATAAATAATAACTAAATAGACTCTGTAAGTATGTAGGCTGTAAATCTATACTAAAATAAACCTTCAAAAAAACCACTAACAAACAGAACCTAATTCCGTTACAATCTGGTGCACTGAGGCGTCGGATAAATGGGGAGAAAAAAAAGAAATCCGCGGAACAAGAACAAAACATTCAATACTCCGCAGTAAAGAAAAAAAAAACCCAAACGGAACCAACCACAAGAAAAATTGCTCGATAGGTTTTGGCTCGCTTTAGATTTTTTTGTATATATATATATATATATATATATAACGCAATTCAAGACAGAGGAAACTCAAAATTCGGAGCGTTGTATTCAAAACTAAAATTTTTGAATGTGTAATAAATAACGAATAACTCTTTATTTGAAGAGATCACCATTAAAGTATTTAGGGGTGCCTACACGTGAAACAATGTGACTTTTATTGACAAAATAAACCGTCAGACTGAAACTTCTTTCTTACATTTCCAACAGGGAATAAATAAAATAATTCAACTCCAGCGAATTAACGTGTCGATTCCAAGAATAACGGTCTGTCCTGGCGGAACCAAAAAAAGTGCACTACTGAGAATTTCCCATGAAAATAGTGATAGGCAAAACGATTCATAAGTAAATTTAAAAGTGTAATAAGCAAGAAAATTTGATAGCTCGGCAAAAAATATTTTGAGAAACAGATGATTCGTATTGAAATTGGTTATTTGGAATATTCTTAAAGTTCATATTTGATAAAGTAATATCACAAGAAGAGACAAATGATCTGGGCTATCCTATATATCAAAATTGATTTTTTGAGTGTAATATTTGTACTGATTGCAGAGATAGGATATATTAGGTATAAGAGTTATGCGATTGTGTATGGATCTTTCAGCAAAATAGTCAACTAGCCTGACACTTATACACTGGTGTTGAATGCTTAGACGTGGTATAATGGGGCATGTTTGCCTCATTACATGCTTTATGACAGTAGTTTTTTATTCTCACTGGATACTCCGTACAATGGGACTAGTGCCACTTCTAAGTTAACCTTAGTAAATTGGTATAATCACTGGTGAGTAATCCATTCAATGCAAGTGTATATGAAGATAATAATTTCGAGAAAGAAACAATGCATTAGTTTTCTGATTTTGTCTGTTTTAAAGTGTGTTGAGTTTAACATCCATCGAAAATCCAACTATAAATAAAGTGTATATCGGATCAACTAAGAATACTTTTAAGCAGCGCTGGTACTTGCACCTAACCTCATTTAAAAACAACTTATAACGAAACCAAACATCCCTTTCCACATACTTTTGGAAGCTAAAAGATTCAAAACAGATACCCAAAGAAAAATGGAAAATCCTAGGAAAAACTAGAACTTGCAACTCACTTAATGACATCTGCCCTTTATGTCTAAGTGAAAAACTACACATTCTTCAGTACCCTAACAGCAACGATTTATTAAACCGTAGAGACGAATTAGCAGTAATATGCAAACATCGCAAATATTTCTCGCTAAAATTTAAATAAACAAAAAAACACCCCAACCAGAAACCCCCCCAAAAAAACACAAAAAATACACACAACCAACCCTATAAATAAACAGAATAAGAAAACAAACCCGATACAATACCAACAAAAAATAATGCAGTTGCAGCAGAATAGTAGATAAATAAATTAAAAAAGTATATTTTATATTTTTTAAATTATTTTTTATAAAGGATAGATTTTGTAAAATAAATATATTTCTTAAATATTATAAAATATCATTTTTATAATATTATAAAATAGTTTAAATATTATAGAATATTATGAAATATTTTTATGAAAGATATATTTTATAAAAAATATATTTTATAAAAACAAAAAAATAAAAAACCACACACCCCAATACAAAATAATATAAATTAAATTAAGAAGAAACCAACCCCAAAACAAAACAACACCTACCAACCCCTAAACCAAATAACAACACGCAAGGCGCCAGCAGCCTCAGCCCTCACAAGATTAATAGATTAACCTATCCTGAACTCAGCCACAAACTAACACTTAACCCTAAGACCTTAAAAAGTTCAACAGAACTCAAAATACAGACAAATCCCTCTAACATCTAAAAAAAAATATCCAACACAAATAAACTAGGTTTTCAACTAGAAAATTCTCATTTCTAAAAAATCACCTGAGGATGAAGCCAACAACATAATGGGCTGGCTTTGAAACATGAAAATTTTTGTGTAGTGATATCTTTGAATTTATAAAAACATTGTAACAACCATTACAATATATATATATATATATATATATATATATATATATATATATATATAAGATTTTGATGTATACATTGTCATCTGAATGAAGCAAAAAATTACATTGATATCTCATTTTAACAGGTATATTTATTAAAACCACACAAAAATTTATTGAAATACTAGAGTAAATTTATTCAGTAAAATCGCCATTGCTTTTAACCACGCCTCCAGGCCACTCCTGAATCTTCCGCAACTCTCAAAGATGGTTTTCTTGTGTAAGCTGATGAATGTTGACATAAACTTTGCCTTCTTTGGATAGGAGTTTTGTTGGCTTCTCGCTCAAATGTGCATCACACATCATAATTAAGAGAATTGAAGTCCAGATATATTGAATGATGTGATCGCAGAAATTGTCTGATACCTATGACTTGTTTCTCCTGCTTTAGTTGCATGGTGCAGATTCCTGTTGCTCAACATCGAGTCTAACAACAATCCACTAAATTGACAGCAAAACCTTCTTAAACATATTATAAGCCTCTCTATTGAATCTAAGGCATTGTAGAAAATTTTATGTGGGCATAATATCGTCATCAGTAGTGACCACTCCAAGTTCAGTGATATTAACTGTATATATCATCCAAATTTTTTTCCAAATCATATGCACTGTCCACAGATATAAACCTAAAATATTTGAACTATTCGGACTAGAGCTTCCAGTGCGAATGCCAAGCTGTACAACATGCTGTTTCCAAATTTCGAAAGTTTTGACGGGGTGAATTGAATAAATTACCCAACTGAACCTACTATACTGTACACTGAACAGTAAAGACACAACACATGCACGCAATTAAAAATTTAAAATAGGTACAATTTACCCATCGCATCATGTATATATTCAGTCAGTCAGTTAAGTGTCATACGTGAAACACGCTTGGGCGATCATGTCTCGAAAGAAACATGACTGACTGGGCAGAAGATTATTCCGCATTAGGTTATCATTGCTTTCTGTGGTAGACTGGTTGCCATCTAAGGCAATAGAACCAAATTTCTCCTGTTATTTAACCCATAACTGGAGGGAAGAGACAGATTAATTCCGTTCCCAATGTTGGTTATTTGCGCGAAAGTGAATGAATTGAAATCAACTGGATTTCGAACTTGCTTCCCCGATTTTTCGTTCCGAGCCGTTATCCGCTGCACTACAACACACTTCCTATGTATATATTAATAAAGACAAAAAGAAAAATTATCTTAGAAGACACGTTTCCTCCAGTGAAGGACATGTAAAGATTTTCATATTTCCTATTCACATTAAATTATTAAGCATTGAATTGTATCACCTTACTTCTTCGAATTTGCCTGACATTTCTTCCAACCTGATGAATATTTGTGAGCACTTCTATACCAAAATAGTGAAAAGCGAATACTTATCCATTGTCGTTCTAAACATTTCTCTTCTAGATACATCTCCCCAAACACTTTCCGCTATCCACTTGCTCAATCCTATCAAGTATATCTATGCTTTCCTCTGTCTCTGTTTCCTTCTATCATTTTTATGAGTATTAGATTATTCATGTTCTCCTTCCTCATTACGTGTTCTAGAAACATCAGCTGTCTCTTCTTGACGCTAATTATATTTCCTTTTCTACTGTGTCCTCTCTAAAACCTTGTCGCTGCTTCTCTGTTTGTTCTCTGTGTAGGACCCGGAAGTTTTTTTCCGTCTAAATCTATCCTGCACATATATAAATCTACCATCCGCCCGTGCATTGAATACTGCTGCCACATCTGGTCGGGTGCCCCTGCTATTCTCCTCGGGCTTCTCGATAAGGTTCAGAGGAGGGTCTGTAATGTGATAGATACCGACTTGGCAGACTACCTGCAGTCTCTCTCCCACCGGCGCGACATGGCTTCCCTGTGTCTCTTCTATAAATACTTTCATGGCTTCTTCTCCGATGAACTTAGATCACTGGTGCCCCCTAAATACGAATTTGAACGAGATACTAGATTAGCAACTAGATCCCACCCTTTTACAGTGAAACCGATAAAATGCAACCGTAACTTCTACTCCAACAGTTTCTTTCCTCGAACTTCCCGACTGTGGAATTCCCTTCCACACGATTGCTTCCTCGACGGCTACAATCTCCAGGATTTTAAAAGTAAGGTCAATAGACACCTCCTAACACACTAACCTGCTCCTATTCTATCAAACACTCTTCCCCATCTGCCCAACCCTTATCCTTACTCATCTGTCACCTTCCTCCTGACATTCCCTATGTCTAACCACTCCTTCTCTTTACCTTCCCCTATGTAGCCCCATGCGCAATAGCGGCAGTGGAATGCCTTGCTTGGGGTGAGATGATTATAAAAAATGTTTTGTCCACGGTAACATCTGTATGCTTCTGTAGAACCACATTTCTGTTGTTTCAAATCTCTATTTCATCCATGATGAGATTGTCCATTATTCGCTGCCATAAAGAGGGACAGATACCACATAACAGTCCAGTGTTTTTTTTTAAATCTTTATTGATGACTATGCATTCAGTTTTCTTGTAGTTTATGTTCAGTTCTTTCTGTTCGCTTTCTTCAGCTACCTTCAGTAAGAAGTTTTGTAGGGACCTTTTCCCCGTTTGCTATCAGCACTCTATCACCTGAATATTTTATATCGTACAGACTGTGGCAGCCGGTGACAAATCATGGCAAAGCTTCTAGTTTTCTCAGAATTGCTTACTTGGCACAAAATATAATTTTTATGTTTGCCTTAATAAGGTCCAATAGAGGACGAAACGCGTCGGCTAATAAGTTTTTCGATTATCTTTTCCGTATTTTTGTGACATATATACTGTAGCAGTATACTGTAGTATACTGACACACACACACACACACACACACATATGCACACACGTAACACACACACACACACACACACACACAAGCAAACACAGGTGTTTCTCTGTGTATATTTATGTGATTGTTTCTGGCAGTATGTAAATGCTTGTGCATAAGCACAAGATAGGAATTTACATTGAACGTGAATTGGATTATAATCACATTCAGAAAAAGATATTAAAGAGGAGAAAGAAAGAACGAACAAACAAAAAACGTACAATGACACTTATGTATATTTATCTAGTATAGACAAGAAATAAAGAAAAGTATGTTAATTAAGATGTATAAGGATGAGAGAAAAGAAAGAAAGAAAGAAAGAAAGAAAGAAAATAACAATAACAACCAAAAATCATACAAAGAAACTTAGGTATATTTCTCTAGTATAGATAACGATTGAGAATAAAGAAAAAAAGAAAGAAAGAAAAAAGAAAATTGAGAAGAAAGAAAGAAAGAAAGAAATAAAGAAATGAAAATACATGAATTTATTATAGATAGCGATTCATATTGAAAAAGATAAAAAGAAAGAAAGAAAGAAAGAAAGAAAGAAAGAAAGAAAGAACAAAAAACATGCAAAGACATTTAGGTATATTTATCTAGTATTGATAAAGATTGAGAAGAAAGAAAGAAAGAAAGAAAGAAAGAAAGAAAGAAAGAAAGAAAGAAAGGAAAATACATTAATTTATTATAGATAGAGATGCATAATGAGAAAGAAAGAAAGTGAGAAAGAAAAATACATTAATGAGATATAGATAGAGATGCATAATGAGAATAAAGGAAAGAAAGACAGAAAGAAAGAAAGACAGAAAGAAAGAAAGAAAGAAAGAACAAACAAGAAACATGCAAATACACTTAGGTACATTTATCTAGTACAGATAAAGTTTTAAAAGAAAGAAAGAAAGAAAGAAAGAAAGAAAGAATAACAGCTAACTTTCTCAATAAGTATGAAAATATTAGATTTGTTCCCAAAGGGCGATTTTTGCCACGCTCACTATGTTTTATTATTTTTAAGGCTCTTATCCCTACTTTATTGAGTATCTCTCATTTTATTTTTACATTTGTGCATAAAAAATCTTTTTCTGTAACATTTATATTGCTGCAAAATAATTATTCATAGTCTTATTTACCTATTTCTAAGGGCCCTATCCGTGCGCCTACGTTGCTATGCCAACCGATGGCTCCAGTAAGCTTAACATGTTTTCATTTCGATTGACAAATGAAGAATATGTCACTCTGTAGAAATCGATAACATATCTTTTTTTTAGAAAACAATCCATGAAGACATTTTGATTGACAATTTCGTTACAGAAGATATTTGATGCGTTTATTTTTCTTAATCCATACTTTAATATTTTTGGCTTACTTTAATTTATTTTTTTTCTTTTTGCTTTAGTTTCTGACTTTGTTTTTATTTTTTTTAATTTTTCGCCATTTATTTGTTTAATTTTTTAAATTTCATTTTCGTACCCTAGCTTTTGTTTCTTTCTTTCAGCTTCACATCCATTTTTAATTCATTCCTCAATTCTTTTGCACATTTATTTCTTTAGATTCTTTTATGCAATTCTGCGTCTTGTGTTTACCATTTTAAAATATTTTCGTTCTTCAACATTCCCACAATCAATTCATATTTAGTTTGCTGTCTTTTATTAATTTCGCTTTATTTATAATTTGCAAATCGATGGTTTTATTTCTTTGTTTATAGTTTCCATTTATTTCGTTTTAATTTATTTTTAATTTCAGCAACTTTCTTCAATTTAACTGGATTTTGTCGTGATCTCGTGTATTAAACACTTATCTCGTAGTTCGGACGTTAGTGCATTTATATCAGGTACCCGGTAAAAAGCGGTAAATGCAGAAAGACCTAAGACAAACGTTACAAATATTCACAACGGATGTACCAGTAAATAATTAGAAAGGATTTCTGCACCTTTTAACGATTTCCATATCGGATGTTCTTCTTTAAAAAGTACGATAATTTGAATCTCAAAATCAATGAATTTGTTAGTCATACGAGAAGGGCAGAACGAAACACAGACGTTGTCTGGAAATAACCGTTAAATGATGAGTCACAAGATCGTGAAGGAATTATTCAGTCATAAAGAAATCAATCAGAGTTAAGTAATTACGTGAGTCGATTATTCAAGATGAACGATTATTCAAGGTCAGTAATATTTATTCCAGGTTATTCAAAGTCAATTATTCCTGAAAGATAATACAGAGATAAAAAAAAATTGTAGGTGTTTTACTGAGCACACTGTATTATAAATGGTAATATTGAATGACATCCCTTGCAATATCAAGAGAAATACTCTGTCGGTTAAATGGCCAGTATACTAGAAATCATTTTCTCTTGTCTTACTACAGTTTCATTTTGACAGGTGAATGCTAAAAATATACATAAGCGAAACATCTGAGAAATGAGGACATTTGAAAAAAATAACCACTAAAATAAAACAAATTCTTAGAATCTGATAAAGTAATTCTGAAAATGGTATCACTGAAACGATTCCAAACTCCAGTATTGTTGGTTGAAATTTTATTGGTTTTAATGTCCTTAAAATACCACATCCACTTCAAAGCAGTTTAATCGTTTCACCACAAGGAATGTGGAACTGTCATGGATACAAGAGAACAGGAGGATAGTGAAGGGAAAGACGAACCAGCTACAGGGGTGTCAGAGAAAAAAGCACGAGAAAGCTGGGAATACAGGTGTGGTGAAGACATATGTCAAGGTAGAGAGAAAGGAAACAACAAAGTTCACGCGGTGATGTAGAATGGACTGGAGTCAACTGGATAAGAGAAGGGAGATGACATTAATTTTAATTTCTGGAGATTGCAGCCGTCAGGAAATCAATATATAGAAGAGAGTTCTACAGGCGGGAAGTGCGAAAAAAGAAGTTGATGGAGTAGAATTATTGTTTGCAGTTGGTTGATTTAACTGTAAAATTGTGGGACCTTTTGCCAGTCTGGTCGCAAGTGTAAATTCTTGTGAAGTGGGCAACAGTGACCTAAGTTCGTCAGAGCAGAAGCCATGAAAATATTTGTTGAAGAGACAGAGGGGTCAACATTCCGCCGGTGTGAAAGCGTCTGGAGTCGAGCTGCCAGGTCGAGACCTATCACATTACAGATTCTCGTTTAAAGCATGGCGAGAACTCCGAGATGAAAACCAGGGGGTGAATGACAACAGTATTCTATACACGGTAGGATGGACGAAGGAACCTCTCGAGCTTTGATTAACAACTAAGAGAAGAAAAATGATAAACCGTGGAAAGGCCAACAGAAAACCCAATTTCTTGTCTTTAGATGCCATGCATAGTAATTCGCAGATAATATAGAAAAGTTACAGTATGATGAAATGTAAAGTTCTATAGTGACATGACATTCAGTTTCAATTACAGACAGAATATATTTATATTCAGATACTGAAGGAAGAATGTTTAGATAAAATAACACTGTGTTATATACCCCTCTCTCGGGTATATTATTCTTCAGAAAACAATCAAAATTGATAAAACGACGAATGCTGCTAATCCAGAGTCGACAACCTGGGACGAAGACTTCTGCGAAGATTCACGATTTCATTGACGGTGGCTATTATGCTCAAAACTTCTAGGGCAACACTTAAATTATCTATGGTATATGAGAACAGCTCCAATGAACATGGAAGTGAGGCTGCCTGAAGATAACAACTCTCAGAAAACAGCCTCGGTTTGTCTATCCTATGTGAAGGTGTTATCGATGTAAATACAAAAGATCTGTGCTCCATATAACATCACGACGACATTCAGAAGTGGTTCTATACTTCGTATGTATCTCTCCCGAGTAAAATCTCCGAGAGAGGAGAAAGAAACTAAGGACTGTGTGTACACCATTCATTGTGGATGTGGAAAGAAATATGAGAAACAGGTGACTCATTTAAGATAAGGTTATAAGAAAATTCCAATGTCGTAACATGAGAGGAGATAAAATCAGACGTAGCTGACCACATATGGAAGGAGAAAGGGAAACATTGCCCTTTATGGAATGAAGTTGAAAAAATAGATGGATAACACGACTGGAAACTGCGTAAATTTAACGTATCAACGCCTATGTTTGGCTAAAAACATTTACTAAGCTGACCAAGCATAGAAATGAACACAATATTGGAACCAGTAATACAAAGTACCAAAAATCATAAGAGTAAATAATTGCAATATAAGCTCTGGTAAAAATATTTTAGAGAAAATAATTAAGACTGCAAAATGAACTCTGGTAAAAAAAGTGTTTTTAAGACATTAGGTTTTTTAGTCCGAGAAATTCACATACTGATGCCCAGGCCTCGTGCATATCGAGGATGGTTAGTGCCAGTGACTTGACACAAAGTGTTTAATACCAGGCTACAGCAATGGTGAACAAATAACTTAGAGAGTTAAGTAAAAGGAAGTAAACTACATGGCTACCAGAAGTAGCATCACACATGGAATAAGCATGATATATCGCAGTAATCGTAGTAAAAGTTTCGGTTTGAAATTTCTAGCACCGGAAACACTTCTTGCTTCTAATAATGCAATATCTGAAGATAATATGTCTTCTACAGAGAGATGTGGTATCCTCTACACAATATCCTTTGTACGAGAAGATTTCATTGCGCCATTGATACATCAGTTAAACCACAGACAGTTGATAATGCCACTAAGACGCAAGCTGATAGTTTCCGGGAAAAAATAAGAATGAAAACAATTTAGATGATACCGGCAACCCAAGCCTTTATAAGAAATACCAGAACAACTCTTCTTCTTCTTTTATGTGCCATGTCCTTTCAGGACGTAGGTGATCATAGTTTACCACATCTCCTTATACCTGGTGGTTCTTAGCATGCTTTCTCCTGTTGCACCATGCAAACCGCGTTTCAGTCATCCAATAATAATTGTTTCTTTTTGTCTTATTTAGCATCAGTATCTCTATGAGTATCGAAAACTTCAGTCCAGATTTTCCTGAGTATGTACCTCAGAAATTTAAATTACAAGCGTACCATTTTGCCCCATTTTTTCTTAAAATATCTTCATTACTAACATGAATTCCCAGCAGCCTTCTGTAGAACCACAATTATGTTGCTTAAAATCTCTGACACTTACTGCCATGTAGCAGAACAAAATATTATATAAGTTTTCAACAAACTTTATATTGGTTCTAACGAAATGTTCCTATCTCTTAAAACTTAGATAAAATTCTAGAAGTTATCATTCGCTCGACGAATGCGCTTTCGGAATTCAATGTTCCAATGCAGAAGGAAAGATAGTGTATAAAATCTCAGTACACTTTCTAAGCTCTAACAGGTTATATTATTATCGGCCACATTATTAACAACCTAAGATATACAGATGACATAATGTTCATAGCTTACACAGAAATGAAACAACATTAATTGCTACAGAATATAATAGAGGAAAAGGTGCAGAATGTGCAAAGCATTAACTGTAAAAAGGCAATGAATGGTTGTCAGCAATCGGAGAGTTCAAGAAGTGAACCATGAATTGGATATACAGCCAGTGTATCTCGGGATCTTCTTAAATGTACCGTGGGATATTGTCATGGCATATATTTAGAACTAGCAGTATAGGTCGTCAGTTACTCGAGTGTAATGAAAAATTTAAAACGAATCTATGGTCCTGGAGCTCAGACGCTTTGGATGTAGCACGAAAGACTAAAAAGCAATAGTTGTTTCCGGTAACAGCTAAACCGTAGATTGAAAGAAATATGAGTAGATGTAAGTCCAATTTTGATTTCCGGTATCGATGTCAAATAGATTTTCGGTCGCAAACTGGATTTGAAGACTTAATAAGTCCTCTGAGTGAATGGTAGCATGATTGAGAATAAGAACTACAATTATACCTACTTTGAGCAAAACTCAAAGCAAAAACCAAAATAAAAGGGCTGATAACATGATTTTGATCAGACCCGATAGGATCGGGGTATCGATTTCCATTATCGAAGTCAAATAAGTCATCCAAGGATAAACTAACCTAAGTAAGTCCATGAAAGCTTATCGTTGCCATCGAGAGTAAAATTGGAGAAAATGAGCCATATTGATTTCCGATATCCATGAAAATGAGTCGTCTGAGAAGATCTACTAATGTTTGAGACTGAAAACTATAATTGTACCAAATTAGAGCAAATTCTGCAGCAAGATAAACCACGACAAAAGTGTTAAAATCCTGATCTTGATCAGACCTGATCGTATATCAGGTTATCGCTTTCTGATATTGGGGGGAAATTGGAAAAAATAAGTAGCCCATGACCTGATTGGAAACCGAAAGAATTTTTCTGAGAAGTTTGGTAAGAATCGGATAAAATTGTAGATTTGTATAAAGGACATACATACATAGATACATACATACATACATACTTACAGACAGACAGACAGACAGATACACACACAAAAATCTTGCCTTTTATATATATAGATGTGCGTTGTGGTGCAGTGGATATCAACTCTGAAAGAGAAATTGGAGAGCCGATTTCGAATTCCATTTGAATTCATTACATGAGAAAGGTGATAAACCGTATCTTCTCCCTTCAGCTATGGTTTAAATTGCAGGACAGATTAGATTATATGGCCTCGTTTGGCAACCATTCTACTACAAAAAGTAATGGGAACCTACTGCAGCAAAAGATTCTGCCTTGTCAGTCATAGATAGCGTGTGTCAAGTATAGCATTCAAATGACTAGTACATATATATGCGTGTGGACACTTCGAAAGGGACACCTCGTCATGGTGTAATGGTTAGCAAGCTTGTCTCGCTAGAACCTATTAAAACTGAGTAATGAGTTCAATCCTCACTGTGTATCCCATACATTCGGCCTTGTCCCACATCTAAACGGCGCCTAGAAAATCAGCTAGCACGCGCGGCGTGGTGTAATAGTTAGCAAGCTTGTTTCCCTAGAATCATTAAAACTGAGTTGTGAGTTCGTTCCTTAGTGGCTACCCAATATTTCGGCCTTGTGACGCATCTAAGCGACGCTTAGAAACTCAAGTACATATATGTGCGTGTGTGTTGTAATAATAGTGTTCGTATTGACTAAATTAATTGTCAAAGTATTAAACTTTTTCAAATCATTATTTTCAATATTTTTCATACATTTTGTATTTGCACAAATAATATCTCCCATTAGAGAGAAAAATCTTTATAAGTTTTTTGTCATTTTCTACTTTTTATTTATGTGAATTAGGCTTCTCAATCCTAACTAATATAAAGAAATAGGAAATGCTACACTCAACTGAAGAATAAAATGAGGGTTTTATCGCACAGTCGATCAAACATTGAAGAAATTAAGAAAAACATCAGCCATGAGGCTTACACTAAAAAAGCCACGCAACTAGTTGAGTAAAACATAAAGTAATTTCAAATGCGTAAGTGTATTTTTAAAGATCTATGACTTTGTTTGATAACACTTAAATGTATACAATTTAAAATTCTTGTTAAATGTGTCGTGGTATTTCATTTGTCCCTAGGTGTGCCGTTTCTTAAATGTTACGAAGCACTGAATTAAACTCTTAGCAGAGGAGGGAAAATGCTACAACAAAATCTAAAGGCTTTAGAAAATCGAATAAGGTTTTCCAAAATCTGAGCACAGTATTAAAAACAGGCAAATTCTGTTAGAGATAAAAAGTAGTGTACTGAAGATGCACTCACGATTACAACCGAGTATAAGGTTGAATCATGTGTGAAAGGATCATAACAGCGACTATTGGGTCAACTCAAGGAAGAACCTTAACAGCTATGAGAAAATTGTCTTTTTATTACCGGCACTGTTGGAATGTTTTGTATTTAAAGCTTTGGTCGAGAACATAAAAGTTCTCAAGTCATAAAACTGTTGGTTACTTTGATGGTTGGATGAATAAATCTTTTCTAGGGTTGGTGTAAGTTTATTCTGAGTACAAATATGATTTTTACAACACTACTTTGGACAGGAAATTCAAAATTCATAGTCGGAAAAAAAGCCCTTATAGTGATTTTCTAAGCACAGCTTGGATGTGGCGCAAGGCCAATGTATTTGTGATTCGAATAATGGTGTTTTTACGCTTTTTAATATGCACATGTGCGTTGTGGTGCAGTGGATATCAACTCGGAACGAGGAATCGTGGAGCCGAGTTGGGATTCCAGCTGAATTCATTGCATTCACTTACGCGCAAATACCCTTGGGAAAGGTAGTAATCCGTCTCTTCCCTCCAGTTATGGGTTAAATAAGGTGACAGATTAGGGTCTATAGCCTTGGTCGGCAACCAGTCTACCGCAGAAAGCAATGGCAATCTACTGCGGGATAATCTTCTGCCCAGTCAGTCATGGCTCTTTGGAGACATGATCGCCTAAGCGTGTATCACGTATGGCACTTAACTGACTGAATATACACATACTACATCTACATGCACAGCAGTATATATTTAAAGTAAACAATATAGATGAAATAGTGTCAGGAAAATAATATGCAAAATTAAATATTCTAAAGATTATTGTATGAATTACGTTAAATGGAAGATTTTCAATCAGAAATATTCTTTTTATTTTACAAAAAAAAAAAAACATTTATTACTATCATTAGCGGATGAGACCTTCTTCTTTCAATGTGGACATAACATGTAAAATTTTGTACTATTTTTTCACATGTTATATCGTCATGATTTAGATATCTAACTAATATCAATTTAGATATCTAACTAATATCAATTTAGATATCTAACTTTTAAACTGAACTTTTAAAAATGAAATAGTTTTCTTTAAACTTTCGTTTTAGTTTTAATTGAAAGGTAAATGATGAAATTTACAATTTCCAGTAAGAGACATACTCTCTGGTATATTTCAAACAGAAATGATATTAATTGGAATATAAATTGGATATTTATTTTCAATTCTTTAATTTTGCAGCCATTTTTGAGAGAGTGACACACTTGTTAACAAAAGTTAATTCTCAGTTTTAAAAATATTGCAGAAAAATATACATCTGTGACACATACTTTTTATAAAATTAACAAATTTTATGATAAATTAATCTGATTTACACAAGTATTACAAATTTATAGCGCAACATTTAGAATTAAACTATTTCTTAATCCCAGATTTTAACTTTTTGACCTGTCTGCGTCGTAAATCAAAAACGTATTGACAGGTTCATGATTAGAGACAAAGCATATGTCATTTATAAAAATCAAAATTGTATACATTTTTTCGGGTAAGGGAAGAAACACTAACCTTTTAGTTTTGCACATACAAAAAAACTTCAAATGCAAAAAAAAATAAAAAATTAAATTATTTTAGAAATATGGCAGCAAAACGATTTTTATTAAACTGTTCCTAGGCAAGATAATCATGAATTCCTAATTAAAAAATCTAACCGCAACAGTTCTTTGAAAATTTAAAAATATTATTGGAACTTTATACATTATTATATTAACAAAAAAATTAAAACAATTCTTTTAAAATTTAATTATCAATCGAATTCTTTTCTTCAGATTATAATGTCCCTAATTTTCATTATTTATTCAATAAATTAAAAGCTTATCAAATTAAATGATATCAGAGTTTTATTGAATTTTTTGTTTTACATATCGGAGCATATCTTTGGACAGAGAGGGAAAATTAGAAAAAATATAGGTGATTTATATTTCGTAATGAGTCATGCGTTTAACTAATAAAATTATAGATCGCAACACTTTACAATTTATTAAAACTTCATGGATTTAAATGGAGGTTTGTAAATAAGGTAAAAAATATTTTTACCATGATTTTTAAAAAAATATTGATTCAGAAAATAGTTACATTCATGTGTGAATGAGTGCTGAAGCTTTCATTAAAATCCAACAATTATTTTATTTTTGGGAGAATTTCAGATTTAATGTATTTGTCATCGGGAAAACAGTGGGTGATGTCATCATTACGATTTCCATTGTAAACAGTCGTAACGTTTTGGTTACCCGCTAACTCAAATAAAAAAAAAGATTTTCTGACAAAATTTCGAACAGGTTAAAAGGGATTAATTTTTTTAAAAAAACATTTAAAAATGAGTTTGATCTTTCCTCTCAATAATAATATAAACATTTTGATGGAAAAAAATCGTTTATATTAAGTTTAGAATCTTTATTATTTATGCTATACTCTTGTGTTAGCAATTTAAGTTAAGTATGTGCGTTGTGGTACAGTGGATATCGGCTCGGAACGAGAAACCGGAGAGCCTAGTTCGAATTCCATTTGAATCCATTGTATTCACTTACGCGTAAATACCCTTGGGAAAGGTATTAATCCGTCACTTCTATTCCAGTTATGGGTTAAATAGCAGGACAGATTGGGTTCTATAGCCTTGGTCGGCAACCAGTCTACCGCAGATAAGCAATGGCAACCTTCTGCCCAGTCAGTCATGTCTCTTTCGAGACATGATTGCCCAAGCGGGTATCACGTATGACACTCAACTGACTGACTGACCTATAATAAATATTTATTTTTATATTGAGGACTGTTTTAAATAAGCGTTTTGAACGTTGCAATTTTATAATTCGTTCTGTTTCAGTTGGAGATAGATATATATATATATATAGATAGATAGATAAAAAGTGTGCACCTAAAATCTGGACACATATAAAATCTCCTCCACAAATTAAAATTGATTTCTTAAAAAGAAGAAAGAAATGAATACTTTTTTCTGGTATATGCCAAAAGAAAATATGTCCTCAATGTAAATCACAAGTTTATCTATTTTGTTTAGGGAAGAACAGAGGTAATTAATAATTAATATATAATTGATTTAATTGTGATCATATATTATCAAAAAACAGAAATCCTTAATGGCTAAAATACTTTAGAATTTATTCATGCAGAACTGGAACATTTTATTTTTAATTCAACTAGTGATGAATACAGAGAATATATAGTTGAATAAAATGTAATTGGATTTACTTTTTGAAAAGTAAAGTTGACAACAGAATAGAAAACTATTTATGATTCAACCCAATATATTCCAGTAATTAAAAAAAATATATATTTCTATAATTTTTTTACCTGAGATATTGCCACCTGCAATACCTATTTCTTTCATCTATGAACATGTGGATAACTCGTTTTCGCAAGAGGAATTATGGTGTGAAATGTTCAGTCATCATATTCCCGTATATAAAAATTCATAAATGAATTGATTATACCAATTATAACATCATTTATCATGGCAGAGTGATAAAATCCTGGTCAACTGAACTAACCAAGTTACAAACTTAAAAACTTAATTTAATTAAAATCTAATCTGCACACTGACTCTATAGTTACGGTGAAGGTTTCTTTGCAAAAGAGTAACTTTTAATCTTGTCAGAAAAGTTCTCTGTGCATCAGCCATTTCTCATTTGTAAAAATTTATCGTTTTTGAAAGTACATATGACTTGTTTTTCCTAGACTTTAAATTCAATTTTCAAAGGTCGTTTCGATAATTCAATATCATCATTTAAAGTTGCATTGAATGATATGAAGATTTTATATCGAATGATATGCAACTCTTAAATCTAGACTAAATTAATTTTTCAGAAATCAATTTGTATTAAACGCTTAAAAGCATCTTTAAATACTGGATTCAAATCAAACAAAAATGTTATTTTCAGTAAATATATTAAATCTACGAACATATATCCGCAGTTGACTCTTCTTGAAATATATATAATTAAATTATTTTTATTTTAGATAATTTAATTCTGTGTTCATACGAAAAAACTTTGCAGATTATTTACAAAGCTCAAGTGCTAGAAAGATTTTCATTTGATCGTTAAATTTTTAACGTTGTACATATATTTTGCTTTTTACTATATCAGGTATAATTGAAATTGAATAAGTAATCTTTTCACAAGTTTTTCACAATGATATACGCTTCCATAACGGATGCTTTTGTCTCTGAAACTTTAAGATACTGGTTGAGTGTTTAGAAGTTACCATTGCGTAGTTTAAGCCCTAGATTTTAATCTGATAATGATTTTTTGGGAAGTGGGTAACCTCTTGATAGTACCTTTCTGGGGAGACAATCCCTGTTTGCGGCAATGTTGGGATATGCACGAAACGTAATACCACGAGTTATCACAAGATTAGTGAATGAAATTGGTTAGACGAATTTCTTCGGAAGCCTTCCATCTTTGTCCGGGTGAAGGACCACTAAGCACTGCAATGTGACACTGCGGACTGTTGAGTTCTCCACCCGGCGTTCAAGTCGGCGGCGTTGATTTGGCGGTGATGTGTTGTCCATTCCATCTTTGTCCTGACTTTGTTCAAAAGGTTGATTACACCAGTTTTTCTTTCTTTTTCTTTTTTTTCTTTCTATCTCCCCCCCCCCTCTCTCTCTCTCAGTTTCTTGACTGTATCATTATTTTCTCTTCTAGTTACAAGTGATACATTTTTGGGGTGTTAAATCTACTGAAATTGTTGATGTTATATCTTTGCTTTAATTTCGCATTTCTTTTTGTGAAATAATACCTTCTCTAAGGTTTATATGAAAGACCATTCTGTATTAATGATAATTTAGACATTTCTGAAAGTATTGGACACCACACATTACATCTTTATGAAAGGCTTCATTTAACATGACTGTTTAAAAAGTACATTTCTCTTCTCGTCCAGTTCACCAAACTTTTTGATATTTTGAACAAGATTAAATGTTTATCTCTTATTTCCTGTTCCTTTTAATTCATCTCAGATTTTTTCTTTATATATATATATATATATATATATATATATATATATAGGTAATATCAGACAGATTTTGGTCAACAATACGGTGATCCTTACTCATACACACAGTAAGAGGAACCTGCAGATATTGGAGGCCATGTACATCAAATCAAAACAACCAACACTCAATAAAATCAAATTTAAAAGAGGAAATAACATATTACATTGCATTTGACTAGATGGTTTTGTTGTCATTTCGCGATATCCCGCGGTGTGATGTCATAAAACCGCATCGCAAACTTAAGAACTGCGTTTATTATTTTTGGTAACTATTGCCGTTGCCAAGGGGCGTTTTATGTCAACACAAAATAAAATCGTCGGTGATGGTGGATTTTATAATATTTCAGTTTAAACTACCTCTCTGGAGATGGCTCATGTGAGCTGAAAGCTTAGAAGAAAATCAATAAATAATTATCCAAATTTTGGAGAACTTTTGTCTTTATTTTCAACTGAAATTAAAGCAAAAATACGACGTTTAGAACGGCTCATGATTAAACATAATAGACATACATTGTCTTTTATATTTAATAGCATATGTTTAGAAAACAAATATATATATATATAACAGGAAGTAATCATTAAACTGTTGTGGATTCTGGTTGAGAAACCACACAAAAATAATAAATAACAACAGCAGATATGAAGATAAAAAATGTAAATTATATTAAACAAATGTATACAAACTGGAACACGGGTAAGTCAATTCAGGAATACTTGGAATACTTTTAGTAGAATCAATATATACAGTCTTGTAGTGAAGAAGCATGTCCTGGCAATGAGTTTATATCCAAAGTAACTTAATATGCACCAATGTCCGGGCCAATTGACTCCTTACTAAACTCTCTCACTGACATCCACTATATGTAGTTGTCCCACCTACTAAGGGCAACATGTGACACATGGTCAGTTATAAGTGGGATTTCCGGGCTATATGGCCCGGCCAAAAAATACCTGTCTATTCTTTTCCCAATCGTGCTTCTACCCTTTGGCGGAAACACGACTGGGTTATTGCTCTCTGCTCGGAAGCAGAGAGCGCCCTCTACCCAAAGGCAGATTGCTGACAGTGAGAGATGTAGTCGCAGCGAGGCAACTCACTGACAACCACATTATTTAGTTGACCCTCCCACTAAGGGCAACATGTGACACTATTTATTTTGTATAATATACAAAATTGTGGCACAAGGCCGAAAAGGGGAGGGGAAGAGTTTGGTACTCACTGAACTATCCTATCCTAGCTAAACACTATCCCGACCCAATCACCCATTACAATTTGCACAATCACCACAAGAACCCATCCATCAACTCCCAAGCCTTCATACACCACATTTCCACAAACTTGCAAGGGGCACCTAAAAAGTGGGGAGATAACCCATGACAATAAAAATGTATGTACGCGCTGACTACCACGATATTTAGTTGACCCTACCACTAAGGGCAACATGTGACACATGGCCAGTTATGAGTGGGATTTCCTGGCTATATGGCCCGGCCAAAAAATACCTGTCTACTTTTCCCCAGTCATGCCTCTGCTCTTCGGCGGAACCACGACTGAGTTACTGCTCTCTGCTCGGAAGCAGAGAGCGCCCTCTACCCGAGGTCAGAGTGCTGACAGTGAGAGATGAAGTCGCAGCGAGCTTGCAACCGCTGCTGTTCATTGTATATGCAATATCATGTGTATACATCAGGCGAGTCCATTCTTGTATAAAAAAATGTGTGATCCGCAACAATACCCATACGACATCAAGGAACAATGTATACTATTTACCTGGTTTTGATTGCCGTGCTCTTCTTTATTGTCATATGCACGACATTTAGACCGTTTTACTCTCCATCCATCTTCAGATGATATACGTTGGAATTTCGAATAGAGACTTTTATTTTGTCCACCTAGTTGTTGTGCAGAGGATATCAGGTCTGAACGAGAAACCGGAGAGCAGTGTTAGAATTCCAGTTCAAATCGTTGCACTTTCTCTTGCGCATATATCCTTGGGAAAAGTTATTGATACGTTTCTTCTCTCCAGCTATGGGTCAAACAATAGAACGGAATAGTATTCTGTAACCTTGGTTGACTACCAGTCTACCGTAGAAAGAAACCTACTACTACAAAATCTTCTACCAAGTGCACTTTTCTCTTTCGAGACATGATCGCCTAAGATTTTATCACGTATGACAATTAACTAACTAGCAACGTTCATTGTTCTATTACTTTTTTGTCGTGGGGCATCTCAATATTTGTTAATTTTCTTTATTAACTCAACTTTCTAAGATTTTGTCGGCAGGAATTGAACTCATAAATCTTTAGATCAAATCACTTGTGAATTACTCAAAACGTATCTATCCACTAAGCAATGTGTGCTTGGCAGAAATTCACAAATTTTGGCAATAAAGATGGGAAAAACAGTCATATTGGTGTAAACATGTAAAAAGTAACAATCCTTCACATAAAAAATTATTTACTGTTATAGAGACAAGATTAAGTCTATGAAAAATAAAAATCATGTATATCGAAAAATGCTTAATGATTTAAATCCAGGGCGTTGTGGTACAGTGGATATCGACTCGGAACGAGAAACCGGGGAGCCGAGTTCGAATTCCAGCTAAATCCATTGTATTCACTTACGCGCAAATACCCTTGGGAAAATTATTAATCCGTCTCTTCCTTCCAGTTATGGGTTACTTCCTTCCAGTTATGGGTTAAATAGCAGGACAGATTGGGTTCTATAGCCTTGGTCGGCAACTAGTCTACCGCAGAAAGCAATGGCAACCTACTGTGGGATAATCTTCTGCCCAGTCAGTCAGGTCTCTTTCGAGACATGATCGTCCAAGCGTGTATCACGTATGGCACTTAACTGACTGATTCTGTATGCAAGTAAATGCTAGACGATCTAATCAAGAGAGAAGGAGAGGCTTCAGGGAGCAGAAATGTGGTTTTACAGAAGGAGGCTGAGGATACCATGGATGGAGCACATATGCAACGATGAAGTGTTGGAAAGGATGCAAAGAAAAAAACTCATACTAAATATCAGGAAGAAACATATCATGTTCCTGGGACACGTAATGAGGAAGGAGGACCTGGAGAACTTAATATACACAGGTCGAATAAAGGGAAGGTCAACAGACGTACTTGTTAGGTCTGAGCAAATGGATGGAGGAGAGGAGCTTATATATGAAAAGAAAAAATATTTAGAGAGACAAAGCCAAGTGGAAGTCCCTGATCGCCTACGTCCTGAGAGTACACGGCAAATGAAAAAGAAGAATTATGTGCTCGCTTCTTTTAGTATTTGTTTAATATCAATACCTGTTTTTACGTATATCCTATTTTTCTTTCATGAATTCTCAATCGCATTTTTATAAAATTCTTCTGCTCGTTGCGAGGCATCCACAACAAACAAATGGTTTCATTGATCGCTAGTCGTTATGTCGTGTAAACTAATGAGAAAATAACACGTTAACAGCACCTCAAAATTGTGTCAACATAGCCAGAAAAAAAGGACATTAGTTCTAAAAGAAAAAAATGATGATAAAAAAAATTCTCCCTGCTGCAAAATAATTCTGTTAGATTACGATAAGACGAAAGCGGTTCTTGTTTACAGTGTAAATAATGACAGCGACAAATTATAGCAAGATACATTAATGACCGCTATAAATTCACTCGTGGATTTTGTAGTGAACTTAATTCGGTTTTTAAATGTTCGTGCGAGTGATTTTTTGTCCATTGTCTCAGTTTTAATATTCTTTATTTCTAACTTTTTTTTTCTTGGCTTTTCTTAAAACTTTGTTGTTATTTCATTATTTTGTTTATTTTACTGCCCTTCCTTAATTATTTTTGGCTCTTATTTATTTATTTATTTTTTTGGTGAGGGTGTTATTTGAAATATTTTTTTTTATTTCTGATTCATTTTCTATAAGATTCGTTTTATTTTTTTTTTCATTTTTTTCATTCTGTTTTTTCACATTTTTTCATTCTATTTTTCACTTTTTTATGCAATGTTTGTCTTTTATTTTCGTTTTTTTTTCCTTATAGCGCATTTCCTTGTATGTATTAATTTTTTCCCCATGTTTTATATACTTGCCTGGAACGGCGCTTCTGATCGACAGATTTAAAAAGAAAAACAAAAAGACAATCAATTGCGTGTATTACAGATTTTACCATCACTTTTCTGTGTCATTTCGAGTTGATGTTATTGGCAGGAAGGAAAAAATCAAAGCATGAAGGCGCTGTCAGAAATTCTTTCTTCGTGGAGACATGAGCAACTGACTCATTCCTTGGATGGCTTGATATCCGTTAGAGCTAATGAACTCGAAAAACTAATGAACCTCGATATCATTTAGTCTCTATCCATTACAATCGCACTTAAATCGACATGTGAAAAATACAAACCCATTATTTTTTTTCAAGTACGAACACACCCAGCTATATCTAGTAAGTTGTTTAAACAATTGTCCTATTTTTGAATTAGTTACGATCAAACACGCAATGGAAAATTCATAAAAGGAATCCCTTTCGCGTACGGCTGTAAGTGATTCTATTTTTAAAGTTTCTTGTCAGACATTTTGCAGCTGCTTTTACGAAATTTAATTTCGGATGCTTTTATTCCGCTTGCAAAAATAATCTAAAATTACTGTGTTTGTGCCAGTTAGTGTACGAGTACTGGGATCGATTACGTAATAAATTATGCAACGGAAAATTATCTATGAAAATCAAAAACTATATAAATTTAATAATCCGAAATGTGTAGGAATATTAACATATTATTATTTTTGTCTTTAATGATTTCTTTCCAAGTAAGGCAATAAAGCTACTAAGACTCATGGGGTTTACTGAGTGTTCAATATTATGTGGGAGAAAACCACTACTAAAGGCATAAAATAATAAAAGATGCGGAAATGAGTAGACAGAATATAATGATTGCCATTTTATTTAAACTTCGGAAAACCAAATTTGATTAGGAAGCAAGAATAGCATTGTAAAAAAAATCAATTAAAGACCTGCACCTTTACAGAAATAAACCAAACATTAATCAGTAATGCTCAGAAGATTCTAGGAGGTAACGGAAAGTAGAACTTCGTTAGTTGAGAGATCCGCCACGTGCAGCGTTAGCCTGTCTATAGAATCTTGCTGACGCTTCAAAATTCTTGCGGCATTCTAACGAATTCGAGTCGTTTAAGTTCTCATATCCAAAGACTAGGCAGAATCAATTCTTTACTGTCAGAATTTCACATATACGACGTATACTGACCAATTTCTCACTATCCTGGTCAAGCCTCTGTATTCCTTAAAAAAGATTAAGCCTGATGAAATTTCAGAGACACTGCTTGAAAAGCTTAATATTCACAAGGATTATGGAATGAATAGAGGCCTAAATGAAAACTGCGATTAAGTTACATGATGAGTTTCTTTAAAGGATTGACTAGGCAGAAGTAATAAGTGATGCTATAATTCAAGCGTTACTTAGAGCTATAAGGGATTGTAAATCTTTGGAGAGCCATGGTTGTCCCTATCGTGAATCTAAAAGGTAGACAAATTAGCATAAACTGATAAAACAACTAGTGAGAAGATTATTTCTGACTTAAACTCCAGAGAAATTGACAACCTCAAGAGACTGTGCATCTGCCACTGGGGAGTTTTATGTTAGCTTAAGTTTTCCGCTCGATACGGGGATGTCGAATTTAGCGAGCAAGCATAGGCAGGAATTTTCGGGAAATGGATATGATTATTTCACTTAGAAAAACCTTTTATATAACGCCATTACCGGTTCTTATGACTTTTTCTTTTTTTTTTTTTTCTTTCTCATTTTAGGTGATCTGATGAATGCAACTTTTAAACGATCATTCTATACTCCGAAATTGAGGTTTTCTCATTATAAAAATACGGTTACGTGTCATATTAACACCTCTTTTCACTATACTCGGGGTCATTTAAGTGCGATTTAGTAGAGATTCGAAAGAGGTGGGAAAGCTGGATATAAAAGCGTTTGATCGGATAATAAATACGAATTCTTGCGTGTCTTTTTTGTAATTTATTTAGATATGTGTGATTGGATGATAAATACGAATTCTTAAATGATATTTTTATGATTTACTTATAAGAATGCTGGAATTGAAGGCAACAGATAAAACAAATTAGTAAATATTAATCTACACGCCCGCTTCGAAATAGAATGTGACAAGGTCGGATTAAGAAAAAGCTGTACAAATATTTCTCAATCCCTATCGGAACTACTTTTTTTAGCGTCACTTCAGGCGACGGGTAATGACCCACCTCACACCCGAATTAGAGATATAGCCTTGGAATGGTCTCATTGGTGTTTCAGCTGATATTATTGTAAGACTCTCTCGCATAAAAAAAAAACTCCACACGGACAGGAAGTGAGATCAGTTCAATATTTTTTATGTAGGAAGCGCCAAACACATTTTTGCCCAATCCTTGCAATCACTGTCACGCTGGCATGGATAATACACATATTTCATCTCTCTTATGCCAATGAGGATGGTTCTGCCACTGAGTTAATATCCCCGGGGCCGTACCTTCTCTCATATAAAATGAGGAGAAACATTTACTCCGCTTCCGTCAAAAAGTTAATTCCTGTGCCAGAGAAATGAAATTTTCACGCGCCCACCAATGTGACACAAGGGCGACGTTTCAATTGCTCAGATCCCCATGGCAAATACTTTGTATGAGAGACCACAGTAATGACACCGGCCCGAAGAACAGCCTGAGGGAGATACCCACCTTGGGTTTGAACTTAAGATTATTTTGAAGCGATTGCAGCGGAAATGCCAGATAAGTATAAAACGAAATTAATGATCATATATTTTTGCTTGTTTATGATTTTATACATCAACAGAAGAGCCCACTACATATGGATATATGAACTAATGTGGATTCTAATACTGGCATAACATAGATATCATAAATATGGCATAAATATATCATAAATACTGGCATAACATAGATATCATAGTGAAAATATAAAATAGACATTTTAAAGACATGACTATTTTCTTATTTCTTTTTTAATACTTTGTGTCATTTATATGAAGCGGATTAGTTCAGATATGAAATTATTGCGCATAAAGTTTTTAAATAATACACCGTGTGCAAATTAATCGAAGCAACTGCATTAGTTTCCTTTTTACTTTGCTTTTTATTTTTCATCATACGGTTAGTTTCACTAGAATGACAGGATTGATTTCATTTTTGTCCCTCAGAGTAGGTCATTTACATTGGTGCACAGTAATTTGAATCTATTTTCGGAGTGTATGATGAAATTTGTTTGACTTTAAAAGTATTGCGTTATCTGTGATTGAATCATATTTTTATCACACCAAGATACTATCGTCTGGACTGTCGATCAGTTGTCCTACGGCAATTGACTACGATAGACTTTACTCCAAGGAGGCGCACAAAAATTTTAACGTTGCACGAACACACTAGCAAGTCTTACAGAGAGATTGCGGATATTGTTAATGTCAGCTTTTCAACTGTTAATCGTGTTATCAAGCGAAGAAAAAAACTAGATCCAGCAGTTTGAAATGTAAAGGAAAAAGTGATCGGAAGAGAAAAACAACGACGTTAAGAGATGAAGTATACTTAAGGAAGACATCATTCGTTTTGTTTCAATTAATTTACACAAGAGTGTATCTATCTATCTATCTATCTATCTATCTATCTATCTATCTATCTATCTATCTATCTCAGTCTGTGTTGTAAAGCAACTGACTCTCCACTAGTGCTCTCAAAGATGGAATGGTCTATAAAATAAAAATTAATAGCACTCAGGAATTCGGAGTGTCTTTGTTAGTCTGAAAGTGTCGACTACGTGCGTTAGCCGTACACTTGGCCGGATCCTCTCTCTTCGGGCGGAAATGAACCCAGACGAGGCTCCACCGAGGGGTAGAGTCCCGTCTGGGCTAAGTAGACAAAGACAAAATTCTTGTCTACAATCCCCAGACAGGCTGGTTTTTATCCACGATAACTGACCTTGTGCCGTCTCTATCCCGGGTTTCTGCCCACGTGAGGAGGTTGGAAATAATTCAGAGTGCCATTGACGATTATTATCGGAGTGTGCTCACTACGACTCTGACAACTTAACCTTTATTCTATTTCTAATTGTTGTTGTTCTCTCTTATCTGTGTTTGTCTTGTTTGTATTTAATATCCAATAGCACAGATATAGTGCCCTAGATATTTTAGCATACATCATCGGGTATCACACTGCCATCTCGTTGATACAATAGCCTGTTCATATCTATCTATCTATCTATTTCTTAATATCCAATAGCACAGATATAGTGCCCTAGATATTTTAGCATACATCATCGGGTATCACACTGCCATCTCGTTGATACAATAGCCTGTTCATATCTATCTATCTATCTATCTATCTATCTATCTATCTATTTTTTAATATCCAATAGCACAGATATAGTGCCCTAGATATTTTAGCATACATCATCGGGTATCACACTGCCATCTCGTTGATACAATAGCCTGTTCATATCTATCTATCTATCTATTTCTTAATATCCAATAGCACAGATATAGTGCCGTAGATAGTTTAGCATACATCATCGGGTATCACACTGCCATCTCGTTGATACAATAGCCTGTTCATATCTATCTATCTATCTATCTATCTATCTATCTATCTATCTATCTATCTATCTATCTATTTTTTAATATCCAATAGCACAGATATAGTGCCGTAGATAGTTTAGCATACATCATCGGGTATCACACTGCCATCTCGTTGATACAATAGCCTGTTCATATCTATCTATCTATCTATCTATTTTTAATATCCAATAGCACAGATATAGTGCCCTAGATATTTTAGCATACATCATCGGGTATCACACTGCCATCTCGTTGATACAATAGCCTGTTCATATCTATCTATCTATCCTTCTTTTAATATCCAATAGCACAGATATAGTGCCCTAGATATTTTAGCATACATCATCGGGTATCACACTGCCATCTCGTTGATACAATAGCCTGTTCATATCTATCTATCTATCTATTTTTTAATATCCAATAGCACAGATATAGTGCCCTAGATATTTTAGCATACATCATCGAGTATCACACTGCCATCTCGTTGATACAATAGCCTGTTCATATCTATCTATCTATCTATTTTTTAATATCCAATAGCACAGATATAGTGCCCTAGATATTTTAGCATACATCATCGGGTATCACACTGCCGTCTCGTTGATACAATAGCCTGTTCATATCTATCTATCTATCTATTTCAGTCCAAAACGAAAAAGAAAATGTGGTCAAAGCAACAACAAGAGACGACGTATACGTGATCATGGAAAGTGTGAAAGATCCTAGGAAGACATTATTTGTTTGTTTTAATTCATTTGGACAATAGTGTATATAAGTAAAATACAATTTCAACATGTCTCTATTAGTTACGGTTATGACAATGTACGTTTAGTTATAATGAATTAAGAGGGGACCGAGTTGAATTTCCATTAAAGTTCATTGCATTTACGTATGTGTTATTACGATTGGGAAATATATAAATCCATCTTTTCTCCGCCCACAATAGAGGATAAATATATATATATAAATAAACTATAACAATAACAAATAAATAAATCGCATTCGTTTATTTTATTTTATTTTTTTGCTACCGTTAACAATTACCATTACGAATATCGTCACATTAGATCATTTCAAACTTCCATCAGCTCTAAGAATACCAGGATGTAGACAATGGAATTCTAACTTCCGCATAGACGCCACACTGGTTCTTTGGAATGAAATCGATGGTTGAAACTAATTGCAGAAAACAACAACAAACTATGAAATTCGCAGTTTTTAGGATTTTCTAAGCGTAGATGCGTCAGAAAACTGAAAGTTTGGAGCACTCAATGAGGATCGAATTCACTATTCAGTTGTAATGGATCTAATGAGAGAGTTTTCCTAACTACGTGGAAATGCACAAATGTGGTTTTCTAAGCGCAGCTTAGATGTGGCACAAGGCCAAATGTATGGGTACCCATTGAGGAATCAACCCACTGCTCAATTTGTAATAATTCTAGCCAGAAATGATTGCTATCAATCACACCACGTCAAGATGCTTCTTTTGGATTGTTTATCCACGACATTTAGAGCAAATATTCAACACATTATTCGAGGGTGGGAAAAAAAAAAAAAAAAAGGATAAATTCTTGATAGTTTTTAAATGAAATTTGTTTTGATGATTTTTAGTTGTAGGATTTTGTAGTATTTATATTAGTAACTATATTCGTAATAATTTAATTATTTATGCGCAATAATAGATGGAATGAAGAAGGCATGCGAAAATACTGGAAACGGGAGATGAGACGAGAGGGTGGGGTCGCGATCTGGCGTTGTGTGGCTGATTAGAAATGAAAGGAAGTTGCCGAAAAAGACATAAGGAGGTGAGTGACAAAGATTCAAATTATAATAACGAAGACTAATGAAGAGAGACACGAGAAAGAAAAAAAAATGGGTGGATAAGAGACAAGGAACATAACAAAGGGAAGGAGGAGAAGTATTAGAAAGGCAGGAAGGCGTAGGGGAAAACTGAAAAGAATTTTGTTAAATCGGGTCATGACCTGAGGTGACCTAGATTTCGTGAACGATTATGATTCGTTATAGGCGAAATGGAGATGAGAAAAAGATACCGGAATTAAATAAAAATGAAAATGGGAAAATAATTGAAATAAAAACAAAGTAAAGTCTTTTATCGCCAAAATGGAAAAACAGATTCCGCTTTTGAAATGAAAAAAATAAAAAATAAAATAAAATAAAAAAAATTCGAAACATTTAGAAAAAGAAATTAAAATAAAACAGTATATAAAAAATTTCGCCCTATATTTCTAGGTAGATGCGTGGTAGAGTAATGGCTAGCAACTCTGACTGAAAATCTCGGAGAGACGAGTTCGAATTCTAGTAGAATCCATTATGGTAAAGTGAGGAATCCATTTGTTTTTCCCCCCCAGTGATTTCAGTAGAGTCCTTTACATTCACTCACCGGAGAATGGGATGAATCCTCCTCTTCTCGCTATTTGCCTATAGTAGGATTTCCTAACCTGTCTGGGTTCTATAACCTTGGGTAGGAAATAACATTCCAACTTGGGCTTCGTCAGGCTGTTGAGCCCTAAGAAACACTATTTCTACTGTAGGGGATCCACACAAACATGCAGTATATGTGGTGCCCCAATGACTTTAATGAGTCACGAAATTCTGGGCTTCTTTCCTCATATGACCGAGTCCCCTAAGGATGTAGGCGATCCCTGTCTCTTGCATCGATAAATTAAAGCTGTTTTTTTTTCTTCATTTCTAAACCATGTTCCACTATCCATTTCCTCAAGATTATCTTGTATTTTATGCGCTGTTTTCTTTTGTCAATTTTGTCAATCCTCCTTGTGAGTAACATATTTTCCAAACCTCCTTCCTCATTTTGGTTTCCAGAAATCTCAACTTCCTCTTCCTGGCATTAAGTATATCCTTTTTTTTTCTATTTGTTTTCTAAAATCTTGTCGTTAGCCACATATTCAGTCCATGGTATAATCAATATCTTTCTGTAGAATCACATTTCTGTTGCTTCAGTATCTCCTTTATCTTTAAGAAAATTCTCCAGCATTCAATTCAATACATTAGGACATTATGACAGATATCATATAACCGTTTTATACTCTTGTCTTTGTTTCTAAGATATTCTGTCACTTAATACTCTACTTAACCCTTGGAATGATTCTTTGCTTATCCTGACGCGTTTTCATTTCCATTGTTGCATTTTTCTTCCTTTATAATTACACTTCTCAGACATTTATATTTTATATTTTTGTGTTTGCTTAAATGAATAGTAATATTGATGACTTCATGCATACTAAATCACTAAATTGACTTTGTAACAAGGAAAAAACGTATGGGAAAACAAAACTCTTGTCGCTGAGTTGCTACAAAGATTTGACGAAAAAAAAAACTAAATATTAAATTGAGTAAAGTTAGTTGTATCATTAGCCGTTTCCTTATAAAGACATATTCGATATTCGTTGAGCGATCAGCAAGTAATGTAGTCAATTGAAGTTTATGAAATATTTCTCTTAGAATTTATTTTTCATGAAAGTAGCTGTCATAGCTCTGTACAGTAGTACTGAATGTTTCTTTCCTACCCTTTTATTTGTGTTGAAAGTGAGCCTCTTGATAATATCATTAGTTTCCCTTCGAGTAACATGTGATATTCATTTTCGCAGTTGCTGCTGTTGAAAGTCTGCTTGTGATGTCGTTTCTGTTATTTCTAAGCGACAAGAGTTTTGTTTTACCTAAGCTTTATATCGTTTATATTTTTTTCTTTTGACCTGTGTACCCATCTATCGGTCAGTGACAAGAACAAACTGAAAGGTTTGTTTTTTTTTTAATCATTTCACCCCGAGCAAGGCGGAAACGCCACTGATGTGCAGGGGGTTACATAAATGTAAAAAGATTAATTAGAAAAGTGTGAGGAGTACAAACTAGTTAGAAAGGAACAATAGAAAGCTGAGAAAGCAGGTGCGATGATAGATATATAGGTGAAGAGAAAGGGAGGGTTATACAGCGGTGGGGAGAGAGCTAGAGTCCAGTGGTTAGTAGATGAATATTGACTTTGCATTTAAATTTCTGGAGGTTGTAGCCGTCAGGAAAGCAAGAATACGGGAGCGAGTTCCACAGGCTGGAAGTGCGAGCATGTTGAGAAGAACTGGTCTAATGGCTATGGGGTCCAGCAAAATAACTTAAAAGGAAAAAGAGTGTGTGGAAAAAAACAATAATTCCGCTGATAGAGGCTAATTATTGCATGAACGAAGAGCTGATGTCATTGATGGTAATGTTGGTAGAGGACGAGCCTTTCTCTTTTGACATTTTCCTTTTCCCTTCTGGTGGCTTTGAAGATTTTTGGTTTCAGTGGTGACAGGATATCATCTGTTTTAAACGATTTAGGCTCAAGTCCAGTAGCTTTCAGCGTTGTTTGTAGTTGAAACCTGACACTTTGAAGCGCTCTTTTTACTGAATTACTATTTTTTTAATAACTGATCTGTATAGTGATCTATCTTATATATTGAATACTTAAAATCTAGATCCTGAATATTTATGATGAATTGAGATTTTGTGCCATCATGGCTTTCATTCCAAGTCTAGTTAATAGTTTCTGCATTCGAAAAAAATCACTTTTAGTCCTACTTCTTAGTATAGAATGTTGAATTTCTGAACATTCTTATCGTAATTGTGAATACCTATATCAACGGTAGAACTCTTCTAATCATTAGTATATGGGCATCTGGAGGAAAGGCTGGATCGTTAAATTCTATTGGTAGAATCATTTAGCATGTGGTACCAGTCAATCAGCAAGTGCCATAAATGATAAACGCTTGGGCAGTCATATCTTTTTCGATCCATAATTAATAAGTAAAAGATGTTACCGCAGTAGGTTGCAGTTTCTTCCTACGGGAGACTGGTTGACAACTAAGACTATAAACACAATTTGTCCTAGTATTCAATTATTTTTAACCAGGTCAGTCAGTTAAACGCCATACGTGATAGACGCTTGGGTAATCATGTCTATTTTGACCCATGACTTAATAGGCAGAAGATTTTCCCGTAGTAGGTTGCCGCTTCTTTCCGCGGTAGACTAGTTGCCAACCAAGGCTCTAGAACCCAATCTGTTTTGCTACTCAATTTTTTTTATCCTGATCATTATTTTAAACGTCATGCGTGACACTAGCTTGGGTGGTCATGTCTCTTAATCCATGACTGATTACGTAGAAGATTTTACCGCACTAGGTTGCCATTTCTTTCTCCGGTAGACTGGTTGCCAACCAATCTGTCCTTCTATTAAAACATAGTTGGTGGGAGAAGAGATGGACTGATAACTTTCTCAAAGGTATTTGCACGTAAGTGAATGCAACGAATTAATTTGGAATCCGAAAACCATTCTCTGATTTCTCATTCTGTGCCGATATCCATTGCACCAAAATGTATGCAATGCTTACAAAACGAGTCTCCATCTCTTTATATTGTCGTACTCATGAGAAGTGAGGAAATATTTCCGTATTTAAAAAGAATAATGAAAGTAAGTAATGTATATCAATTATTCAACTTTGAGTTAAAAAATATAATGAGTAAAAAAAAAAAAGAACAACGTGAAGGCAAAAAGCAATATCAGCAAAAAGCAACATCAGCAAAAAACGAAAAATCAAGAAATAAATGAAAATACAAAAAGTGCTAGAATGAGAAATTTGTGAGATACGAATGCAATAATGAGTTTGAGTTTGAGTTTTACTTAACAGCATATCAATCTCCGTGGGTTATTTAATTCCGAAGAGAAAGGGTTTTAAAATATTTATTTAATGTTCGGTTATAGGGAGATAATTTTTTGCTCTTATTCTTTTTTTATTTTAGAAAACTGAACATGTCTTCTAGTTTTGTATTAAAAAAATGTGTTAATGTTTTAAGGTAATAATTCTTTCTTCAAAAATCTATTGTTGGTAATATGTTTTCTTCAAAAATGTATATTTTTCTATAAAAGTCTATTTTTATGTATATATTTCTATAAAAGTCTATTGTTATACTTTCATAGTGATAAGGGAGAACTATTTGCCTATTGCTGGGATGCAAACAGGTGCTACCACTCCATTTCAGGGTAGACCTGGGAACAACAGCAATTAAGAGGTGATTCCATGCTACTCACAACCTTCCGATCAGAGGACATGTTGCCGGATGTATTCTACCGTCATGCCCAGGACACAATACAATAATGCTGATGCATTACATGACAAGTAATTATGAGAAAGGCTGGAGAAATAAAGTGAAAACAAGGCACAAAATCAACCATGTAAATAAAAAATGAAACAACTATAAAAAATAAATAAATAAATGCCAAAAAAGATGATTTACACGTTTTCTCTTAAAACAGTAAAAAAAGAACAAGTACAAAATATACTTATTGCAAGACAATACGAACTTCCCAAAAGACTGACACAGCCTTCTATCTAAATTTCTTTCAAGCTTCTCTAAACAAACACACAAACATACAAACACAAATGTACACAAACACTCAAAAGTGTAATATATTCTGACAATAAAAATAACATATAAATATAATTGTGTATTTTGGCAGCAATCCCTCATTAAACATGCTTCATTAAAGACGACTATCAAAATACATCGATTTAACATTATACTCCATCTTTCTGTGTATATTTAAGTGTTTTCTTTTCTGGACCGAAAGTGTAAAAATCTGTAATATGTTCTCTAGACCCAAGCGATTTCGTCTATTCTCTTAGTAAATATCAAGAACATTGTTTTTGTTTGTTTGTATGTTTTTTTAACTGAATAAATAAATACAGCTACATAAATAACGTAAGTATTCAATTAAACAAAATTTATCATTGATAATGTCTAAAAGAATAGCCAAAACCGCACGGATACAGATTTTTGAATAGTTTTACACAAGAAAAGAACACATTTATACTAATGCTAGTTAAATGGAATAACTATAATCGCGTAATATGTCTAACGTATTTAATGAAATTTATTAACATATTTATATATATATATATTAACATTAAATATATATATATATATTAACATTAAATTTATTAACACACACACACATATATATATATATATATAAATATATATTAACACATATATATATATAATACACACAATTATACAAATGCTAGTTAAATGGAATAAAACTATGATCGCGTTATATGTTTAACGTATTTAATGAAATTTATTAACATATATATATATATTAACATTAAATATATACATATTAACATTAACTTTATTAACATATATATATATATTAACATATATAAATATATATATATATATATATATATATATATAATACACAGAATTATACAAATGTTAGTTAAATGGAATAAAACTATAATAGCGTAATATGTCTAACTTATTTAATGAAATTTATTAACATATATATATATATATATATATATATATATATATATATATGTTAATGCAATTTAATAACATATATATATATATATATATATATATATATATATTCGTAAAAGAGTTATTACGCGAACTAGTTTCTACCATGTGCTGTCTTCGGAAAATTGGCAATAATTGATTTATTGTTTTTACCCGTTAACTGAGCGTTCTTTAAAAAAACGGTAAAATCATTTATCGCAACTCATCTGAAGACACCACATGGTAGAAACTTAGGTCGCGAAATAACTCGTTTACAAATAAAAAATATTCGAAAGTTATATAATATAATTGTATTGAAAAGTTTTTAATACTGTGTACTTGTTTAATTTTATTTTGATTAAAAATGAAGTAATTAATCAATATATATATATCTATATATATCTATGCATATATATATTGTAAACTATAGGGAAAAATAACAATGATAATTTAGTGAATGACTAAATGAATGGCAGAAAAAGGCTTAGGAGAAATAATAAAAGACAAAATTTATTAAGATTTACAAATGCCAATGATAGCCGACGTTTTGAGAGAAAACCATGCATAATAAATATACTTGTTCTCTGACGAGACTAAAAATAGTAATATAATAATATAAATAACATTATATATATAAATAACATTATATATATAAATAACATATATATATATATATATATATATATATATATATATATATATGTATGTGTGTGTGTGTGAGTGTGTATGAAAAGTGTATGTAAATAATTATAAATATCAATATATATATGAAATTTGTTATATATATTATATTATTTACACATTATATATGCGAGGTACTTATTTGAAAGCGCTCAATATCAGTGATAGAGCTAACATAAAAGACAAATATTTCACCAACAATAAGCTGGAAAATACTGAAAAAAGTACCTGCCTACAATAACATTACAAAAAATGCCTACATTGCCTACATGAGAAAGTAGCAATTATATCTCATACCCCACAAAAGAACTTACTAAACATAAGAACAGAACCAATTTCCAAATGCAGACATGAAAATAAATACCTGTTACCACAATTTATACCAAACGGATAAAAAAGAAAAGAAAAAAGGAACCGCTGATACCATAATCCTATCAATTATTTTCTAGTTCAAACTACCACTATAATAATTGCATTTATTGTTATTATCATTACACCACCATTACTAATCACTACTACCGCTTTACAATAACTGTTTGTTACCACAGCTGTTATTATCATCAAATACTATTGTTATATATCGCCGTACGACGACAAAACAACAAACACGCATATATAAAAATATAAGGTTATATTTTTATTAATGACGACGAACCGTGTGGAATAGAGAACGGAAGGGTGAGTGCGCACATAGAATGGGTTGACGGGAGTGTAGTCTTGCCTGTGGTGTTTCTCTGCTTCCACTGGCCGTTCTCTGCTAGCGAATCCGTGTGTCGAGGTCTTTATATAGTCTTCTAGAACCGGGACTTTCCTTCCGGATTTGCCTCGCCCACGCAACGCCCACGTAATTCCCAGAGACACCTGTTCTGTTTTCCTCCGTAGTCATTTCCGCCGCTGTCGGAAATAAGGTCAAACGACATCCGCTCCGGCCTCGACAGGATGTATTTCACAAACACCCGCCCTGCCGCTCGCCGACCCCTCCACCGACGGGAAACACCATCGCTTGCATCACTTCCTCGGGTGGGGCCAGATTGTTATATTACACTATTATCACCGCATTAGACCGCAATCAACATTTACGTAAATTACTCCTCTCTGTCGTAGTAAAATTAATACCACCACACCTAAATACTAACACGCATTACAAATTAGAATTTCTATCATTTAAATATGCTCAACCACAGAAAAAAGCAAACTAATAACCGACTTTAGAATAAAAAATAACAATACAGCCTCTAAATAAAATAATAGCAATTTTTACCTATCATATTTTCACACAGAACCTATTATACGTACATAATTACGGACGAGAAACCGACAACTGTCCACCCGCTGACATCGCTACACTATTAGAATACACCAACCGATAGTGTATTTATGCGCACAACAGCACACATATACATATATATGCCGAGCTCCGCACGATTCGCCTATATGTTTGTGTGAGCCCCGGTGGGCGGACGCGCGTGTGTCTGTGTGTCTTTGCGCGTGTCAATGGGTGTACAAATGTGTATATATGTTTGCGTCTCTCATGACGATAAATTTTCTTACCACCTCCACAAAAATACACGAATATACACAGCCCTTCATACAGCCAATTTTTTTTATAAAAATTAATTAGTTTGTCTGATCATCGCAAGAGCGTGAAACGCAGGGTTACAAACTCACACCTATATATATATATTATTAATACAGGTTTCATTGAATAATATAGAAAAGTTCTGTCTCTTTATTTTGTGTAAGATCCTTCCGTATGATCTGAAGAGCTTGATAGTGTTGTCATGGAAAGACGACAAAAAATCGCAATAATTGTTGACTTTTTATCAGGTCTGAGCATTTGGCTTACATAAGACATCGACCAAAAACCCACCACCACAATTCATTCTCAGCCTGCAGCCACGTGCGACACAAAAATGGACTTGTTTAATTTTCTCTGTATAACTCTACTCTGTTAATAATTTAAATGTTCTATGTTCACTGAATATTAAATGTTCACCCTTTGATAATGGCTTATGTAAGCCGAAAGCTCAGACCTGATAAAAAATCAACAATTATTGCGATTTTTGTCGTCTTTCCATAACAACACTATCAAGCTAATCAGATCATACGAAAGGATCTTGCACAAAATAAATAGACAGAACTTGTCTATATTATTCAATGAAACCTGTATTAATGAAAAAATGCTGCCAAAATACACACAATATATATATATATATATATATATATATATAATCACCCATGACAATAATAGTTAAAAATAAAGCTGAAAAATGAGTAGCTAACCGGTTTTGCACCTCGCTCAACAGAACTAAATCCAGGTGAATCAATAATTGTTCAAGAAGCAGAATTATATATAAGTGGAGAGAAAAAAAAATCTCACGGGAAGAGAGATGGAGGCCAATTATATGTTCCTGCTGTTTAAAAAGAGGAAGTTTTAATGATTGAATATAGATTGC
This sequence comes from Ascarosepion bandense, assembly GCA_037127315.1. NCBI lineage: Eukaryota > Metazoa > Mollusca > Cephalopoda > Sepiida > Sepiidae > Ascarosepion > Ascarosepion bandense. Next base: position 213,289 of record JBBBDQ010001329.1, read on the forward strand.
CTCCAACACCTTAACGAACTTAGGATGTAGAATATGTCCACACTAAAGTTAGTTGCACTGCTAGGGTTATTTATAAACTGTTTCGAAATAGCAGACCCGTATGTATTGGTCAGCAGTTCTGAAGAAGTATAGTTCAAATTACAGACTTTCTAGGTACGTCTTGTTCAATTTTGCCATATAATATTTGGGTAGTTCTCTCTAGGAAGTGGCATACACAACTACATTTAAACATATAACAATGAGCTTGAATGAATAGATGGTAGAACAGAGGTTACTAGAAGTTTTATAAATACTAAAGTTATTAAGAGATATAAAGAACAGAAATTTGTAAATAGCCATGGTCGCCTATATCCTGAGGAGACACGACACATAAGGTAATATACAAGTCTCTGATAACACACGTTTGATTTAGAAATGCTTATTATGTGTTTCTTATCCTGTGAAACTCACACTATATATATATATATATATATATATATATATATACGCGCGCGCGCACACACACACTCATATATATATATATATACACACACACACACACACACACACACACACATATATATATATATATATATATATATATAGATATAGATATGGTAGAATAAAAAAAGAAGAAATTTAAATGTGTCTTTATCTAACATGTTTCAATTTTATTAAAGCTTCTTCAGGGATATGGTTAAATCAAGAGATGAATTCATAGATCATTATTCATTCTACCATCTCGGCTTTCATTCCATTTATTTAATTTTTATATATATATATATATATATATATATATATATATATATATATATATATATAGTGTGTAGGGGGTATTAAAATAAATGCAGTGTCAAAGTCATCCCTAGCCATGTATACTATATCACATTTATACAAGATGAAAATTGCCACTTATTGTTCAATTTGTCAACATTCTATTGTTTATCAATTCCCCATCTGTGACTTTTACTAGATTTTGCTATTTTTATTGTGATTGAATTTCGCATTTTTTTTTCCACACATTCCTAAATTAAAGTAAAATTCTTTCTCCATTTAAGACGACAAATAGGAATTACTCGGACAAATATTGTGTTTAATAGAGCAAATAATAACAGCCGAGTTCGTCGTTGTATATTCGTATTAACTTAGAATCGCCCGGGGTGAAATTAGGATAAATTAGACATAAAGATTGTCCCATGCCAATTCTAACCATTGCAAGTGACGCCTGCTTTTAATATAAGCTTGCAATAACATTATCTTTAATACAAAATGTATACTGATCTCGTTCAGAAATGCGTAGCAATATCAGCCAAAAGTGTATTTGCAGAGGTGATTCGAGTTATATATGATACCTATAAATTGCTTATATAGACATGTTAGTCTAAAAGGAAATCTCTGTAAATGAAGTGATATTGACCCCGATCAAAGTTAACTCTTAAAATGTATATTAGCCGTTATGTTTTGAAAATGCTATTTAAATGTTCAATTTTTCCCGAAATTATAAAGAATTCATCTTATTACTGTAATTTTTTTCCCTCTTCAAATATAACGGTTGACAAGTTGCTACTGTTCATTAGAACATGAAAACTATCGAAAATGGACTTTTTTATATACTGTAATGCTATGGTCATGCTCATGTTAAAGCATGAAAAAAAAAACTTATATTTACAAACATTTTGAACATTAGTACGGTATTCTTAGCTGATTCTATTGATTGACAGATTAAGTGTTTTAATGAATATTGCCTTGAAAATCTGTAGTTTGATTTTGTTGTTTTCTTGGTGTAGCAATATTGTATTATCAATCATTACTTTTTTATATTGTGAATGTAGACAGGAATGTTGTTATAGGTGTCTAAGAAATGGACGAATGGTCAGACAAATATAATGTAAGACGTCGAGTTAATGTAGTTTTTTTTTTTCATACTTTAACACATGCATGACCATGACATTTACAACATATAAAAAAATTCCATTTTGGATAATTTCCATGTTCTAATGAACGCTAGAAAATTTGTCAAACGTTATATCTGAAGCGAAAAAAATATATATCAAGCATTCTAACATTATTCTGTTTTTATGAGTTACAGAATATAAAAAAGAAATTGTCCATGGATTTTATTGCCCCGTGTTTTTTGCTCGTGGCCAGTGCTTTAATCATTTCCAAAATTTTACATTCGGTATATTTGTTTTAGTTTGATTGCACTACATAGAAGTTTTTACTGTATCATGTAAATGAGTGACCGTTTTTTTTTTTTTGTTTTTTTTTTTTTATCAGTCACTAGTCATTCCTGGCTAAGTGGACGTGATGGTCTATTTTTAGAAAACACTTATCATGCTGTTTCTGCTACTGAACATTGTCAGATTAGTAGCGGAGGAATGGCGTTTGGTCAATAGGGCGTCACTAATAGTAGGTTATAAGGTTATGTCGGCGTGATCGAACGCGTAGCAGGCAGCTCCGTGGCAATCAGGGAAAGTTAAAAGAATCCGCTGTTTCTAAAAAATTGGTGACCAGGCGCCGGCGTAATCAGACGCCTAGCCGACGACCACGCGCGGCTACGTGGCAGTCGGTAAATTTGAAAAAAAAATTCGCTAAGATTTTGTATTATTTTTTTGTTTCCTTTTGATTTTTAATCATATCCCCCCCCCCCCCAAGCAAGGCGATAACGCCACTGATGCGCAGGGGGATACGTAAGAGTCAAAAGATTGGAAAAGAGAAAGCCGGAAACCACATCCTAACCAGGAAACAAGGGATGAGTCTCTTCACCTGTTCAATAGACGTGGGTGGAGTGGGAACCAGGCGATAGTTTAGTCTATCTACTCCAATTGAAAAAAAAAATAAAAAAACGAAAAGAGTGAAAAGATTGGAAAAGAGAAAACCGGAAACCGCATCCTAAACAGGAAACAAGGGATGAACCTCTTCACCTGTTCAATAGACGTGGGTGGAGTGCGAACCGGGCGATAGTTTAGTCTATCTACTCCAATGTTTAGTTTATCTACTCCAATAAATTCCCTCGGGTTTATGTCAATTAAGTTTAAAAAGTGCCTCTTAAAGACACTGTTTCAGCTGGTGCGATATAATTATAATGCGTCTGTTTAATGAGTTATTATCGTGTCCGATATAGGTAACAGCTATATATATATATATATATATATATATATATATATATATATATATATATATATAAATTAAACTTCATTTTCATTTATTTTGTCCTGCATTCTTACATTTTTCCTTTTGGTGGAAGTCAGCGTGTGCAAAATTGTATATCCATTTTCCCAGGCGCTTTCGACCACTTCTTTAGGTTTTTCAAGGGGACATGTTTAGAATTAATTTTTCGTTGTTTTGTTATCTTTAAGATGTATTCTAACTTTTACGTTGTTTTTAATTCTAGTAGAATCGTTATTCCGAGTCTTGCCTGTTGAGCACGGCTAAAATTCCAGCAAATCTCTTTCTATTTTTAAAATCTTTCAACACTCCATTCCTGTTGTTAAACAAAATGCTTTAGATAACGTGATATATATATATATCTAGAGAGAGAGAAAGATAAAGAGAGAGAGAGACAGAGAGAGAAAGAGAAAAAGAAAAAGAGAGATAGAAGTCGAGTGAATGAGAGAAATTCGGTGCAGAATGCAATCTTCAAGTGCCGACTATAGACTGGTCATTACGCAATTTAAATTTTGATAAAATATCTGTATGGGTGTGTGTCGGTGTGTGTTGTGTGTGTGCGCGAAATTTGTTAAAAATGACTGACAAGTTACTTAGGATTTTTATAAATAATTTTTCTTGTGACCACATAATTTTCTTCTTTTTTTAGTAGATAAACTATATAAAAATTTCTGAATAATTTTATTTATCCAGGTAGTTTCGTCTATACTTTCAGCCATTATCGAGGATTTTACTTTTAACGGAAATATATTTATTGTTTATATATCTATATATCTAGTGTTATAAGAATGTTGTATTGTTTAAATACGGTCAGCATATTGTGCACATGTTCATAGTTGGATAACATTCAGTTGCATTTTGTACTGTTAAAAGTGTTTTATATATATATATATATATATATATATATATATATATTTCCGATTGAAGAAGAAACGAAGAAAAATTTATAACGTCTAAAACATGAATTTAAAACAGTGCTCGATATATAATATAGAGCTGTGAATATTTATTATAAATCATATTTTAGAACATGTACAATTTTTTTAATATATTTTATACATAAAAAAAATTGTAGATGTTCTAAAATATAATTTATAATAAATATGTTTATATATATATATATATAAGAAATATGATAAAATTTATATGAAAAAAATAAATAAATATATGAAAATAATATATAAATAAAAAAAGTTTTCATGTAATTACCTATATTTTACATTATGTGCATATTAAAAATATTAAGCATTTAAAATGAACCAATGTTGTAGACGTAAGAAATGGTAAATCAGCACAAATATATATATACATATATATAAAGTATAGAATTAATAATTCAGCATATAATTCAAATGGAATTTAATAGACTTATTTAATATGCATTTTTGATACACATATTTAGTATACTTTTTAATAGACTTATTTAGTATGCTTTTTAATAGACTTCTTTAATATACTTTTAACAAACTTATTTCATATACTTTCTAATAGACTTAGTATACTTTTTAATAGACTTATTTAGTATGCCTTTTAATAAACTTATTTAAACATTTTAATAGACTTATTTAATATACATTTTAAAAGACTTATTTCGTATACTTTCTAATCGACTTAGTATACTTTTTAAAAGACTTAGTAAACTTATATAGTATACTTGTTTATCGATAATAGGATTTCATTGTGGGTAATTAGACGATTTTTCTTTTAAACAAATGGAGTATTACTGTTATATCTGGGTTGGCGCTGTCCAGTCATCACTCGACTCTTGATAGACATCAAATACATCTGCAAGCTCCATGTAGACAAGTATCTATTCTACAACCTCTTCCCACAGACGAAAATCTTATTCAGAAAATTCTATAGGATCACTATTTCCATTGCATGTGTTCTGAAGAGCTAAATACCCTAGACCCACTAACTCTTACTCTTACAACTACGACCTTTCATCATGTTATCATCATAATTCCGTTCGAACATTTATTGTAAGAAGTACACTACCGGCCATAATTATTAAACTCTGGGGTAACGTCGAGGTCGCCAGATTATTGTGACAATAAAAGACTGACAAGGAGAATTCGATACTTAAATTGTGGGTGCGTTGGCAGGGAGGAATGTATCTGAACTTTCTGATCCTTTGGTCAGTAAGTAGTTTTGAGACAGCGAAAGATCAGATGAAAGGCTAAGGAAGGCGAACATAGTAAGCCGCTTGCCTTGGGTCAAAGGAGCTACTAATTACATTCGTCTCTCTCGAGTCTGGGTCTGTCTGTCTGACGATGCTTTCTGTATCGGCTTTTTGTATCTTCTTTTTGGATCGCAGAAGATCATCTGGGAAATCATATCCGTATTTGATTCTGGGCTTCCCATTGTCCGATAAATAAAAGATTTTGTATCCGTTGTCGCTTCTCTTTTTTCAAATGGTAGTTTTCATTTTTTTATTAGTTTACGTTTTTTATTTTGTTGTTGTTATTTGGAATAAAAATATGTGTTTTCTTTCTTTCATTTCACCGTTCTACCGGATTTTGTTTCCTCGGTACAAAATGGGGAGTATTCAAATTCCGTCATGATTCGATGGAATGTTTTGGTTTTTGTTCTTTTTGAACGGGCGAAGAATGGTAGTGGATTTTTTTTTGCTGTGTGAACAGCCAAAGGTTTGTTGGTTTGGATTTGTTGTAGTTTCTTCCGCATCTGTTGACATGTTGAACTTGCGTTGCAGGGAAATATTCAAATTTCGTTGAAAGTCCAGTTTTTTTTCAATGTGAGAATAGCCATGGGTTGGTTGGTTCTGATTTGTTTAAGTTTCTTCCGCGTCCGTTGCCATGTTGAGTTTGTGTTGCAGAGAAATACTCAAATTTCGCTGAAAATACAAACAAGTTTTTTTGTGTGTATATATATATATATATATATATATATATATAATGGCTGTTGAATTTCACATCGGGTAGTCGCTAGTTTATGGTGGGTTTGACGTTCTTTTAAATTCACAAGTGAATATCCGATTTGTTTTGTTTCTTCTTTTGTCTTTCTGTTGTTTTTCCGTTTTTTTCTTTCGTTTTTTTTTCTTTCAATCTTTTTTTTTCCAGTATTAATTGTTTGCGCCGGGGGACTATTTACTCTTCGACCACGTGTCTGAAGCACATGGTGTTGTTAGTGGTGAGTCTGACAGATGTTAGGTTTTTCATTTGGTGCCGAAATGCTGGAAACAGTAATTTGGCTTACCGTAGTAGGAGTTGTTTATTTTGACAATAAAATGCTGAAAAGAGAGTTAATACTTAGTTATGTGGGAGCGTTGTAAGTAAGGAATGTCTTTGAACTTTCCGCTTCTTTTGTCAGTAGTAGTTTTGAGACAGCGAAAGATCAGATGAAAGGGTAAGGAAGGCGAACATAGTAAGCCGCTTGACTTGGGTCAAGGGAGCTTCTAATTACATTCGTCTCTCTCGAGTCTGGGTCTGTCTGTCTGGCAATGCTTTCTGTATCGGCTTTTTTATATCTTCTTTTTGGATCGCAGCAGATCATTTGGGAATTCATATCCGTATTTGATTTTGGGCTTCCCATTTGCCGATAAATAAAATTCGCGTAGGCAAGCGAACTCGAAATTTAATATTTAATTAAATTTTAGTTTTCAACCGGAAGATCTGCGCGAGACCGGCTGGGCACCGACTGGTTTTGGTCATTTGCGTTTGGTCGTGAGAGTGCAAACATCCGGTTCATCACTTTTGCTCGGTCGCTATCACCACAAGGCCTCCCTAGTGTTTTAAATATGATGTATTTCATACTCTTTTTTAGTATTTATTGCCAAGTGAATAATCGTAAATGAAAATAGAATGATTCCTTTGTTAATATCGCACAATGACATTGGTGTCAAATGAATTTATAAATGTTTCATAATTACCTATATTGCAGGGCAATTCGAACGAGTTCATCTTTGCTTCCTTGCCTTGTAAAATTTTGTAAAGTAATAATAACAAAAGAACCTCTCAATAAATACCAAAAATAGTATGAAATACATAATTTCTTTTTAAAAAAAGCTGGTGTAACCTAATAATTGTGGCCGGTAGTGTATGTATTATTAGGATGTCTTCTCAAGAACTGCTGCTTCCTGGAACAGACCCCAGAAGAATATTTTATTAAGCCCTACAATCTTGAATCCTTCAAGTTAAGGATTAATCGTCGTCTTTTCTGTATAGAGTCATGAATTTAACATTTTCTTCCACTCGTACAACATCAGAGAGTGACATTCTAACTTGAATCGAGTTTTGTTTTTGGTCAACATGAGTATAAAAATATCTCTTTTATCAGAATATGAAGGTAAATCAGAAAATAGAGCCAATTTTAAAATGACGTAGTAAAAACAAGAGGACGCAGATGCGCAACGCCACCAATGTATATGCAATGGCAGATAGCTATTCATGTGTAGCATTAAGTCGTTCTATTGAGTGGCGGGGAGAAACTAGTTTAGACGTTTTAGCGCTCTCCTCTACAATCCAAGGACAACTCTCTGTAGTACGATTTCTGTGGCTAGAGAATCTGTGGAAATCAAACGCCAGATGTTTGGCATAATATAGAGCACACACCATTTATCATGTTAGTTAGTAAACCCCATAAAGCGGGAAGAACAACAGTTATGAACGAAAGCCGACATAGTCTCACATCATCATCACAAACCTAAGAACACATTCCAAGAGTTCTTATCTTGATCAGAGAAGACCAACGAATTTCGTTAGTTCAAGCGGCGGCAATCGTGCTTATCATCTATGTATCTGCACACACTATACAAAATGATGACATCGGTTGACGTAAAGATCATACACATTAGGTGACCAAACAGGCTAATGGCACAGACAGAGACTCGTGAGTAGCCAAAAAGTATTTTTTTTTTTGGAAGAGATCAATAGGCTTGATGGTCAAAGCCAGGAGGACATTGCCGTACAGAGGAAGTATCAAAACGTGACATATGCATTTACACGTTATCAAAAAATATCTATATACAGATGCTGATGCTTACAAAAGCACCTTTAACAATGTACAGAAGCAGACAATATAAATTGTTTAGATAATTGTTCTATTTAAAATCGGTCCAGCACATTCATAAAACTATCAGAGATTGTTGTCAAGATCCAAACAAAGTTCTGGAATATTGTCAGTACTGACATAGCATTTTGTGACATGGTTTTCCTCTTTCTGTTCCATAAACATATTCATGGCAATTATTCGAACGAGCTCTCCACTTGTAACTCGACCGCATGAATTTAAGAGTACTAATGTCATTCTATATAGCAGCGAATGATAGACAATCTATCCAAAGACGAAGAAAAATCTTAAAACAACCTAAATGTGATTCTGCAGAAGGACATTGAGGACATAATGGACCGAGAATGTGAGCAAAACGTAATAAGGAAGGAGTGCTTGGAGATTCTGATATAGACATGACGGATAGACGGAAATAGAGACAGAAAAAAACAACGCTTGACATAATTGATGGATTTGAGCTAGTGGATGGGAGATCAGGGTTTGGGAGAAACGTTGTTAAGAGGTACAAGGGATAGGAGGATGTCGACGGCCATAATCGCCTTCGTCTTGAAAGTCCACAGCGATTGGCAACTAAGTTTTATCGTTTTATTGTTGAAATACCTAAATAGTACTATAGGTTCTATTCTAAAAATATATCTTCCCTCTGTTTCCTTCTTTCCATCCACAGTCTTCAAAATTTAAATGCATCGTCAATCACCATCTGATGTAATATTCTATCCTATTTATTTAATTTTCTTTTTCTCACTTTTTCTCATTTTCTCTCGTTCCTTGTAAACCGATGCAAACTAGTGTCATTATTTCGTCTTCTTCTTCACATGCCGTGTCCCTTCATTACGTAGGCAACCTTCCACTTACCTCTGAATTTTGTCACTCTCAATATTTTTCCGCTATCTAATCCAAAACCACATCCTTTATCCATTTGCTCAGGCTTATCAAAAATGTCTCGCGTTGCTTTCTCTTCTCTCTCTTTTCTTCTGTCCGTCCTATGAGTATTAGATTCTCCAGGCTCTCTTTCCTCAATACGTATCACAGGAACTTTAGCTGTCTCTTCCTGGTGTTAAGTAAGAGTTTTCTTCTCGTTTGAATTCTCCAGTGCCTCACCGTTGCACAGGTGCTCGGTCAATGTTATTATCTGCATCTTTCAGTAAAACCACATTTCTGCTGCCTTAAACCGCTCCTTCATTCTCGATGAGATCGACCAACATTCACTTCCATACAGAAGGACAGATATCACATAGCGATCCAACACACTTTTCTTTGTTTATAATGTGATTTTTCTATCTCTCAGTACTCGCTTAGCTTTTGAAATGTGTCCTTGGTCATGCTAATGCGTCTTTGGATCTCAATGTTGCACTTTCTATCTTCTGTCCGAATACTATCCATGTATTTAAATCTTTTAGTTGTTTTATGTTAGTTTCTCCGACTTGTATTTAAAATTTTAGGGTACTAAATATATATATATATATATATATAGAGAGAGAGAGAGAGAGAGAGAGAGAGAGAGAATAAAAAGTGTGAGAAGCCGTGAATGTTGTCTTTAAAGTGTATATTTATTGTTTTTGTAATTATACATGTTATGATACATTAAGTGTCCATAGTGGTATTTGTGACGTTCACAGATACCATTATGGACACTTAATGTATCATAACATGTATAATTATAAAAACAATAAATATACACTTTAAAGAAAACGTTCACGGCTTCTCACACTTTTTTCTATACCAATTTCTCTCGTTGGAACAACCCTATTTTTTTTATCCAATATATATATATTCTGTCTGTACTAACAATCTTCACGAAAGTCTTGCTTGTTTTCCCATCTTCTCAGTTGCTGCATTCTTCTATGTAAATTTGTTCACATCTTATAGAATAAGCAGAAAATGTAAGTCCATCATGTAAATTGAATTCAGCTATGGCACTTGTCACCGCGTCGGGAATTAAAGAAATTGAAGGACATTAAATTTTCTTCGGAATTATTTATAGTTGTTGTTGTTGTTGTTGTTGTTACTGTTGTCGGTGATGCTATATATTTACTAATTGTGTTAACAATTCTTCCATATTCAAGAATATTTGCATTTTTAAGCATAGCAAAAATAAATAAATGAATGAATACAATAAAAATAACACTAACGTGCTTCTGATTTTTGACTATTACAGTTATTATCTCTATGGCAGCAAAAACTATTTTTTCTAACTCCGAATAAATTTAGATTCCTCTGTTAGAACTAGCTAAAAACGTTTATAATATTACGGCTGGAAAAACATTAATAGTACTTTAGCAAACACTCTAGCAGAATTCTCTCGGGGCTGTGTCACTGAACTCTCTATCAGTTATTTTATTTTATTTATTTTTTTTTTTGAGGCGTCTTTTTTAGTTCATTTAATTTAACGGAGGTGTCTTTTAGACACAACTGTTTAGTTGATGTTACTCAGTTACGGTTTTATCCACTAGACCATGTGTCCTAGGAGAAAAAAATATCTTATCTCTGAAATATAGACAGAGTCTAATAATTTCAATAGTATTTTTGAAATCCTTTCATGCGAATAAGCTGTAATTGATCACTGCCAAATTCATATTAATAATTTTCTCCTTCCATCACATGTGTTTCTGATGACACACTCTTAGGCTGCTCAGACGGATCCAATCTAGGGATTACACCCTGATACATTCTGTGTAATAAAAACTTAATATTCCCTATTTTTTCTGTCATGTCAAATGAATATTTATTTTGTCATTTTTCAAAATTCAGCGTGAAGGAATTCGGGCAAACAGACATTATATTTAGACAAGAATTAGACTTGAAACGATATATGTAGCTACACAAAATTCTAATATCAAATGAAAATTAAAATGGATCAAATTTAAGTCAATCCTGTAAAGAGAAAGTGAAAGGGATATAAAGGAATTGCAGAGTATGTCTTATAGGAAAATATAAGATAAAACTTCGTTCACATTAATGAAAAGTGCATTGATCTGCTATGCCATATCAAATTTTCTCTATGGCAGTTAAAGTTGTAAATTTTCTTTGAAAAAATCAACATTTAGCTTGAAACGATAAAAATATGATTCCATAGCGGAATGCTCAGATGATCATGGACACAATATGAGGTCCCCAAAAAACAATTTTAAAGAAGAGAGAATAAAACAATCACGTATGCAGTCAGAAATATATATTTAAGGAAAGACAGCTAAGCAAATTTAATATTCAAAGCTGGTCGTCAGGAAATAAACGCGAAAGGGAAACAAAGGAAAGTTTACCTGATGAATGTGTAATTTTTAATCTTTTTTACCACAAATAAGGCGTTAATTCTACTAGGAAGCAGAGGGTTATAAGAAGCGAATGAGAAGACTTCAGAGAAAAGGAGTGAGGAAATTACAACAAAAGAATAGTTAAAAAAAAAGAAAGCAGGAGGCAATTGATATTACATTTAAATATTTGAATATTGTATGTGGTTGGTAAGCAAAATGTCGAATATAAGTTCTGCAGGAAACTATCTGACGAATGATTAACTAGTTTGACAGTACACTGTTAATACCTTGTTCCCAATCTGGTAGTACATTTCATGTGGTAGAGTCACCAAGAAAAAAGTTAATAAAAACAGTTTCCATGAAGATATTTGAAGAAACGATAGAAGGAATGCACGTCAGGTCTGTCAAAATGTGACTCATCTCGAGATGCCAGGTCAAGGCGATTTACACTACAGATCTTTTTTTAATTTTGACAGAAATCTCGATATATACAGCATGAATAACCGACCAAATATGGTAGCAGTATCGAGCGAAAAGCAGACACGGAAAGTACACTACAAGACATCCTACAGAAGGTAGCTGAGGAGAGTGACAAAAAAGGACTACAAATAAACTGCAAGAAAACAGAATGCATGGGCATTAGCAAAAATAAGTGCAGCTCAGAATGACAAATACAGTTGGGGATACTAAAATCAAGCAGTTACAGAAGTTTAAATAACTAGGAAGTGTTCTAACAGAAGACGGAATGTGCGAGAAAGAGACCTGAAAGCGAATTGGCATGGTAAAAGATGCATTCCAGATGCTGAGTAAAGTATTAAGAGACAGGAAAATTTCTCTAAAAGCAAAAAAAGAGTACTGGGTTGTTATGTGATATCAGTACTTCAATATCGCAGTGAATGCTGGACAATATCATCAAATATAAAGGAAAAACTTGAAGCAACTGAAATGTGGTTCTACAGAAGGATGCTGCGGATATCATGGATCGAGCATGTGAGCAATTATGAGTTTTTGGAAAGGATGGACACGAAAAGGAAATTAATTCTGAACATCAGAAAGAGACAGTTATATTTCCTGGGACATGCAATGAGGAAGGAGTGCTTAGAGAATCTGATACTAACAGGCCAGACAGAGGTAAAAATAGACAGGGAAAAGCATTGGATAACATATTTGAAGGGCCTGAGCAAGTAGATGACAGAACGGGGGTTGCGTGGTGTAACAGAAGAAAGCCTGCTAAGAGCCACCAGGGATAGGGAGACGTGGAAAGCCATGGTCGCCTCCGTTCTGAAATGACAAGGCGCATAGAAGAAGATCAGGCGAATAGTTGATTTGTAAATGTGAAAAATTGATTCTGATGTGACTATTTTTCTCGCACAAGACAGTAGGTGTATGACACCAAAACTTTCCTTCTAAAAATTCTTTTGCATGCGCTCACTGGCTGTAGGTTAGTAGCATTGAGTCTGCAGCTGTTAGCATCCGTACGGCTCAGGTGATCGAAGATGTCAAATGATCAGTCAAAAAACTTTCACTTTTTTACCATGATTTCTTATCCCAGAAGAAGCTACAGAACTATAAAAAAAAAAGGACAGTTGAATCTTCGTGCTGCATTTCTTGACCACTAAAATCAAGAGGTGGTTGGGTGAACATGCAGAAATAAGGAAACAGGGAAGAAAAAAAAAGCCAGTCTATGTGGATTATCGATTATATTGTAATTCGCTGTACATCAAAACAGAGAATAATAAAGAAAGTAAGAACTAAAAATCAATCCATCTTTTTAGAATCCACAAACTAATGCGGCTACTATGCTGTTGTTGCTAGAAATATACAGTCTTTCTGCTTCCCTGCTTATATGTTGTGTTTTGTGTCCCTCTCTGACTTGATTTCAAATCCTTTGTGTTTTCGTTGAAACCGTTTCAGTATGGCGCGGGGTGGTAATTCATCAGAATGTCTCTGCATTAAAATTTAACGTCTGTTTCGATTATCTGGCTTGATCACCGCGTACAATTCTCGCCATGCTGGAAGCTTGAAGTCGCAATTCCGTTGACTTTATGCATTCACGTGTCAGCGTTAATTACAATTACATCCTTCTTCAAGAAAAATTTAGCGATAATTTTTTTTTCTTACTTTGGTTGATCCTTTATATACTTTCTCCGAGAGAGCGAAGGGGAGAGCAAAATACAATAAGGGAGAAGAAAGAAGCAGGATTCCCTCCCTTTTACATAGCCATCTGTGATTTAGCTAAATCGTTATTATATCAGTTAACGTCACCTCGTAAATGCCTTGTTTTTCGCTTTTCCTTTTCTTTCGGCTCCTTTCTTTCTCAACTCTTCGTAAGAAAAGGAAAACGTTGATTTTTGTGGGAAGAAAAGAAATAAATACACACAGAAATATTTTCCAACTATCTATTCCTGGGTTCGAATCAAAGGTCTGTTGATATCCGTTTAACGTGTGTGCATAAAGAACACCTATATTGTTACAGATGCAACTATTGATTCGATATAGCTGCTCCACTTCAAGAATAAGCAAAACCTGAGTCCAAGCGAACAGAGTATGTTGTTCCCGAGGAGTCGAGCATCAGCCATGCTGACGAAAGGTTAAAAATGTGGTTAAATAAAAGTAGTTTTGTTTTGGAGTCTTTAAAATTTACAAGCCATTTTCTGTTGCAGTTAACCACTGATTGTACGCCCTTTTAAAGTGAAGCTACCAGGATTAATCTGTCAGAGCTGACGGATTTGCTCATTAGACAGATGGTAGTGCCATCTGCACAAATACCTAGTTGAGAACTAATGGCATCGGTTAGATCATTGATAAGGATCCGAAACAGCGTAGGACTCAGAAAAAAAGCGTTGTGGAACAGGCGTGTTCGTGTAAAATGATCTGGAAGCGAAACTATCCAAAACGACCTTTATTTCACGTCAGGAGGAATCGATTTTTATGCAAATGCAAAACTTTCAAGGAGACTTTACTTCATAATCAACACGGCAGCATTATTTTCTTGTCGAGCTAACCATCAAAATGGCCCAAATGTACAACTATATTAGGAGTAATATCAATTCCACTCTTAGTAATTTATTTCTTCACATCGATAAAATTTGGCTGCAACGGAAAGGCTGTCAATAGTATGGACATTTTCTCCAATAAATAAAATGGAACGAGATTCGTTCCTCGTCATATGTGTTTTGATTTCAGAGTGCACCACGTGAACATTGACATAACGTTTGGTGGATAAGCTAGATAACAGGAATACTCTCAGTGGCATGGAACATGGGCTGGAAATATTACCCTACAAAAATAGCGGTATATGGCCATCTACCTCTATTTCACAAATCATTCACGAGATAAAAAATATTATTGCTGAAAAGTAAGAAGTATTTTATCGGCGGCATTCTGTTGTGAAAACGAAAAATTGTGCAGAAGAGTATCAGAAAAGTATCAGAAAGAGTATCAGAAAGAGTATCAGAAGAGTATCATTTATTTAATTGTGCAGAAGAGTATCAGTTGCCCAGATAATTATTCTCTAGAACTGATTCAGTTTTCTAAGATGCAAATATAAGGCAATGCATTTCTGTATAGGTTTCTTGACAACAGAACCATTTACATGTTTCTATCTATATGTCACAAAAAGTACGGATTATTTCAGTGCATAATTTTTTGAACCATGTATCGTTTCTCCCAATATTCACATTAGTTTCAGTTTTTTTGATGTTGTAAGAAGAAAAAGTAGGAGAACAAGAAGAACGCGAAGAGCATTAGGGAAACTCCACGGTCGGGTGAAAGGATCAAAAAATAAAGAAAAAAAGAAATAAAAAGAAGAAAAAGAAGTGAACAAAAATGTCAGGTAGACAAAGATAAAGAGAAGGGTGAACGATATAATAAAAGGAACAGGGGTTACGAAAAGAGAAAAATAGTAAAAAGTGACAGAAGAAAAGCATAAGAAGAAGAGGTTTAAATAGGATAGAAGAGGAGGGTGATGCGAAACAAGAATAAGTGGACACGAGAAAAGAAGAGGAGGAGAACGAAGAAGTATGTAAGTAAAAAGAGGCAGTAGATAAAAAGGCAAAAAACTAAACGGAAAAGAAAAGGTATGGGAAAATGAGGACGAGTCTGAGGATAAGAAAGAAGAACTAGACAGAAAGAGGAGGAAGAAAAAAAATAAGAGGCAACTGAAGAAAAGAGAAAGAAAAGAAAGAGTGATAGGAAGAGAAGAAAGATACGACTTATGAAGAAGAACAGGAAGAAAAATGCTTATTTTATGATATCTTAGCTGCTGCAGCTTCAAAGAACTTACTGTTGTGTGTCTTGTTTAATGCACACAGCTTAATTATAGAAATGCTAAGTCAAATTTTAAACCCCCTCCAATGAAATCATTTTTCTTGTCTTTGGGCATTTACCGCCCACTCACCTAGTAATATTTTTCAATGGAAGCTTTTTCCGTGTTCTACATCGTGTTATTATAATTTTATGAATTATTTAACCTAAAAGAAGAATGGGAGAAAACAAATCACAAACGGACAAAAAATAATTCGTTGAAAGGCACGGACTCACTCAGACGCAAGATCTTCTGCCATTCTGAAGATGAGATTTCGATTTTATAATATTAATGTATAATAAATAGGTAACACCCAAGAATTTCTTTACCTTCCTTTATTTTACTAAACGAAATGTGACAGCCTTCAAGACCTAACCATACACCAAATATACACAATGATTCAAGCACATTATAGGGCCATTCGTATCATATTTGATACAGTATGAAAACAAGCCTTGAAAGAAATATTTTCCTGAAAAATTTTTAAGAGAAATATTTTATAAATTTCAAATGAAAGCAGTACTGATGGTCAGTCAATGAATACCAAATGTTTCCTTATAGGGAAATACCAAATGTTTCCTTATAGGGAAATACTGTATCAAATATGATACGAATGGTCCAACGAGGGTTAATATTCTATTATGTTGCAAAGTAAAAAGAAGCAAGAGAATGCATTGTCTAGGAATTAACAAGAGACTGAGAGAAATTCGCGGAAAATCTAAATAAACAAACTTCAAAATGAGGAATGGAGGAATAACGTAGTAAGGATGGTGAACTTTTTACGATTTATCGGAAGGTGAAGAAGAGTATTAGTTAAATAAAGACTGATGAATGTTAAAAGGAAATATATATATATATATATATATATATATATATATATATATACGGTGCATCAACATACTTTTGAAAAATTTAGGAGCGGGTTTTTCTCCCTAAACAAGGACAAAATTTCTTATAAACATATGTCAACAAAGAATTTGTTTGTGAGGTATTAAGCTATAGTTTATTTACACGCTGTTAAATGTGCAATCCAAGATACAATCCAAAATTGACTTGTTATTATGCTTTGTGGTGCCACGGATCCTGTCCTAGCAAAGTGAAAGTAAACAGCAATAAAAGTTGGTTAACTCAACTGCCTTCAATTTGGAAACGCATTCTGATACAGTTGATAAATGGACAAATTCTCAGCCATTTCACTACCATACACGTTAGACGTTAAAGACAGATTAGCCTCAAATATGCACAAATGATAAATGTAACCTATGGCAACACAAAGGCATCTACCGTAACCTTTTATTAAACTTAATAACTCAAAAACGATAGATTGCAGACATATACTTATATTAAATTTTTCCTTGTTTCCTGTGAGGCATCCGCCCCAGAGATTTGAAATATATTTTTTATACATGCTGTAGATATATTTCGATTTTTTTTTAATCGTTTGACCCAATGCAAGGCTGTAACGGCACTGAAGCACAGGGGGCCACATTAGAGTAAAATTAGATAGAAGGAGAGTAAAGAGAAAGACGGACCAGTTACAGGGGTTGTCAGAAAAGAGCAAAAGAATGATGGGAATCCAGGTGTGATGACAGTTGCAAAGGCCGAAGGAAAAGAAAAGATATACAGGGCGATGTGGAAAGAACTAGAGTCAAGTGGTTAAGAGATGGGTATTGACACTGCATTTAAAATTCCTGGAGTTTATAGCCCTCAGCAAAGCAAGAATATAGAATGGAGTTCCACAGGCGGGAAGTGCGGGGAATGAATTTGGTAGAGTAGAATTGTCATCTGCATTTGATTGATCTAACTGTGAAAAGGTGGAACCCAGTTGCTAGCCTAGTTGCTCAAGTAAACTCCTGAGGCAGGGGCACCAGTGATTTAAGTTCGTCAGAGCAGAAGCCATGAGAAGGAGAAAAGAAAAACTCGTCACCTTACACTTTATGATGAAATGGGAAAAGGCCGCTTGAAATTCAGCCTGAGTAAAGTATATATTACACTTAGGAAAGAAAGAAATGCCTTATTCAATGGGATATTACACTCTTTATCAAAGTCTATTGAATATCTCGTTAATGAGCATCTAGTCAAGATATATTCGAAATCATTGGAACAGATTTACATCATACATCACCCTGTGCATTGTTTGGTTTGTTTGTTTAACAATACATCATTTTCATATGGATCTTTAATACCAATATTTTATTTTCTTGTGTGTTTTACAATTTTTAAAAAAATATTTATTGCCGGCAATTATTTTTTAAAAATATATTGCTAGTAATTTTTTACCTTTTTAATTTTTCTACAATTGCAAAATTTTTACTATGGCTCAAATTAAGATGAGATTGTTATATATTTTCAGGATTTTATTGCTATGTAATTTAATTATCATTTCTAAATTATTAGTGAAACTATAACAAAGTTTTGGAGTTTTTCCATTGAGAAATTTACTTAAAAAATTATGTTTAAGAAAATGTTTATCAATTAATTTAAGAAATTAAATTCCTATTTTAATATTAACTAATTGTTTAAATGGTGGATTGTACCATATGGTTTTTGTGTTTCAATGTTTTATTTCTGGAACAACTATATTTTCGCCCAAAACTGTTCTCAAAGGATCCAAACATATTATCTCTAAGAATTTTACCGTAAATAGTTTTATGTATTTTGAATATTTCTTTGCTAGGGAGTCGTAAGTTTATGCGTCGTTCAACCGATGTTGGAATATGTTTGATAACAGATGGTGGATGATTAGCGCCATGGTTTATATAAATTAGGTTAGCATTGTTTGTCATGTAAGGTAAAAATTATTTGAAATTAAGCCTAATCTTACGTCTAAGAAGTCAACATTTTTTATATTAGAGATCATAACTATGCTAAGACCAAAATATTTAAGAACTCTATGGATTAAATATTTTTCTGTTCAGTTTTCTTTTCACTTATTTTTCTCTTCAGTTTCTATTTCTCTGACCAGCTTGTCCTTGCTGAAGAGCCAAAAATGTCGCTTGACAACCCACGAGAATCAACATAACAGCCAAATCCGCGCCGAATGACAAAAGATCACAAAGCAGGTTGGCCACCTTACTCCGATCTGTCAAGCTTTTCGCATTCAATCTGGTTAGCCTGATGTACATTTTTAAGGGTTGTACCCTTATTCTTATACTGGACGGAATTCTGCGGAAATCATGCCACCGACAGATTCTCCCTGGCTATCAGTACATATTTCGGATGTGATTTGTCCGTCTGAAACAATACCACCGACGTCCGTCATGTATTTAAGTTTAAGCTCTATATAAGGAGAGATAGTACATAATCTTGATCCTCTCTGTGCATAAATGGGCTTTTTTTTTAGATTCTGGATATCCTATTTAGGCCATCTTAATGTTCGGGAAAACATTCTTGTCTTGATGGAAAGCCAACCAAAGTACATTTAAACAAGGGTCTCAAGAGGGACTTCTTCTGTGAATATAGGTCCCACTCAAGTTCCGTCCTGCCTATTTGACAAATTCTGTTGGTACGCGGAAAAAAGTAGCTCTCTGTTTTTATTGCATGAAATTAGTTTTCATTTGGCGGCTTTGAAATTTACAAGTCATTACTCTTCCAAGTTAATAACTGATTTGAAGTTATTTTCAAGAGTAGTTGTCAGGTTTACCTTGTCAAGTTTGTTTTATATATGTTATTAACAGTAAATGGTAGTGTCATTTGCGTATATATATATTTGAGAATTGAGGATATCAGAAACAGTGTATTCTAAGGTTTGAGTCCTGGGAGACATCCGTGGTAGAATGAAATGTTGAAGTCTGCCGTCCAATACGATCTTTATATATTTGATTTGTTAGGAACGATTAGTTGAAACAAAACACACACACTCGAACACCATTTAAACGTGCTAAGAAAGACAGCATGCCAAACCATGTAGCCTTGTGCCAAACCAATTTAGTCTTGGTATTAATGATAATCAACTCTTGGTAATAGGAAGATAAGCTTAGTGAAGTTTGCGAAAGTAATACGTATTTTGTTACAGTTATCGAAGACTGGTTATAACCACTAGAATTATTAGCACAACATTGTTTATTACACAAATTAACCTTATGTATGATAAAGGATATTTTGTAAATAGCATGGAAGAATAATATGGTAAAGAAGTAGTAGGCTAGCCAATGATGGACATTATTGTTAGAACATTGATGACGCTAAATGAGCAGTGGTTGTTTTGAACACAATGATCTTGGAAATCTGAAGTTGATGGATTGATATAAAACAAAAACCAATATATATCGACATTCAAACAGCTGCGCGAATTAGAAAGGTTAGAATGTCTTGCTACACCTACTCCTTTTTTTTTTTTTTTTTGGCAGACCGGCGTTTAGGTATGAAAATATTGTCATTTGGATTATATGCCTTCTTTCGCTCGCTCGCTCTCTCTTTCGCTCTTTCTCACTCTCTCTCTCTTTCTCACTCTCTCTCTCTCTCACTCTCTCTCTCTCTCTCTCTCTCTCTCTCTCTCTCTCTATATATATATATATATATATATATATATATATACAGTCCTTTGTTGGTCGCCTAGAACCAAAAGGTAGTAAAGGCCTAAGGCGTCACACACTATCTAACACCTGCTTCCTGAGGCTACCACACATCAGTGAAAATATAACAGCAAAAATACGTAGAGCTATCCCCAGAGAGGGATTGGATATACAGCTGGGACACTACGGCCCCACTCTCCGCAGACACCTCAACCCCAACCACAGAACAAATAACAACACCACATGCAAACTATCCAATTGCTCTATTGCAGACACCGGCATATACCACCAGGTATATATCGTGTACCGCATATAATGCACCAAATGCGGAGCATTCTATGTTGGCAACACCACAAGACCATTACATATTAGGATAAAAGAACACATACACACGCAGCGCGTCGTCTTTCCAAAAACATTTAAAAAATGCAAAACTACTAACAAGAACATAACCGTCAACATCGAGGCTAGAGAGCGTAACTTAGGAGAACTGCGCATAAAATAGTCCCTAATAATAGCTGAATTGCACCCACAAATCAACAATCGACAAGAGATTAACCTAGACTACATAACAGAAAAGACAACGCTAACATGCACATGACACACACTCACGACAATAATAAAGCTCATACACAGGGGCAAGATAATAACAAACAAAGTTGAATGAATTACAATAACTACGCGCACATATTCTCCCCCGGCAGAGTAGCGGAGGTGCTTATAACACACGGCACACCGGAAAGCACACACACACGCACACACACATAAAAATTAAGGTAGATTAATTACAATAACCACGCGCACATAGACACACACACATGACACGGTCACGACACGCAAACACCACCAGATAAATCAGATAGATAAAACAACAGAAATGAAACTGATAGTCTTCTACCCGGTCAAAGAGTCAAGTGAACTATCAAATCACATTAAGATAAACCACAACTAAAAGACTGATATCATCAGACCATAAAGGCCCCAACTAGAATACACACACACACACACACACACACACACACACACACACACACACACACACACACACGTACAGCAGCTAGAATACACACACATACGCGCACACACACACACACACACACACGTACAGCTGCTAGAATACACACACACACACACACACACACACACACACACACACACACACACACAGCAGCAGTGGACAACCCTAAACAGCCATCCCTAGAGAGATCGCGAAGAAGTTCGGACAGAAAAAAGCTTCTCTGCCATTCTGAAGATGAGATTTTAATCTCGAAATATTAATGTTTAATGAATAGGTAATACAAACACTTCTTTACCTTCCTCTATTTCACTGAACGCATTGTGACAGACTTCAAGACATACCCCATACAAATATATATATATATATATATATATATATATATATATATATATATATATATATATATATATCCTGGGTAAAAAAGCAATCGGAGTCTAATCGTACTGATGAGGTGTGATGCGGCGAAACAGATCTGTCTGCGGATGACAATATATATATTGTTGTGTGGTCACTGAGTATCATCCTCATCGTTATTCTTCTTCGTCTTGCAGGATAATAGACTCGTCTAAAGTATACATATACTCCTACATAGAAGCAAGACATCAACAGACATGGAGAGATCCGTGAGATACCGACAGATACCGAACGAAACCGAAAAATAACTAGAATACAGCGTTAGTAGTTCATCGTAGCTCTGAGCTCTACTCAACAGAATATTGTTACACAGCACCCATCAGCTTCCGACGTAGACATACTAATTCTACTACGGCTTCACCCTCAGAGACTTGTATATATTCTTTCTTTACTAAACCCGTATTCCTGGACCACTAACCCTCGTTCAAGCTTGTATTCTTTACATTAATATACTTATTTTCTATCTCAAATTCTGTTTGTTGTTCCTTTATTTTGTGCGGTTCCCATTCCCAGAATCGGCAACAACTTGGCCACGAAGGATTCAAATTCGAGTCGAACACAACAACTTGCCGACGAAAATTCGAGTGTCACCACAAGCATCAAAAGAACTCATACAGAGAACAACGAAAAAACCATAATGTCACACACGTCGATCACAAACAATTTGGTGACATTATTGCAGAAATTAAAAAGAAAATCTGGTTGTACAACAACTTTGGAACGTAAATAGATTGAAGGAAAATCCGTAAAAAAGAACTTGAATGTCGATATTTTTTCCTTCTCGAGCAAGTCACAACAATCAAAAACAGGATAATCTTTCATAAGATTAATTTTAAACTAAACACGAGAAAATACGTAGAACTCGAGATCTTAAATAAGAAGGTAAAACTACATTAGATTCAGCATCGAGTCTAACTATTATTAATGTGCAAACATGGAGGAAACTAAATAGACCGACCATGATGCATACACAGAAAATTTCTAAGTCTGTCACAGGAAAGCGGATCAGTTTTGAAGTAATTCTAAATGTAAAGTTTCATGCAAAAACGAAAAAATTAAAAATATTTGTGATGAAAGGCACAGAAAAATTTGCTCGGCTCAGACTGGATGCAAAAGTTTGACGTAAGTGATTTACCCATTAGCTCATTTTGTAAGAAAATAAAGTTCGAGCTATAAAAAGCTACAAAATTAAAAGAACTACACAGTTAATTTCCCGAAGTATTCTCGAGCGGTTTAGGACGATGTAAGTTTGCAGCGAAAATTGAGTTAATGCAAATTGTTCAGCTAGTATTCAAGAAAATGTGAAACGTGCCTTTCACAACCGTAGAAACTATTGATAAAGAGCTAGAATGATTGGTACAAACTGGAATCCTTTCAAAGATCAAATTCTGTGAATGGGCGGCACCAGTAGTCTACGTAAAGAAAAAATCCGGAGAAACCCGTGTTTCCGCAGATTTCTCGACTGGGTTAAACAATGCTATCAAAGATTATCATTACCCATTGCCAAGCCCGGATGAAAATATCTACCAAGAGTAACGGTGGTAATGTATTTTCGGAGATTGATTTAAGCGAAGCTTATCTTCAGATTCCAGTAGAAAAAGAAAGTACAAATATTTTATGTATTACAAAGGACTTTTTAAATTCAACAGATTGCCATTTGGGAGAAAAGTAGCACCGTCAATCTTTCAATGCTCATGAGACAAAACTTTGCTACTGGTTACATAGACGACATTTTAATCAAAAGTGATAATGTGGAAGAACACGCAAAACACATTAAAGAAGTTTTTAAAGAATTCAGGATTTTGGTTTTAAAGTGAAGGAAAAAAAATGTGATTTTTCTTAAAAGAAATCAAGTACTTAGGCCCTATAGTTAATGAAAGAACCATATAGGGCATCATCATTGCTAGCGAAGCAAGCTCACACGGCGTTGGAGCTTGTATATTACACAAGATGAAAGATGGCATAAGGATACCTATAGCTCACACGTCTTGATCGTTGCTGCCGGCAGAGAGGAATTATTCGCAAATAAAGAAAGCAGCGTTCGGCATAATATTCGTCATAACTCGCTTCCATATTTAAATATATGGAAGAGAGTTTACTCTTCAAACTGACCATAAAACTCTTCTCACAATATTCGGATCGAAAAAAGGACTACCAGTTTACACCGCCAACATACTTCTGAGGTGGGGAACGATATTATTAAATTAAAATTTCAAGCTAGAGATTCTACCGTCGAAGAAAATTAGTCATGCGGATGGTTTATCTAGATAGGTAACTGCGAAATGAGAACCTCTGAAAAACTCTGTAAAAGCGGCTTTGAGTGCCGAAGACAAAATTAATAAAGTGCTAAGCAATACAGTAAGGGCATTACCAGTGACATTGTTAGAAATAAGAAGAGAAGATGAAATAGACGGATTCATACGGAGTACAAAGAAAAAAATAGAAGAAAAAGAAAAAAATCTAGCTGACAGTTTTTTTTAATTTGTGATGAGGTATTACTTTATAATAAAAGAGTGGTCATACCAAAATCTCTACAAAGATGAATTCATCTAGCACAGCTAATGAAAAACCGTATGAAAGCGTTATTGACAAGTTTCGTGTACTAGCCTAATATGGATTACAACATTAGCTGATGGTGGAAAAATGCAGAGGCTGCGTTGCGGTAGAAAAGGCACAACCAATTATAGAAACATCATGGCCTAAGATGGACAAACCGTTGTCTAGAGTACATGCAGACTATGTAGAACCCATTCCCGTATACTACAATTTTAAAACGTTAGATAGTTTTAGCAAGTGTCCAGGAACCTACGACGGAAAATACCATAAATTGTTTATACGAATTATTTCCAAGATTTGGCGTAGAAGATTGCCTTGTAACTGATAATGGTAACTGATAATTCACCTCAAGCGAATTTCAAGAATTCTGCGAGACTTATCAAGTCAAACATATTAAATAACAGCATATCATCCAACATCTAACGGAAAGATGAAAAGAAGAGGGAAGTAAAATTAAGAGAAAGAGAGAAAGCGACGTGACTTCAACTCGATATATATTTATAAATATACATATTATATTACGTTTTAAGCACGACTCGGTTTTTAATTCATTTTTCTGCAAATATGGGCTGTTTATCATATCATATATATATATATATATATATATATATATATATTAGTAGTGATATTAGATATATATTATATTATATATATTGTAGTATATATTATATATAAAATATATTAATATATATATATATATATATATATATATATATATACGTTAATTTATTATATATGCATATATATATTACTATATATATATATATAAATATATATATATATATATTATATTTTAATATCTATCTATCTATCTATCTATCTATCTATCTATCTATCACTAGCAGTATAGCCCGGCGCTGCTCTGGTGTAATGAAAGCTTTAAAATTAATCCATCGTTCTGGAGCTCATACTCTTTGGACGTTGGCACTAAAACGTAGGTTGTTGAAAGTTTGATCTCGAAGCCGTAGTTGTAAGTCAAATTTTGATTTCCGGTATCTATGTCAAATAAGTTTTCAATCTGAAATTTGATTACTAAATTAGTCCTTTTTGTAAATGGTATCATGGCTGAGAACTACAATTATACATACATAGAGCAAAACCCGAAGCAAAAACCACAATGAAAGGGCTGAAAATCTGATTTTGATCAAACCCGATAGGATATCGTGGTATTTATTTCCAATATCGGAGTCAAATAAGTCATCCAAGGATATACTAACCTAAGTAAGGTAATAAAAACTTATCGTGCCCATTTGGCGTAAAATTGGATGAGTCATACTGATGGTTGAATATCGGTTTTTGAACAAATTTGATTGAATATCGGGGTTATCAATTTCCGATATCGGGGAAAATGAGTCGTCTGAGATCTACTAATGTTTGAGACTAAGAACTATAACTGTACCAAAGTAGAGCAAATTATGTAGCAAGAACCACGATAAAAAGGGCTGAAATCATGATCTTGATCACACCTGATCGATATTTGTGTATTGATTTCCTAATATCAGGGGTAATAAAAAATAAGTAGCACATGAACTGACCGGAAGCCTAAAAATATTTGTGTGAGGTTTGGTAAGAATCGGATAAAAATTGTGGATTTGTATAAAAGACATACAGACAGATAGTCAAAGAGTTAGACACACAAAAGTCTTGTCTTATATATATATATATATATATATATATATATATATATATATATATATATATATTAATAATGATATTATGCTTTTATAAATCATTGTAATAACAAAATTACGCTCTACTCTGTATCGAGCATTCTTCATAAAAGTAAACATTGTTTTTAATCTACGTGTTCTTTCACTTTCTTATAATATATATATATATATATATATATATATATATATATGTATATTACTTGCTTCTAGAAACAAGGTAACTACTAATCTCACGCATAAAATAAAATTGTTTTTCATCTTTTCACCCCATCAACGCTATAAAGCAACTATGATGTAACGATTTACTGAGTGTGAAAGAATCTAAGAAAAAGGTATTAATAAAAGAAAATAATAAAACAAGAATTATGAAAACAGAATAGTGACAAAATACAAGAAAATTGTGTGCCGTTTTTGCAGTGTCTGATATAACATTGAGATCTGAAAAAAATGAAACCAGAAACAACACGAATAGCAACAAAATGAAACAAGTAAATCTATTTGGATAAAATTACTGACTGAAGCAAAACATTAATTACATAAGCACATCAGAACAGCAAAATAAATCTTTCAAAATTTAAGCAAATATAGGAAAATTCCATTAAGACAATGAAAGATGTGTGGAATTGCTATGTTATATATATCCTCTTGTGTGGCAGTAAATGTTGTATTATGTTCGTTTAAACGAAGAAAAGAACATAAGCAATTGATTCTGAAAATAGCAGACAAAATACACGTGAGAGACGCAAAAGTGGTAAAGAAAATGTGCCAAAAAGATCACTTATAGTTACAATTAGAACGAGTCAGTGGAGACTACTGTGATATTGTATGAAAATAGGTGTCTCTGAAAAGTTAAGTTTCACGTGATATATTGAAAGAAATCGGGGAAGTAAAATATACATAATGGGTTTGTATGAATAGATAGCAGGTTAGGGACAAAAGTGAAAGGCAACAAGTCAAACTTGGCTTAGAAATATAAAAGACAAGAAATTGTAAAGCGATATGACCTCAGAATATTTAACTCCAAATGTATTGAGAACTTGTAGATGTCTCGGTGACGTTTGTCAAATTTGCCTTGCGCCAAACTCACCCGAAGTCATCACAATTTAATATACCAGACGTTTGAAGGTTAAATGTTGAAATGTGGAAGAATAAAATAGTTCGTCTTTTATGTTAAAGTAAAATTTTATCAACTAAACATTATAACAAATCTGTGGGAAGAAAAAGGTTCAAAGAAAAAAAAATGTGCGTAGTTAAATGTTTCAGAGAAATAGTAAATGGTAGAATGTGTGATTAAAAAGGTTACTAATAAAATCTGTGTTCCATTCCTTTTTATGGCCGGTTAAAATTGAAAAGGATGGTGCAGTAATAAAGGAAATTGTGCTTATCGGACTTTAGTTTTTAGGAGTCAATTGAAGCATCTTCTTTTTTGTTTTCATGCTGGCATGTAAGTCAAGAAGAAGAAAGGAGGAAGAATTAATATATATCGACGAAGCATGACGGGGTTGCCGTCTTGAAATTTCTTTTGTTACATTGTGATGAGTTACTTATCAGATTACAGCTTCTGTCTCGAACTGATTTGGCCGGTCAAGTATCGTGATTAAATAGTGGAATTTAATCATGTTACGGGATCAAACGATATAACATTTTTTTTTAGTTGTTAAGAAAACTGATCAGGGTCATAGATCAATTTTCGATTTCCTATCCAATCAGAATCCAGAATCTTAATTTTCACTCCGACTTGTGAAATTTTTCTTTTGTCTGGGTTTTTGCAAAAATGGTTTTCAGTCATTCTGATCCATTTTTGCGGGTTGCAATTTTACTTTTAGCGTTTTAGTTAACTGTTGGATGATAAAGGATTTGTGTCCTCTAAACTCGTCGACTTTCGAAAAAGCCTGCATGTATTTGCAAAACAAGTAATTTCTTTTGTGTAATGTTACTGAATCATGGGAAGTAGTAGGCACACAACAACTTCATGGGTAACACCTGTAGCTACTTATACCATTAGTTACTTCCTATGTAAAAGAGTCATCTAAACTCTCTGTACCGAAAGATGATTTATCCCCTTATTTTCCCTGGTACTTTTTCTGGGATCTTTTCTTTTGTCGCACTATCTTCCTCTCTCTCTCCCTAAGAGATTTCTAGATGTGGAAGATCGTGATCTTTTTCCATATTCACAGATTTTTCTTCCATAACTGTTTGTCTTCATACAAAGTTGACAGTGAAATCGAAAGCACTATGTCTATAGTGCTTTCGATTTCACCGTCATGTATGTCTTGCGTTGACATGACACTTTCGTTTCATCACTCTCAGGATCACTATACATTTCTTTATTGCTGTCATGTTGCAATTGAATTTGACCTGTACGCGCTAATATGCTATTCCCATTTTTTTCTATTATCATAGTGTCCTGTCCATTTTACATTATAAATCATACATTTTGTAGATTAGATTCACTATTCATTTTATACCTCATTTTTTTGTTCTTGGAATAAGACATTATCAATAGGACTCTGATTTTCAATAAACAATGCAAATTTAAAA
Source organism: Ascarosepion bandense (assembly GCA_037127315.1). NCBI lineage: Eukaryota > Metazoa > Mollusca > Cephalopoda > Sepiida > Sepiidae > Ascarosepion > Ascarosepion bandense. The sequence goes on from JBBBDQ010001329.1 coordinate 241,734, forward strand.
CATGTTACGTATAGATTGTGCACAGTCGTATGTGTTCACTTTATTTTTGTTATTGTTTTTATTAATTGTGGTCTATCACATAATCTGACAAATTTTATTCATTTTATTCAGTGAGTAGACTTTTTTGCAATCTTTTACACATTTTATACACTTTTTAATTATCGAATACACTAAGAAAATAATATTTTGCTTGTAATTCGTAATTAGAATTCTGCTTTAAATATATTTTAAATCAATGCATATAACAAAAAAAGATATAATATTTATTCTAGAATAACAATATTCTGATGTCAATTTGTAAAGAAAACCGGCAAAACATATTTCTGTACATTTTTTCAGACAATCTATAAAATAACATGCTCACACATTGGTAAACCCTAATTGCTGTTGTGACTACTTAACATATAAAATCTCAAATGTCACCCCGAGTATTAAGGGAGGTAAATAAGCCTAAGATAGTAAGTTCATGAATTTAGTAATTTCCTTTAATCATTTTAATCTAGTCATTATGACGGACGGGCTTTTCGATCTTTCAAAAACTGTTTTTTTTTATAGCATAGCAGCAACCTCGGAAGAAATGTTTCTATTTTTTCTTTCCGTTGTATACATATTTTCAATCCGTTTTTAACAGCTTGCTCCTCCTTTTCTAGTAATCCATTTGTTTGCATATGGTTCAGTGGGGTTATATGGTCTTTATCCAATTTTGTTCAAACATTTGCATATAGATCCTCGTCACAGAATTCTGGGGCGTTTTCGGATACTAGTGTTTTTGGGATTCCATTTCTTGAAAAGTGATCGTTAATGCTTGTTTCACGGTCGAATGTCTTTTATTTTCGGTCTGTATTACTTCTAGCCAGCATGAATAGGCATCTACCAATATTCGTAATAATCTAACTACATTAACATGAGCATGATGCATATGCAATCAACCCCATTATTAAAACTCTTTGGGCTATATAAGTGTTTTTATTTCACTAAATTTTCTATTTTCAATTCTTGTCTTACACTTTTTTACGAATTCTATAGATATAGAATATCGCGGCTACAACACAACTTGCCTTAACCTCTCTGCGATATTGTTCCATGATGAACATCGTCATGTACGTTCCCTTGCGATGCTAGCGGAAACCCTACGTCTAGCAGTTACCAGTTACACAGTTAACTTGTGTTTAAACTCTTTAAACCGCTGATCTGCCCGTGATCAATTATTGACATCTGTTAAATTTTTTATCTTGAGCAATATGCAGTTCAGTATTGGATCTCGCTTCGTAACCTCAACTAAATTTCAGTTTCAATGCAGTGTAAGATAATATCCTCGATTTTTCCTAGTCTTTCTCACTCGTAGAAGAAATAAACCTCAGTTTCAAGAAAACATCGGCATGCTTTTCGCATTCTCAATATCAAATTAAAACGTCATTAGCATTAAGGCTCATCTTAGAGTCCAAGACAACGTTACCTTATTAATTTCCTTCTTAAGATTAAATATGACTTCTAAATTTCTTTGATCGGAATTTTTTCAATAATATACTGACGACATGCCTAAATATAGCCTAAATAACCTAAATATGGTCAAAGCGTCTTTCTTAAACTTTGAATAGTTTCATTCAGCTTTTGATAATTTTCTCGAAAAATACATAATAAGATGGCCATTCTGAACTAATATTCCCAAAATTCAATGTTCAATTGCTTCAGTTGTTAATCCTATTTTCTTTTCTAGAGTAAAATATTTTTACAACTGACGTCTTTGCCAGAACAGCTTTTAAATTTCCAAATGCGAAATTTTCTTTTGTCTAAAAATGTTCTACTTTATTTTTCTTAAAGCAGCAAAATGTTCTGTTTTATCTCTCAACAAACCGTCTATGAATATTTCCTAGTCTTAAGAAAGATGACAAAAGTTTCTTTTGTTCTTAGGCTCTTCGATTTTTAATATTTTTTTGTAAAATATTATGTTTGGATTCTTCTAAAATTTTATCCAAACTTTGGCTATCAAAATAACTTCATTTCTCGTTTTAAAAAAAAAACTTCTAAATAACTGAATCAATAAGATTTTGTTGATTTAGATATTTAGAAGCTTCTTTCATTTCTTTCTTTCTAATTAAAAGAGGTCATACTTATTTGAACTTCTTTTGTTGGACTGGATCTACGTTTCTCTTTTTGGATTTACACATACGGTTAAAATGATTCATTTTGAAACGTTTTTCAGATTTTTTTTTTTATATGCCGAACATTTTTGTTCTTTTCTTTGATGATTATATCCACAACAAGTGTACATTGTTATTTATTTTTTTATCGCGTAGGTATACATTCTTCCTGTCAGATCCGTAACTTCTGTTGTCGGAATCTTGTTAGTGAACAAATTTGACACAGAGTTCTAGGGACAACTTTCTCTGTTGTAAATACATGAGAATAACTTGCCGATACTCTTCAATTTAAAGGCAATTCATTATTTTAGTTTACATAATCTTTTTCCTGTGACTGGTTTTTTGATCTCAGTTACACAACTTCACGATTTTTGAACTGTCTGTTTCTTTTTGTATTTCCAGGCTTTATTTCGATTGCTATGTTTTAATTATTGTTTGATTTGTATCATCAAACATTATTTCCCTAAAATAGGTATGCAACTGCAGATAATTTGATAAACCTTAACAACCAGCAGTTTCTCAGAAGACAATATTTATATGGTTATTTCCTTCAAAGGAATTAAAGTTCTTCAGTTTTTTTTTTCTGGTTTTAACTGCTAGAATCCTAAGCTTGTGCGTACTCATAGTGATCCAGTGATAATTGTTCATTCGATTCTTTAGATATGTACCACGCCATTGTAGTGCAGCGTTACTCACTCATTGGAATTAGTAGGCACTCAACGACTTTATGGATAGTAGCTCTAGCTATTCATACACTTTGTGACTTTTGTAGAAACAAAGACACCTTTCACTGGGTACGTTTTCGTCGGCGAGTTAATACGCTCATTTCTTCCAGCAAGTCACCCGAACTTGTTTATTACGGTGTTTCTAGGTTTGATTTTGCTACGCATTCGCTACACCTCCTCCTTGATCCTTGATCAGAACACATGCATAGTCGTGGTGGCAATATGTGGCTTGAGCTTTTTCGCTTGGGTGTTCGTGTGGTTTCATCGTCCAACTTCTGCTCCGTTTGTCGGTCTTGCAATATGATATTGAATCAGTAGGGAGATAGTTTTTTGAATCGACCTTGTGTAAAACATAACCAAACTTCCTACAACTTACAGGTTTTATCCAGAATTATCAGAAGGATATTAGCAGGTTGGATATTGGAATGTGTTGATTTGGGGAAGAAAAATAGTGTACCTTTTGCATGTTTAAAAAGAAATGTATTAATGGAAAAGAATAACATGAAATTGTAAACGTTAAACGTTCAATGAGAAACAGTATGATGAAGATAAGGGTGTCAAGAGTTCGTAGTAGTCCTTGCAAGAATGAGCTAATGTGTTCATAGGCAGGAACGCATGTGTGCATGTATGTATGAGCGTTTGTTATGTAGGATAGTCTTTGAAGTTGACGCTCAGGGTAAATGGTGAAAAGGAAGAAGGTGAGAGAGGAGAGAGAAAATGAGAGGTAATAATAGCCATTGCTCGACGTTTGGCAAGGGTACTTGTTAATTAGTCTCGTTTTCGTCTCTCTGGCGACAGTCGGTTTTGCTCCGTGTTTTATTTCGTTTGTTGGAGTCGAAAATGCTATTTGGGAATTCACTGCCGTATGTGATTCTGGTCAGTCCATGGGACGATGAATAAGAGTCCATAAAATTAATTTTGTTTCTAGTAAATGAAAATTATTTGAATTTAGATGTGTCCTAGTTTTCTATTGACCGAAAAGCATTTCGCATTGAGGTGTAAAATTTTGCGAGTTTTGTGTGTGTTTAGCAAACGTTTTGTAAATTCGAATAAATTATTTCTAACAAAATCAAACAAAAAAAAATGAGACAGTGTTTGACATTCTTTTTTTTTTTTTATAAGCGTTTCACCCCGAGCAAGGCATGTCACTGCCACTAGTGCGCAGGGGGCTACATAGAGTAGAGAAAGGAGGATTAAATATAGGTAATGTCAGAGGGTGAGTGATTGGCAGGTAGGAATACCGAGAATGGTTAAATATAGGAAATGTCAGAGGATGGGTGATAGGCGAGTAATGATACCGAGAATGAGGGTTGTGTAGATGACAGTGTTCTGAGAATAATTGGGAGTTATAGTGATAGGAGGTGTCTATTGACCCTACATTTAAACACTTGGAGATTGTAGCTGTCGGGAAAGCAGACTTGTGGAAGGGAGATCCACAGGCGAGAAGCGCGAGAAAAGAAGCTGTTGGAGTAGAATTTACGGTTACATCTTATCTGTTTAAATGTAAAAGGGTGGGACCTAGTTGTTAATCAAGTATCTCGTGTAAATTCCTGCTTAGACGGCACCAGTGCTCTAAGTTCTTCGGAGCAGAAGCCATGAAAGTACTTGTAGAAGAGGCACAGGGAAGCCACATCACGCCGGTGAGAGAGTGGTTGCAGCCGGTCTGCCAAGTTAGTATCAACCACGTTACAGATCCTCTTTTGTATTTTGTCAAGAAGCCCAAGGAGAGCAGCAGGGGCACCCGACCAGATATAGCAGCAATATTCAATACAGGGGCGGATAGTAGATTTGTATATATGCAGAATAGATTCAGGTGGGAAAAACTTCCGGGCCCTGCACAGAGAGCCGACTTTCATAGCAGCAGATTTGGCAATGGATTCGATATAGTCATTCCATTTGAGGTCCGCCGAAAGTGTAAGTATTTTACTCTCTGGAAGGCTAGCCTGTACCATGCTAATGGGAGGTAGATGCGATTGTCTATGGTGGTTAGTTGATAACAGCTTCGTTTTAGAAGCATTGAAATTTACTAGCCATTTCTTACCCCAGGCCACTACGGATTGGAGGTCCTTTTCAAGCTCGGCAGCGAGGCTCGCTTTGTCGCCCACACCTGGTTTTTGATCAGTGCGAGAGTAGATTGTTGTGTCATCGGCGTACATGCCTACTTGGGATCTAATGGCGTCGGGGAGATCATTAATGTACATCAGAAAGACCCTGGGAACTAGGATAGAACATTGAGGGACGCCCGCGTTCGTATGGTAGTTTTGGGAGGCATGCCCATTTAATACTACCTTCAATGTGCGAGAGAGGAATGACTGCATAGAGAGGAATGACTGCATGAGGTGAAACAGATGTTCAGTTATCCCGTAGCTCCGCAGTTTGCACAAGAGGCCAGCGTGCCAGACCCTGTCGAACGCTTAGGAGATATCCAAGGAAACGGTTCTAGCTTCGCCATTCTTGTCAAGTGCCCGGTATATGTAATCGGTAATGGTCGTTAGCATATCAGCAGTAGACCTGGTGAAGCGAAACCCGTACTGTTTGTCAGAGAGAAGCCTGTGGGCCGTGAGATGCTGAATCACCTCGGCGTTGATAATGGCTTCGAAAACTTTGCCAAAGATCGGAAGGAGACTAATAGAACGGTAATTGGCGGGGTCTGAGGGTTCGCCAGATTTCTTAAATATAGGGACTACACAGGAGGACTTCCAACTAGCACGTAAACAGAAGTTATACAGTTTAAAGAGGACAGAGGAGACTTCTGGGGCACATTTCTTTAGTACTATGACTGGGATTCCGTCACCGCCGCTCGCTTTGTGTAGGTCAATTTGTGCAATTATCTTGGCGACCAGCGAGGGTGTAATGTGGACGTTATTTAGTTGAGCCTTAGTTCTGAGTGGGACGTCGGGTGTAGGTATTCCTAACGAGTCCAGTTTCGAATTGATGGAGAATCTACGGGCAAATCATTCAGCCTTGTCCGCTGGGGAGGTGAGAACTTCAAATTCATTGATTAGTGGGGGTATTGAAATCTTGCTTTTATTGAGCACGCTTTTGCAGAGTCGCCAGTAATCTTTGGAGCCAAACTTAGAGGATGCTATGCGTTGCCTCATTCTGGTAGCAAACGCCCTCTTAGCTTCGTTTAGTACTTTTTAACACTTATTCCGTGCTGAGGCGAAAAGGCGCCTGTTTTGGTTCGACGGGCAGCTTCGATAGAGCCGGAAGAAATGGTTCCGGTGGGCAATGGCGGTCGAGCAAGCGGGTGAGAACCAGGGAGATGAATTTGATTTTAGCTGGAATTTCCTGGCCGAGATAAAAGCATCGATGCCAGCCTTAACCCAAGAGGAGACCTCGGAGGCACAGTCTTCGGTAGGAAGATCGAAGATGTTGTTCCAGGGGACGTCTATATATATAGACGGAAAAAAATAGTGTAAGAAGAAAACCAAAGGCAAAGATATTGCAGAGCTAATTAAATCCCCGTTGACACTAAAGAATTAATCTGGACGCTATAATAAAGGATCCAAGTAGTCCAAATCCTCGTTGGATTCAGTCGTCAGAGTATTTCTGACTAACATCTTTGCGAGTACAAAAATTACTTTATATTATAACCGATAGAAATTTAATTATAACAGTGGCGACGAGGAACTGAATCTCATACGAGTTATAACAGGAGTTACGAAGATATTTGAATCTCATACTGAATATAACAAGTGAAAATGTTGTTGATTTGGCGGATAGGATATCAATGACGACAAAAATTTGAACAATATTGGTTTATATTTTCTTCATAAGGTGCCAAAAAATAAAACCTATATTTTTTTAAAACATGGATGAAATATTGGCTTCTGTGGTAAAAATTCAACAACAACGACACCGGAAACAGCAGCAGTTGTTAGAACTTCCAAAACAACAACAAAAGTTGTTTGACGCCTAGCCGACTACCAAGCACCGCCGTGATCGGACGCGCAGCAGGCGATTCCGTAGCAATCGGGCAAAGTGTAAGAAATTTGCTAAGTTTCGAAGAAAAACAGAAAATTCTCCAAGTTCATTTACTCTCGACGATGTGACAAAAGCTATATCTAGACTTACCTATAATCTATATAATGAAATTATCTTTTCTGTTTATTTTCAAAGATACAGTAAAGTATTCAGAATGAAATGTGGCGACTCGAACGAAGAAAGAAAAACGAGACTTTTGTTGAGGAAGTTAGAACCAGCAGAACAGGAAAATATTGTAACTTTGTACTACAAAAAAAAAAAAAAAAAAAAAAAAAACAGGCGAAATTTGTTTTGAAAAAAACATAATGAAAAATTATTTTTGCTGAAATAATTTTTTCTTCAATGATTCTTGGAAATGTATGGATCTTATAAAATAAAAAGGAGAGATACATTTTGTCGTATTTGCTTGAATCTTTAACAAGATATTTAAATGATTCAGATTAAACGAACTGATTCTTGATAAGCTGAAAGAGTTAATATTTTTACAGAGGGATAAAAGAAACAGAAATAAGTGTAAAAATTCTAACAAACCTTAAACATAATAACAAACTTCTACTACAGGAAATAACGAATAAATGACAGTTCGTAAATCTGAGACGCGATGCCGAAGAAATTCAGAATAATTATTGTGCATATATACAAGCGAAAGAAAAATTTGCAAAAATAATTAATTCATGTTTATTATATGGAGATTTATATCTCGAAGACAACTGTTCTTTTAAGAATATGAAATGTCACAAGTGTGATAATGTCAGGCATACAAAGTCAAAATGTAAAATTAGGCCAAGAACAAATTCTTACTTGGGAAAAAGTGTACAAAGCATTACAATTAAAGAATAATCCTAGAAAACAAAAAAAAAAGATTTGTGAAGATGAAAATAAATAATTTACACGTGAAAATATAACTAGACATTGATAGTCACAATGAATAATGTAGCCACATAGAAAGAAACCGAAAAGGACTTCGAAGGCCGCGAGTAGTGTCTCAGTCGAGAATTTTTTTTTATTGGCGAAATGACTTGCAATTTTATATTCCACTGCAAGTGTGAGACAGCTAAGGCTTATGCTAAAAATACTACGAAATTATTCGATAATAATTGTGGGAAATTATCTGAGATTTAGGATTTGTCTATAAACGTTTATTGCAAAAACACATAAGCGTGTCGTGGCCAAAATGGTTATGGTCAAAGTGTAGTATCTACAGTTTGACATTGTCCCTCGCTTCAGTTAATTTCTGTATGTTTTGGGAAATTGCTGCTACATCCATCCTTGCCTATAATGACAACTCTTTCAGCGGAAACCAAAATTTACTTCTCAGAACACTGCTATTCTCATCATTCAATATCTATCTGTGTGCAAATATACCGCCCACAACAACTGTACCAAGAATCATAAACCACATCATTTAAATATTGCCAACAGGGGAAACCAGTAAAATGGATAGCACATTTAATTCGAAAAAAAAAATCAAGACATAATCAAAATGATAATATTCTACACTAATTAAAATAAAATCCTTGGTAGGTCTAATTGAATTTGTGAAAATAAAATAAAAGAAATAAACAACAAACACATTACTACAAATTTAAATTATTTTATTTATGTCTATAAAATGTGTGTGTTTGTGCGAGTGTCAATATATATATATATATATATATATATATATAGTTACGTGAAATAATAAATATTCATCTAAGGTTACAAACATGTATAAAATTATTATTGATGTCTATAAAATTTCTTTCCTTGTTCTTTAAAATGTTTCAAATTATCGTTGTCATAATCTTGTTATTTGTTTTGTAATTTCCTTTGAATTCAGAGAGAACTTGCTGGACAATTTAATTTTAATATTACATTTAAACTAATTATCACCTACACTGAACATTAGAAAACGTTTTGATGAAGCACAATTTTCTAATGAAAATCAAGATCATGAGTTTCTCGATAACTTACTTCGCCATAAATCTATGGAATTTTATTCAAAATGCTTGAAAGGGCTATCGTGTAACTGGCAAGAATTCTTTGTATATAATGGTGAATATAGATTGAATAACATAAAAGTTTCATTTATTTATTTAAGAATGAATTCGAAACGGAAATTATTTAGTATTAGATGTGATAGAAGTTTTAAAAATAAATCAATATCAGCATGTTTGGAGAATAATATCTGGTTTTAGAATAAATGTAATTTTGTTAAAATATATTCTAATAACCACATAAAAATATTTTACTCATTCCTAATGATTAAATCGTCTTTTTTGTTAATTCTATATCAAAGTCTTTCAGAATTTAAATTAAATTATTATATGCTTGTCATATTGAGGATGTAAAATATAGCGGGTCTATTTTTACCAAAAGTACAAAGTACAGTCCAAGTAATTACTCAATTTTCAAACACTTGCGATCTTCAGATGAGTAGAACTAATTATATATATATATATATATAGTCATCCACAAACAGATCTGTTTCTCTGCATCACAGTTCATCAGTACGGTTATACATCCGATTACTTTTAGCCAGGATTGAACTCCGACCGAATTGACATCAGTCGGCAATTCTATTTCTGAGCTATTGGCAATCGGCGGCAGGAAGCGAAATTTAAGAGTGAGATATGCCATGTAAACATACGCCAGCATGTAAGAGCGTTCTAATTCATTGCTGAATGAATGTAATTTTAGGAATATATATATATATATATATATATATATATATATATATATATATTCCGAAAATTAGATTTCGTTGAATAGCTATTTCAGCGAGAAAACTCTCGCTACATCAACAACGTTGCTGATATTGCTAATATTACTAGGATCTGGTTTTGGGGATTTTACCTATATATACTCCCTTTTTGTATTTTTTGTAAACAGTAGCTACTACGGCATATACGCAGCGCTCATTCAATGATGAATTAGAGCACTCTAGCTATTGGGCGTGTTTGTACTCGCTAAAAAGTTTGCGTTCTTCTACCGGACGCTCGTGGCCTAGGGGTAGAATCGCCGACTGACGCCGATTCGGTCGGGTTTCAATCCTGGGTTAGGAATAGCTCGGAGTATAACCGTACTGATAAGCTGTGATACAGATCTGTCTGTGGATGACTATATATATATAGTCCTACGTCGTTGGCACGACTCGGAGTTTCATGTGATATACAATCATCAGGTGCATAATACAAGCTGCCCCTTTAATAAATTTAAATTCACTCGATGCGCAAGTGAGTTAAATTTTATAAAGCTAGGTTACTGATTTTAATAGCAAAAGTAAAATGTAAATAGAAAAAGTCTTCATCGAGATAAAATGTATTAATATATAGATTCATTAATATATAGATATATAATAGCTTTGTTTAAACTACAGGGTACACTCTCCTATTAACATTTGAATAATTTATTCATGTTGGTAACCTTAGATGAATATTTATAAGTTCACGTAACTATATCTATCTATCTATCTATCCATCTATCTATCTATCTATCTATCTATCTATCTATATATATATATATATATATATATATATATATAGACACACACACACACAAACACACACAAACACACGCACACATACATATATATACTTTTTTAACAAATATTGGATGCGAGTTCCTGACACTAAACAAGCTAAAATCTATAAATATATATATATATCCAAGAGCCCATTGTTGTATCTCAACACAGCAACACAGCAACCCAAAACGAATATTCAAAATGCCCTCTGCTTGCTTTTACAGAAGCAAGCACCCGTCGGATCATTGAATCGTGGACCCTTTTAAATATTACCACATAATGTCGAATGGTTTCGCTGGAAACCATGACGGGTTGATGAAGCGTCTATACATCATTAGTTTGCTGCATAGACTGATTGATTTAGATGGCACCATACATGAAATTTCAAAGGATTGTGGTCAGGGAAATAGGTTATAGGTACAGGTTATCACCTACATATCGATATTTCATGGTACTTTCCAGCCAAGATATCGCGAAATGTTTGACGAAAATATGTAACTTCCTATTATCAGTAATATATCTTTTAGCAGCTCTGGACATGTGTTTGAAATAAATCTCTGTAGACAGCTCCTGTAAGACATTCTGGGAGAACATATGGATCTACAAAACAGTTAAATTCCAGAATACTTATTATTCGTAAGTTGATGCTGGTGTCTAGCTTGCATTGAAACATGTCGATTCCGATCCACCCACAAATAATGCTTGTGTAATTGTGTTATTCCATCATTCAGAAATGTTGACACATTCCTAAACAAGAATAAAAGGACCAACAGCAGTTATCCTGTGGTGAGTGTTCGAAATGTAAAAAAACCTGCACACTATGCAAATGGTACGGATGCAGAAGATGATCTTGAAGTACACTCCATGTGGCACAATGTGATGTACGACATGCTAGGGTCACCAGACGTGTGCTGATATCTTGATCGTTTCTGACAGCCTGTAGAAGGTGTTCTTACTGGTCTTCCTTCACTCGTTGTTTGTACTTCCACGGAACCTGTCTCTGCAGCAAAGTTTAAATGACTCGCATGCCTTCTGTCTGGAAACGCTATCTGCCACGCAGCCTCGTGTCTATTAATATTCCATCCGCATGTTTCTCGATATAGCATTGTTAAATGAAACACTTCTTTGTTAATTCAATACTTCATATATTAAATGTTGAAGACACAGACACAAATGAACACATTTGTCCTTGTTTAGTGTGAAGAACCACAATATTCCATTTTTTTTTTTGTTAGACAGTGTATATATTTATTGAAATTTTCATGGCTTAAATCTATATATTATTAATATTTCCTTATATTTTTGTTGTATACACATTTCTTTCCGGGCTGCAAACAGAAACCTTAAGCTAGATATGACTTCATGACATTCTACACTAATCATTTTTGTATAAAAAAACAAAAAACAAAGCTAAAATCCCACACATTTTACAAAAATAACGCTTTTTGTAAAATGTGATTACATCTTGTATTTTTGTGAGTACATTTGTATTTTTTTTTTCTACAACTAGAATTTTTGAAACACTTATGTGACACAAATTTGAAATTTTCATTTCAAAATCCTTCAAATATACATTACATTCTGCAGGGATTGCTCTATCACTGAGAAAGCATGTTCTGTTCGTGTGGTCTTTGATTCCGATGCTTAGGCGATTATTATTATATTCATTTTTGTTGCATACTTATTTAATCGTAGGTACAATCCAAAGACTTAAAGTAAGAAATTGCTTCATAGCTTTTTCCACTGATATTTTTTTTATTGATTTCTACGATGGTCACACCAAAAAACAAGTCTGCGGGAAAGCACTTAGGTGGATAATGATGGGCTGCTAGAGCGATATTTCATGATTTGTTAATCTAACTCCCGTTACATCACTAGTGTTGCATGGACAAAATTCTTTTTACTCTGTGGGCTGTACTTATCCAGATAATTTATTCTATTTCTCCTGAGCTGGGATTTCCATATTTTTTATACTTTGATAATTCTTCAATTACCAGGGCTGCGATGTTACAGTCTACTGGGCAATCCATGTCTATTATTAGGAGTTTTTTTCTTTGGTTTATTTTCAGTTGTTGACAATTATGCCCGGCTTATAGGCTTCTTGTATATTATTATTGTTTAAGTAAAATATGTCCATTCAATGTTTTTTGTACAATTTTTTTTTTCAGACTAAGATCGCGTCTTTTAATTTCTTCTAAGTGATTGGTGTATATCTTAGTTTTTCATTTTGTTCTATGATATGGTATGTAATATTAGTACATTTTATAATTTTAATTTCAGTGTCTTTGAATTAGTTATTTCTCATGATATCTCTTCTTACATTGGCTAAATAATTTTCGTTCATATACTTTCGAATTTCGAATCGGAGAGCCCAGTTAGAATTAAAGTTGTATTCTTTGCATTCACTTACACGCCAATACCCTTGGAAAAGGTATTAATCCGTATCTTCCTTCCGTTTATGGGTTAGTTTGCAGGACAAACTGGATTCTGTAGACTTAGTTGGCAACCAGTCTAGAGCTGAAAGTAATAGCAACTTACTGCGGGAAAATCTTCTGCCAAGTCAGTCATATCTCTTTCGAGATATGATCACCAAAGGCGTGTAACACGTATGGCACTTGACAGACTCACTTTCAAATTGCTAGTCTAATATTTTGGCGCCAAATATTTGGAGAATTGTTTGAAAGAATGCAGGGCTTTTCAGAGAACGTGTTCAAAACTTTCTTGTAGTCCTCACGAGACCATTTTACCCTTTTTTTTCTTGAAATGAATCGCTGTGGGTTTAGTTAGAGAATTCTCAGTGCCATCATTGCGATTATCCCTGCTATAATTATTATTATTATCCATCGTTGTCATTATATATGTCTCATGACACAATTCAATAGCTACGTTATATGTTATCATGGCACTTCATGAACATAGTTTTCTCCAGTTTTATTGTATAACATTTCAGGTTAAAAATGAAACTTGAGCTTTTGCGATTTCAATAAATATAAGGTTGTTGTTATTAGACTTTATTAATTTAATTTTCCTAATTCTATCATCATTATCATCATCCTTATCAGTAATAATTTCATCATCAAAAAGACAATGACAGCCGTCATCATATTGCAGTTTAGTCATCTAAATTTTATATAATCACTGGAAAGCAGCCATTTTAAAACTGACATTTATTTTATTATTGCTGGCAGTGTTTCCTCTCCATGCACAAGAGAGACTTTTTCACAGTATCATTTGTATTTAATATTTCTTAATTAAAATAGAAAATTACCGTAATATCTTCAAGATATAAACGGCTTTAATTAAGATAAGGTATTTAAATTATTTTCAAATCAAATCATTGAATTTTATTCATTATTAAAAAAAATATTTCAATGATTTGCATTAAAACTTGAAGATTACCTATCGAAAGGAATGCATTTTTGATCAATTTTTATAATTTGTCCTGATCTTAATTGATAGACCAAGTCGTAAATATTCATATTTTGTCTTGAAGTCAAAACCAAATTTGAATGTGAATTCTGGCAAAAGAATTACAGAAAAAATCTGTCACGAAAACAAGACGGTAACTAAAAAAAAAACCCCAAAAACATTATTTACGTTGTTCGGACTTTTTTCTTCATCATTTATTCAATATTCATGACGTTTCGGCCGTTGTTATTCTCCGACCTTCTTCACGGGATTAGTATTTTGAACTGAACACATTATTTCGATCACTGGGGCAGATTGTTCGCTTTCCATGATAACTGTCACTTCCCGATGTTTTAGTAATCTCTCTTTAAAGCAACTGTCTAAGTTTTTGTTCACCAAATTCCATTCAATTGAAGATGTTCTCCGAGTTCTGCTCATTTGACTCGACTTCTGTTTGTTTCTGTTTCTTAATCTCTTTCGAAGTTCGATTATCCGTCTTCTTCATTATTTGTTTTCTCAGGGAGGCCAGTCGCTTCTCCTTCTGCTTCTTTGACTTGACCTTCTTAATCCTGTCTGAAGCCTTGGCGTTGCTCTGGCTGTTCGGCTCTCATTTTTTCCCCTGTTGGTATCCCCTGCTTCTATCTAAAGCAGGTTGAATCTCTGCAGCCTCGGGCACTTTCTGATGACGGAAATAATTCATGGATTCTGCATTCTGCTTCCGCTTTTCCGCTGAATTATTCGATTTTAATTTCTTTTTTTTTTTAATCATTTCACCCCGAGCAAGGTAGAAATGCCACTGATGTGCAGGGGGTTACATAAATGTAAAAAGATTAATTAAAAAAGAGTGACGAGTACAAACTAGTTAGAAAGGAACAATAGAAAGCTGAGAAAGCAGGTGCGATGACAGATACATAGGTGGAGAGAAAGGGAAGGTTATACAGTGGAGGGGAGAGAGCTAGAGTCCAGTGGTTAGTAGATGAGTATTGACTTTGCTTTTAAATTTCTGGGGGTTGTAGCCGTCAGGAAATGAAGAATACGGGAGTGATTTCCATAGGCGGGAAGTGCGAGAGAGGAAGCTGCAGGAGTAGAATTGTCGTCTGCATTTGGCTAACATGACTGTGAATGGGTGGGACCCAGTTGCCAGTCTGGTTGCACGAGTAAACACCTGTTGAGGAGGCATCAGTGACTTAAGCTCATCCCAGCAGAATCCATGAAAGTATTTATAGAAGAGACAAAGGGAGGCCACATTTCGACGATGGAGAAGTGGCTGCAGTCGAGTCGCCAGATCACATTACAGACTCTCCTTTGAGTCAAGAACACTGAGGAGAACGGCAGGGGCACCCGACCATAAATGGCAGCAGTACTCCATGCACGGACGGATGGTTGACTTGTATATATGCAGGATGGATTCAGGTGGAAAAAACATCCTGGATCGATATAGTGACCCAATCTTCTTAGCAGTAGATTTTGGTATGGATTCAATATAGTGCTTCCATTTGAGGTCTGGGGACAGGGTAAGTCCGAGGAGGCGTAGTGTATTACTCTCAGGGAGAATCACTTGGTCCATGCTTATGGGAGGCAGAAGAGGTTGCCTGTAATGGTTGACAGACAACAGCTTGGTCTTAGATGAATTGAAGTTGACAAGCCACTTCTTGCCCCAGTTCACCACAGAGTGTAGATCCCGCTCAAGGTCAGCAGCGAGATTATGTCTGTCCGCCACGACAGGTTTCTTACTGGAGCGGGAGTATATTGTAGATGCCTACTTGGGACTTGATCTCATCTGGGAGGTCGTTGATGAAAATAAGGAAGAGCGTCGGGCCCAGGATAGAGCCCTGTGGGACACCAGCATTCGTGCTGTAGGACGAAGAGGCACGCCCATTCAGAACGACCTTCATTTTGCGGTTATTTAAGAAAGATTGGATTAGGTCAAGCAGGCGACCGGTTTTATATTTTCAAAGTTGTAAAATCTGAAATATTTAATAAAAATGCACTGAATTATTCATTCTATTTGATATGTCACTTTTTCTAAAATGGGTGTATCTAAAAGCAACTGAAAAAAGTTTATCAAATTTAATAAGTAATTAATCATTATAAAAATTTTTAATAGCTGTACGTATTCAGACTTCTTCAGGATTTCCACATTGACTGAACATTTTTCAACATAGATCCATACTTACCTTTTTATTTTTCAAACTCATAGACACATGCCTAACTTCTCTTGCTTCACCTAATCTTCTAATGACAGACTTATTTCTCTCAAATGTTTAATTAATTATATTTTAACCGCAAATGAATGGAAATGAAACAGACATATTGTTACCTTTCTGGGTACATTTTAAGTGTGTATTTAATTTATAGGTCAGTCGAGATCGTTCTTTGTTATTTTACTGTTGAGAGCGATCAAGTTCATTGTAGTTACCCCGAATATAATAATCAACTCTTACTAATCATTGAAATGTTGTAAGTATTACCGTGGCGTAAGTTTGCTCCTTTTGAGTGCTCTTCTTAATATAATCTATATAATATCAGTAAAGAAAAAGCAAGCGATAATATTTGAACATTTCAACGAGATCATTTTTGCCGAAGTTATATACCATGACACAGCAAAACGACACACACACAAACACACACACATACACACATACACACACACGCGCGCGCACACACACACGCACACGCACACACACACACACACACACACACACACACACACACACACACATATATATATATATATATATATACTCTCGTCCGTCGATTGATCATTTTGGAGTAATAGTAGATTTTAAAAACAGTAGCTACTCATTGCTCTTTAGGCGTTGTTCAGCATATCAATTCAGCAATGACTCTCGATATTCTTCTTGATAATACTACGGATTGTCAGTCAAAGAATATTCAAAGGCTTGGAAAGTATTCTCTATTCACCACCTTTTTTTTATACGGATCAACTGTTGTGGCTCCTGTTTTCGCATTGATTGCATAACGAAAGAATGATCGTAGTAAGTACCAGTCATATATTATCTTCCTCATTAGCTTTTAGAACGTTATAAAATCAGATCAATAATATTTTATTTTCAAAGACGCTTAATATTAGATATCAAGTTACGGCAATTGCCGTAAGAGATTGCAATAACTTTGAACTGCACCAATTTAAAGCAAACGATATAATTATGAATATAATAGATGGAAAATTCTAAAAATCACGAATTATTCAAAACTAAATACGAATAAACTATAAATGGCAAATTCAGAAATTAATTCTATATAGTCGCATTTCTTTAGAAAAGATGAAAATATTCAATGGTGGCAAATAATATATATTCTGAAGACACCAGATGATAAAACCTGGGTTGCCTAAGAACTCGCATACAAATGAAAACTATTCAAAAAGTCTACAATATAATTGTATCGAACACTTTTTAATACAACCGTTTACTGGTCGAATTTAATTGTGACCAAAAACTAAGTAATTAAAAAATTATATATATATATATATATATATATATATATATATATATATATATAGATAGATAGATAGATAGATAGATTAGTTACCATCCAGTTGACTGAGTGATTAGAACATTCGCGCACTGATCATAAAGCCACAATTCGAATCTCCCCATGTTGATTTGTCACGAAGGTGATGTCTTGATGTTATCAGTTTGGAGGTGTGCGTGCAGCATCATGAAGCACCTTGGAATTTTACCTGAAAAACCATACCAAACCTTGTGAGTGAAATTGGTTAGACGGCTTCCTTTGAGGAGTTGTCGAAGGCTGTGCTAGCTCGCAATCACAAGTTTCGTGACTGAGGTTTTTTGGTTTCCTTGCCTTGTTCAGGCTTGTTCACGCTAGATAACATGCTGCCTTCCCTAAACTGTAACTAAGGTCCTTTCAGTATATTCATTCTTCTTAAAATTGACGTTTATTTCTTTCTTTTTCGCTTTCCGTCACTAACTTCTGTCGTAGATTTTTAGTGACTTTTCTGTTTTTACTCTCAATCCTCTGTCATCTGTATATCTTATGTGGTTAAGGTTGCAGTTGGCCAAAAAGAATCCTGGTAGAATTTCTAATTTTCCCAGTATTCACTGTAAATTTTGAATAAGTTTGTGTGTAAGACACATCCTCGTCGTTCACCTTTCAATTTTTTATATATTAACAGTATTCATTTTCTTCGAGAATGTAGGTTCTTTGATGCCAGGATAGGTTCTGGGATATTCTAATATACTTTCTAAATATATAGAGGTTACCCCAAAGTTCCAACTGTTCTTTGTGACATACAAATTGAAAGTAAAAACTTATTATTATTATTATTATTATTATTATTATTATTATTATTATTCTTTTTCTATCTGCCCCGTCTTTACAGGACGTAGGCGATCATAGCTTTCCACGTCTCCCTATCCTTGGTGGCTCTTAGTATGTTTTCTCCTGTTACACCACGCAAACCCCGTTCCGTCATCCACCTGATCAGGCCCTTCAAGTAAGTTATCAGCTGCCTTCTTCTGTCTTTTTTTTTTCATTCTATCTGTCTTGTCAGTATCAGGTTCTCCTTCATCATTGCATGTCCCAGAAATTTAGTTGTCTCTTCCTGATGCACACTATTAATTTTCTTTTCGTTGCCATTCTTCCCAAAATCTCAACATTGCTCACATGCTCGATCCATGATATCCGCAGCATCCTTCTGTAGATCCATATTTCCGCTGCTTCAAGTTTTTTTCCAAATTTTCAATAATATTGTCCAGCATTTACTGCCGTATTGAAGAACTGACACCACATAGCAATCTAACACTCTCTTTTTTGTTTCTCGTGAAATTTTCTTGTGTCTTAATACTTTACTCAGCTTCTGGAAAGCGTCCTTACCCATGTCAATTCGCCTTCGGATCTCTGTATCACACTTTCCATCTCCTGTTAGAAAACGTCCTAGGTATTTAAATTTTTGTACTGCATGAATCCACCACCTGTATTTGACATTTTGGCAAAATTTAATTAGCCCAAGATATTTAAGCTATCGTGATGATTTGATGTCCTCACAAGTAGGGTCCTTGCTTTTTTTTTTATAATCATATCGCACCAAGCAACTGACTTTGTTTTGCAGGGAGTTACATAGGAGGAAAATTATGATAAATCGTGACAGGTTATAGTGGGTGTCAGGAAATGGGTAAGAGAAAGACGAGAATACTGATGACAATATAGTAGACGGAGAAAGGGGTATGAGAGAGAGAGAGAGAGAGAGAGAGAGAGAGAGAGAGAGAGAGAGAGAGAGAGAGAGAGAGAGAGAGAGAGAGAGGATGCAGGTTAGTGAGAAAGGAGATGATTATTGACTTTACATTTAAATTTTTAGAGATTGTAGCTGTCGGGGAAGCAAGTAAATGGAAAATATGACGATCGGAAAAAACGATCTCAACATGACACTGAAATCTTTTCTTTTTTTTCTTTTTTTAATCCTATTCCTCCAAGCTAGGCCTTTTACTGCTGCTGTTTTGCAGCGGGTTAAATAGGAGGACATTTATAAGAAGAGTGACAGGTTATAGGCGGTGTCAGTGAACGGGTAAGAGAAAGTTATGAGAAAGAGTGATAGGTTGTAGGGGGTGTCAAGAAGTGGGTAAGAGAAGGATGAGAATATTGATGAGAGTGGAGTGGACGGAGAAAGGAGCATGAGAGAGAGAGGGGATGCAGGTTAGTGAGAAAGGAGATGACTATTGACTTTACATTTAAATTCTTGGAGATTTTAGATGTCGGAGAAGCAAGTAAATGGAAGGGAATTCCACAGGTGGGAAGTGTGATAAAAGAAGCTAATGGAGTAGAATTTGCGTTTACATTTTGTTGGTTTCACAGTAAAAGGGTGGAACCTAGTTGCTTATATTGTGGCTCGATTAAATTTATATATAGCGGGCACAGAGAGCTAAGTTCATCTAAGCAGAAGCCGTGAAAATATTTGTAGAAGAGACAGTGGGAAGCCACATTGCGCCGGTGAGAAAATGACTCTATCTGAGCTGCCAAATCGGGATCGATCACATTAAAAGTTTCTTGCAATACAAGCTGTCCCCAGTGGAACTCATATATCCGATTTATAGATTAGATGCTGAAAAATATATTTGGTACTCTGTATCGCTCTAGTAAATATTTTACTTCCTTGCCCTGTCATATAATATCTTAACTGCAGAACCAAATATTGATTATTACTGGCCGTATCCGGACGGGAATTGTCCAGTCTTCACTTAACTGTTGTGAAAGGATTCAAGAACGTTTACGGTTTTGTTGGTGATCAATTGTTACAAGACAATCAGTTTCCTACAGGTGAAACCTTGCGAATCTTTTGATACTCTATCGTTATTTCCATTGTCTGTGTTCAGATGATTTATAACACTTAATCTCACCACTAACGATCGTTTCACCTGAGACCCACCATTTAACATGCTCGAGTATGAACCACGCTTATTCTTCTCATTTTTCTATACTAAGAAGTAAGTTCCCTTCGGACATTCGGATTCCACTCATTCTGCTTTTTGGGAGGGACGCCAAATTGCTACAATTTTGACCGCTTGAAATCTAGGATTAACGATTGAATATATAGCTGCATCTACTGCTAGAAAGGTTTCCCGTCAAAACCCATCGGGCATGTTTATAAATCGACAATTCGTCCGTGAATTGAATACTATTACCATATCAAGTCTGGTGCTCCTGCTATTCATCTTGAGGTTCTCGTCAAAATCAATCGTGCACATTTACAAATCTACAATTCGTCGGTGAATTTAATACTGTTGCCATATCTGGTCGGGTGCTCTTGCTATGCTTCACTTTGTTCTTGATAAAATCGAGAGAAGTATCTGCAATGAAATCGATCAAGACTAGGCATGATGGGCGTTTCAGATATCAGCTCTGAACAAGAAAGCGGAGAGCAGAGTTCAAATTCCCGTTAAATTCGTTTCATTCTCTTACCTGGAAATAAACTTTGGAAAAGTATTAATCCGTCGATTCTACCTCCAGGTATGGGTTAAAAAACAGGATTAACTGGGTTCTATAGCCTTGCTTGGCAACAAGTCTACCACAAAAATTAATGGCAACCTACTGGGGGAAAATCTTGACAAGTCAGTCATTCCACTTTCGAGACATGAACTTCCATATGTATATCAGATATGACACTTCACTGACTGAATGAGGAAAGAAACATTGGAGAATTTAAATGACATTCTGTTGTCAGCGAGAACAGAAGAATCATAGAATATTCTAGTTGAATGGCAGAACAAATAACACAAATAAGAGAATTTGTGAAGGAATAAGAATTACTTACAGCGAAAGAAAGAAAAAAAGACAGGAAATTGTGGAGAAATATGTCCTGAAGAATTTTGGATGACAGCGTTCAATATTTCGTCCAAATCGTTGATCTATCCTGAAAAAGCTTCAGAACATAACCTTTTATGGTGTCCGAAAGCCCTAATTACAAAGGAAAGGTACACATTTGACCTTTTCTCTTTCATTCACCACTCCCCAGCCTATATTTACGGTAGCCGAGACAGGCCTTCGTCTTTGTAATTATAGGAATTCGTCTTCCCCAGGACGCACGTGCCTAGTAAATGTAAAAGTCTCCTAAGTCGTCATACTGTTTCTATTTTTCTTTTGATGAATGCAGCGCTTTGAAGTGATGGGGTTGGGAGTTGTGCTGCGTATCCCTGGAGAATATCGGCGCCATCCTGCGGGGTAGAATTCTCACTTTTATGTCGCCTGCCTTTTTCCAATGGTTACCTCCAATGTCAGCTGGACACAGCTTATATATTCTAGTCTCCTACCCGCCAGGATTATACGATGTCTTGATGCGAAGATCTTTGAAATTTCACGGTTTATTTTTGATCTTTGAGGATTCGGGCTCCGTCTGTGTAACATAAAGCGACTGTCAAAAGACACGATAATACTGTCGCTGCATGTAAATTGCAATATTTCCCCATATATATATATATATATATATATATATATATATATATATATGTGTGTGTGTGTGTGTGTGTGTGTGTGTGTGTGTGTGTTATCTCTGTGTCTATTTCTCATTTTCTCTCTCACTCTCACTCTCTTTCTATGTGTGTGTGTGTGTGTGTGTGTGTGTGTGTGTGTGTGTGTGTGTGTGTTAATTTCTAAATGCAGCAAAATAGAACACGCCCCCGAAACAGATGTTTGGTTCATCGCAAGTGTCAATTAACTCTGTCTTTTCTAGTAACACAAAAATGATTAGGGTCTATTTAAAATTTGTTTTTATTCATTTTCTGTTCTGCGTCAAGTCCTTTCAGGACAAACAACGATGTTCATAGCTCTCCACAACTTTTGGTTTGTTTGTTTTTATTTTTGTTTTAGCTCTACACAAATTTTTAAATTATTTCAATGTAAGCACATATTGCCAAGTGGATATAAGCGTTTGCTAGTTCCAGTGACTTGACCCAAACATTTGTGAGTTCATTACCAGGCTACAGCCTGGTGAACGAGTAACTTAGAGAGTCCGGTTTGAGGGAGGTGATTCATCACTAATAAAAATGTATTTGCATAAGGAATGAAAATGATATGCCCCAGTGATCGTAATAAAGGGTTCGATTCGAAATTCCTAGCACCTGAAGAAGACCTGAGCATACAACGGCCAAAATAGCAACAAAGATGAGGACTAGAGCACGAAAATGCAAAGAGTGTAAATAAAACCTCATCTTAGAACTATAGACATAATTCAACTTTATTTGTCCAGACATTTCTTTCAAAAGAAATGATCTTTCATAGCTATAAAAACACCATTTGTCAGTACACTGAATATTGTTTCTACATCTGAACTGGTGCACTTAATATGTATCCCGAGATTAGAAAATAACTTAAACGAAGGGTCTGTCATGTTATTGGTCATGAACGTGTTTATCAAATTCAGTTCCGAATGCTTCCCTTTGTCTTTTGTTTAAAACATTTCATTGCGTTTCTTCTATTAAACCCACGTCCTTGATAGCATGAATGCATCTATCACATATTAGCATTAAATTGGAGACTTTAAATGTAACGTCAAGCGCAATGTTATGTTTCCCTGAAGTACTTTTATTGCCGTTTTCCTCATTAAATTATTCGCATCCTCATTCATTCTACTCCCCACATACATCTAAGTGACACTATCACCTTTGGTGGGTTGATATATATATATATATATATATATATATAAGAAAAATTAATACAGACACGTTATTCCATGGTGAATCGTCAACTTCATCGGGTTCGTCTATACCCACACTGCATGCTAACAAATATATATATATATATATATATATATATATATATATATATATATATATATATGACGTCCTGTAATGGATAAACTTAATTAAAATTTTTTAAGATATTACATTTAAATCTATTCCTCCCCTTCCTATATATATCGTTTCAACACCCTGTAACCCCGCCACTAACAGCTCAGTCCTGTTGTACTTTGTGACCGTTGTTAACCTAAAACCCTTCCACACTTTACCCCAGGGCCTTCGCCATTTGGAACAAAACAATGTCGCTGACGTGACGTAGAATCTCTATTAGATATCCTATGTCGAAATGTACATCCAACACCTTTGAATTTTGAAAATTTTCTCTAATTTATATATATATATATATATATATATATATATATATATATATATATATTCTCAAAGACGTATGCAAACACATAAACATGTGTAAACACATACGAGCACAAAGATGAGAAATATTAAATCTAGCACTAATGATCAGGGCATAAATAATCTTTTAACTTCATATAAAATAACCAAAATCAGAAAATGGGCAAGACAATTGCTAAAGTATTGGAAGGTTGGTTTACTCATCTTTGAGGTCGGGATGTTCATTAAAGTATGAATAGGCTGTGTGACGATTCATATATTTCTATTTATCACACACACGCACACATATATATATATGTATAAGCTTTGAAAAAAGGAGCTACTCTAGCATCTACGCATCGTTCATTTAGTAATGAATTAGAACACTCTCAAATACTGGCGTGTGTAGATTGTACATCACAAGTTAAAAGACTACCTTCTTCTACTGAGCGTTCATAATTTTGAGCTAGAATCACCGACTGACGTCAATTCGGTCAGGTTTCTAGCTAAAAGCAATCGCCTGTGTAACCGTACTGATGAGCAGTGATGCAGCAAAAAGGATCTGTCTGCGGATGACTATATATATGTATATATATATATATGTAGTTAAATCATCATAACGTTTCCTCACGAAACTTCAAAGTCGGTCTGAATCTGCTCTGTTTAAAATAGAAATTCTTAATATATATATATATATATATATATATATATATATATATATATATATAATCATACTTCGGTGTGTGATATGCATCTAAAAATTGCGTAGTGTATGAAACTCCTAATCGGGCCAATGAAGTAGGATAATATGCATATTTATAATGTTTATGCTACATTGAGGACTATATATATATATATATATATATATATATATATATATATATATATACAGTAACGATTATAAAGATCAGAACGACATTAAGGAAAATAGATATGTGAAATAACTTTATATTTTAAAGCTTCATAGAACAATTTAGAAAGGAAAAATAAGGATATAAATGGAAATTATATAATTTTAAAATATAAAACTCAATAAAATTAATTTGATAAATTTATGAGAATAATTATTTAATATTCGAAAAATAGATGATCAAAAACATCGGAACGATCAACAAAATCATACTATTATAACAGACACATCACATCCAAATGAAAATAGCGTTCACCATTCATTAGTACTTGATGTGTAAACGTTTACTTTCAATAACAGCTTGACATCTTTTGCTACATGAGCGAATTAATATCTTGCATTAATTAACGGATATTTTCCCATTCTCCTTTCAAATTAGTCCATAGTTTTTCAACGTTTGTTACATCCTTTTCCTTAGCTCTTTCATTTAGTAACATTCAAACATACTCAATAGGATACATATCTGTGCTTTGAGCAGGCCACTCCATAACAGTAACATCCTCCTCAGAATGAACTATCATAACAGATTTTGATGTGTGATATGGCGCATTTTCTTAAATACATGCATCTGGTTGGTTAATTGCAGTTCTCATTGCTACAAAATGTTTCTTCAATATCTTTTTTATACAGTTACGTTAATTTTACCGTGTAGCCTAAAAGCTGTCCCGTACCAGCAGATTAAATCATACCAAATATCATCACACTTCCTCCTCCAAAATTAACGCTGCTTTTAGTGCACTGAGGCAAATATCGTTCCTTCGAACTGCGTCGAAAAGATTTTCTCCCGTCACAAACGAACAGTCAAGACATTGATTCATCACTGAAATGAACACAATCCCACTGTTCTCCTGTCCATATGACTTGTTCAGAAGCAAATTTCAATGAGCTCATTTGATTCTTTTTAGAAATGTAAGGCTTCGTAGAGGCTACTCTAGTCTTCGGGAAATAGTGGGTCTTGATATTTTAATGCCAAGGTTAGCATTAACTCTTTTAGAGATAGCGGTTGCTGTTGCAAATCAATCCTTTTTTTATTCTTTACCAATATTTCTATCTTCCCTTGCAGTAGCTTTCCTAGGCCTGTCAGGTGGCATTTGGCTTCACATGACCCAGTTTCTTCAAGTTTTCTTAAAATACTATGAAGAACACATTTAGATTAACCCACACTCTTTGAAATATCTCCAATCGAGAGTTTATCTTTATTACGTAACTTGACTATCAGTTTTCTAAATTCCAGTGATGTCTCAGATTATTTCGCCATGTTTACAATGCAAGAGCCAGTAAAGAGCCGGTGTAATTAATAAAATACTAGATTTTATATTCTTACCCTAGAAAATTTTCAATACTGCAAAATAATTATTAAATTCTAACGACGTATTTAATCGTTCTGATGTTTTTTGATCATCTATCTTTTTCATATGTTATATAATTATTCTTAAAACTTTATCAAAATAAGTTTATTGAGGTTCATATTTACCTCTATATCCTTTTTTCCATGATAAAAATGTTTTTGAAGTTTTGAAATAAAAGGCTATTTCGTATTTAGACATTTTTTTAACATCGTTCTGATCTTAATGCTCGCTACAGTATATTTAATTTTCATAATGATAACCCCTGAGTAAAATATTCAATAGGAAACCGATTAAATTAGTTAATCTTGTACTAATAATATGTATAACATTATCAGTTCCCACAATAACCCACAATAACCAAACTTTGAAGACGTTCACTTAATCCAATACCAAAAAAAGAATTATAAACCACTGTAATTGTAGATTCAGAGAAAACTGTCCGGTTGAAAGTACATATAAATCTACAAGTGTGATCTATCAAGCTACCATCTACCCTAAGGAAAACAAGGAGAAATATAACGTTTATATTGGAATTTCGGCGGGAATTTATAAAGAAAAGCTTTATACATACAGACACTCGTTTACTAACCCTAATTTAACGTATCAGACAGCCCTCTCCTGAAAATACTGAGAATTGAAAGATAATGACCTAAATCCACAGTTAAAGTGGAAGCTGACTGGCATGACACGCACTCCTGATAGCTTAGGTGATTGATGTAATCTATGTTTAACGGAAAATATTAAAATTTTGAAATTTCAATATTAGAATGTACATCTAAATAAACGTCAATAAATCATTAGTATGTAACGTCACAGGAATAAATTGAAATTTTAATAATTATCTCATTCTTCCATTTATTCACAATAAAATTTGTCCTTTACATAAACCTGGATTTAAAATTTGGTTAATCCGTAAACTTTTCTTCTTACCTAACAATACTAACCCAATTGTCAAGCCACATGCCTCCCACTACCAAAAGTGATTTTGCTATTAAGATTCTACTGGGTTAACTCTATAGTAACTAACATTCCCCACCCCTTCCTTTACCTATCCCTGCTTCCGGCATAAGAATTTTCTCCACTCTTTGATTAAATGGGGTTGACAATGCATGTCTTGAATTGACATGTTGAAATAGCTATTCTCCTCTAAATATTATCAGAGTTTACAGATAAATAAATATTTATCTGCTCTGTAAACTGAATTATTTTACATTGAGCTCTCTATTAGATGAGTTATAATATTTAAACGATATTACTAGAAACTTGCTGGATCATTTACCAATCTTATCCTGGTTTTTACCGCCACACTATATATATATATATATATATATATATGGAGTAAAAGAAATAGAGAAGAATGAGAGAGAACTAATACAGGTGAAATGTTTGTCATTTAATTTATTGATGTTACCTTTATCATCCCGACTACAGTTTTTGTAGATGAAACCGTACGTCCACTCTTAAGTGGATATACACTGAACAGTACAATAACTACAATGACAGACAAGACTGAACTTACATCACCACTGGTCACTAAAATAAATATTACTCGAATTAAACTAAAAATTACGCATCGAATGCTACCATTCTTTACCTTTAATAGTCCATAGGCCATTTCATCATTGAGTGTGCTGCAGTGGTGTCAGCTACTCTATAGCAATATTAGAATTATTTCGATAAGAATTGAAAAATCTGCGAAAATAATATTTTATAGTTAGATTTTCTGTATTGAATTACTTGATTCTATATTTGGATTTTTCTTTTTCATAAACATTTATTACTGACGCAATTTTTTTTATAGTGTATGTCTCTGTAGTACAGTGGATATCGGCTCGGAACGAGAAACCGGGGAGCCGAGTTCGAATTCCAGTTGAATCCATTGTGTTCACTTACGCGCAAATAACCTTGGGAAAAGTATTAATCCGTCTATTCCTTCCGGTCATGGGTTAAATAGCAGGACAGATTGGGTTCTATAGCCTTGGTTGGCAACCAGTCTACCGCAGAAAGCAATGGCAACCTACTGCGGGATAATCTTCTGCTCAGTCAGTCATGTCTCTTTCGAGACATGATCGCCCAAGCGTGTATCACGTATGGCACTTAACTGACTGACTGACTACGGTTGCGGGTGAGTGCCTCTGCACCTGTCTGCGCGGGTAAACATTCAGGTAAGGTATCGTTATTTATTTTCTCATTTTTGTCACATTTTTAATCTACTTTACTCCCACTCGTCCTTTTTTCACTTTTTTTATTATTCTTCTCTATCAACTGTGGACATTTGTTTCCATTTTGTTTCCTTTCGTTTTCTTTTCACCGCAATATTTGACTGTTCTTTATTTTTCATGACTTTCATTTTTTGCATAAATAATAAAGCTTAATACTTACCGGATAAAGTATTTATATGCGTCTTCACTGGGCTATTATTTCGTTTTCTTATCAGATTTGGTAGTATCTTAACCCTGTAAAACGGTCGTGGGATATCTGATACCGACGCCTTTTGCTTCCTTGATCACGACCGTGTTCCAGGGTTGAGTATTCTTCTTCTATGTGCCCTGTCACTTCTGGACATAGACGATCATGGCTTTCCACGTTTTCTTATCCCTGATGGCTCTGAGCACGCCTTCTCCTGTTACACAATGCAACCCTCCTTCCGTCATCCACCTGATTAGGACATTCAAATATGTTATCCGTTGCTTTCTCCTGCCTCTTTTTCCCAAGCCCTCCTTCCTCATTGCATGTCCCATGAACTTCAGCTGTCGGTTCCTGATGCTCAGTATTAATAGTGTTAATTTCCTTTTTGTTTTCATAATTTTTAAGACCTCATCATTGCTCACATGTTCAAACCATGATATTCGCATTGTTTGAATTAGTGTGCATAGGCCTCCATTTATATGTTTGTGTATACAAGCACACGCATATATGAATGTAGATATATAGATCTACACATGTGAACAGACACCCATACATATCTCTCTCACGTGTGTGAGTGTGTCTCAGTGTAGGTGTGTGTGTGTGTGTGTGTGTGTGTGTGTGTGTGTGTGTGAGAGAGAGAGAGAGAGAGAGAGAGTTAGAGAGAAAGTGTTGTTGACCATGTCCCCCTTAGTTTATGAATATAGAATACAGCACAGTACGTAATCTGAGATGTGCGTTGAGGTACAGTGGATATCGGCTCGGAGCGAGAAACCGGGGAGCCGAGTTCGAAATCGAGTTGAATCCA
This sequence comes from Ascarosepion bandense, assembly GCA_037127315.1. Taxonomy (NCBI): domain Eukaryota; kingdom Metazoa; phylum Mollusca; class Cephalopoda; order Sepiida; family Sepiidae; genus Ascarosepion; species Ascarosepion bandense. Next base: position 270,575 of record JBBBDQ010001329.1, read on the forward strand.
TTGTGTTCACTTACGCGCAAATATCCTTGGGAAAGGTATTAACCGGTCTCTTCCTTCCAGTTATGTGTTAAATAGCAGGACAGATTGAGTTCTATAGCCTTGGTCGGCAACCAGTCTACCGCAGAAAACAATGGCAACCTACTGCGGGATAATCTTTTGCCCAGTCAGTCATGTTTCTTTCGAGATATGATCGCCCAAGCATGTATCACGTATGGCACTTAACTGACTAACTGACGTAATCTTTTCAATGAAACAACGTCAAAGATTAACACTCACGAGCCAGACACTCTATTGAATCGGATTAAATCGCTAATACTAAGGAAAATATGGCCACCTTTTATACACGTCGCATTGAATATTTGGAACCTTCTGATTCGTTAAGCCTTCTATAGGTGAACTATGAAATGAGTCAGCCCATGCCTGGCACACCAGTATCAAAGCGTACCCACCAAAAAATTCCAACAAGGGTCTGTTGATGTGTTTCTATAATTTGTCATTATTGGACTGTTTCTTTACCATGTTCCGTCACGTAAAACCTGCTTTAACTTCTAAGTGATTAGATAATGGGTATATATATATATGTGAATTCGACTTCTATATTATTATTCCTATTTTCAGCGACCAGTTCAATACAACATAAACAGCTAGAAGCGATGCATCAAATTTTTTTATGAGTACCTTATCTCTAAGTTGTTCTCACATTTTCTCTCTCTGTCTTTTTCACTGTATTTTATTATTTATCTCTCCGTCTCTCTCATTCTCTCCCTCTATCTATATCTCTCTTCCTACTGGTCATCCAAAATTCTAAAGGAACAGGTTCTTGGAACTTGTCAAAGCAGTATTTCATATTTGTTGTTTCGCCGAGGTAGATCCGACACACAGAGGAAATGTTATGCGGTATTATTCAGCAAAATATCCGGTACTAAACGGATATACAGTGAACAGTACAATAACTATAATGACAGACAAGACAGAACTTACAACACAGAGACCACTGGTCACCAAATAATCGTTGCGAATATTCTTCTTCTTCTTCTTCTTCTTCTTCTTCTTCTTCTTCTATGTACCTTGTCTCTTCAGGACGTAGGCAATCATGGTCCTCCACGTCTCCCTATCTCTCGTGGCTCTAAGTATGTTTGCTCCTGGCAACCCCTGTTTCGTCATCCACCTGATCAGGCCCTGCAAATATGTTATCCACTGCCTTCCTCTGTCTCTCTTTCCTTCTATCTGGCCTGTCAGTATCAGGTTCTCTAAGCTCTCCTTCCTCATTGCGTGTCCCAGGAACTTCAGTTGTTTCTTCCTGATGCTCACTATTAATTTCCTTTTTGTTGCCCTTCTTTCCAACACCTCATCGTTGCTTGCATGCTCAGTCCACGATGAGCATCCTTCTGTAGAACCACATTTCCGCTGCTTCCAGGTTTGTCCGCATTTTCGATTATATTGTCCAGCATTCACTGCCGTATTGAAGAACTGACATCACATAGCAATCCAGCACTCTGTTACTCTTCTTTACTTTAATAGACCATTTCAGACCATAGGCCATTTCATCATTGAGTGTGCTGTACTGGTGTCAGCCACATTACGACAATATTAGAATTATTGAGATAAAAACAGAAAGATCTGCGAAAATAATATATTAATAATATATAACTTTTCAGTATTGAATTTTTAAAAATCTTACATCTATGTTGAAGTTTGAATTTAACGTAAAGGCCAGGCTTACACATTTTGTTTCTATAAACAACTGTCCATTTAGGTGATTGCTAGAATGCGACAGGTCGATTTTGGAACCGTAGGATTACACACAATTTGAAAGTTGGTGTCTGACATGATACATAACAAAACGAATTATTTTCTTCCAAATCTTTGTTGTTTTTCGTTGAATCTAATTTAAAAATTGTTTAGGTACAAATTTGTAACGTTGGAATTTCATTCCGGTGATCAGTAAATGTCATATAGCAGAGCCGTATAACATATATAATTTATTGAAGCTTTACAAATTTTACAAGATGCAAGGCACAAACATATTATTACTAAGACTTTGTGCCATCAAATATGACATTAATTTATTTCAAATTGAAATTATATTAAACAATTAAGCTATATTATAATGTTAAGTCTGGTAGTTTTAGTCTGACTGTCAATAAACAATGGAAAAGAATGACTTGATTAAATCAAGCAATCCTCCACTTATATCATAGCCCCGTAGCTTGACGGAACTATGAATTTTTTTTTTCTTGAGCCTGTCTATGTAAAGTGAAGTAATTAATCATTATTATCGGAAGAGATTCTCATTTATAATATCACCACGCATTTCGCTGAAGGGTCACTTTTCCGAGTTTAAAGCAGACGTCAAATATGAGAAACACACATTTCGTTGACCTAACAAAATTTACATACACACCCATGACACAAGAATTGAGGAAGGTTTTTGGGCAATAAACTTGAATTCGTCTTAACTCTTAAAGCTAAATACAAAACAGATATTTTTGTTTCGTCGTTTTGAATAATGTAGATAACTGTTTTTTGTGACTATTGAGAGTTTCTACAGGTAACGTAGTTTAAACATTTTAGATTTTCAGGACAGAAGATATTCGGACAATATATTGATTATGTCTTTTTCTTATCAGTGAGAAGTAGATATGATAGAGAATTTTGTTTTTCTCTGTTTTACTCATTCTTGTCTAGTTAAATCCTGGGTCTATTATCGTTCGAATTGTTCTTAATTTAATTCTGTTATCTTAAAACAAATTTGAACGCGTTTCGTTTTTAATTTTCTTCTCAACCATACAACCTACACTCCTGAGGATTTGAATATTCATTATAGTAGTAGTTTATTCAAATCCACCTCCTGTAATTTCATGTATTTAAACGCTTAAACAGGGCCTGTGTCTTGCTACAACAGCGGACTACGGTATTTTGAGCTGTTCCGTCCAAAAATTAACCCTCTAGGGCCATTCGTATCATATTTGATACAGTATGAAAACAAGCCTTGAAAGAAATATTTTCCTGAAAGATTTTTTAAGAGAAATATTTTATAAATTTCAAATGAAAGCAGTACTGACTGCTCAGTCAATGAATACCAAATGTTTCCTTATAGGGAAATACCAAATGTTTCCTTATAGGGAAATACTGTATCAAATATGATGCGAATGGCCCTAGAGGGTTAAGTAGTAATTAGTGGGGGATCTGTTTATTACTTCATAACAATATAGAACTGATCCCCCACTTTATGACAATTAGAAGCCTTAATTATATTATATTATATTATTAACCCTCTAGGGCAATTCGTATCATATTTGATACAGTATGAAAACAAACCTTGAAAGAAATATTTTCCTGAAAGATTTTTTAAGAGAAATATTTTATAAATTTCAAATGAAGGCAGTACTGACTGCTCAGTCAATGAATACCAAATGTTTCCTTATAGGGAAATCCCAAATGTTTCCTTATAGGGAAATACTGTATCAAATATGATACGAATGGCCCTAGAGGGTTAAGCGTCCGTGTCATACGCGTTCGTAATCTTGATGACAATAAGATAATCGCCTTAAGACATTTATGACTCTGAAGACGATTGTCCCATTCATCGGCAGATTTAATTCATAATCAAAATGGTAAAACTACAAAAAAGAAATAAAAAATATATAAAAAAGAAGAGTTAGTCTAAAAATACAAACAGGGGTTACAAGAATTACTAAAAATTCGTTTACATGAGTATCTGTAAAGTTTGAGATATATTTCATATGTTCTGATGAATTCATATTCCAATGTTCTGATGAATTCATATTCCAATATTCTGATGAATTCATATTCCAATGTTCTGATGAATTCACGGTAAAAGAAAATTAGAAGGTTACATTTTGCAACAGTGTGTTTAGACAGTGTTTAGACAATGTGTTTAGACAGTGGGCATCTGTTGAAAAGATTTTTCACAAAGATACAAACGTATAAGATATGGTTACTTTAAACAAATGTACAAATGTTCACACTTAATTTGAAATGCATTTTCTGTGTTCTAAAACTAAATTATAACTGTACGTTGCCATTCGTTAATGTAGTCTTTCTTTACAGAAGGTTCTTCAAAACTTTTCTCGATGAAGGAAAAACTTGAAGCGACTGAAATGTGGTTCTACAGAAGGATACTGAGTATATCATTGATCGAGCATGTGAGCAATGATGAGGTTTTGGAAAGGATGGAAACGAAAAGGAAATTAATATTGAACATCAGCTGAAGTTCTTGGGACATGTGTTGAGGAAGAAAGGTTTCGAGAATCTGATACTCACAGGTCAAATAGAGGGAAAGAGAGATAGCGGAAAGCAGTGGATAACATATTTGACATGCATGAGCGGGTGGATGGCAGAGAAGGGTTTGGGTGGTGTAACAGGAGAAAGCGTGCTAAGAACTACCAGAGATAAAGAGTCGTGGAAGACCATGATTGCCTACGTCCTGAAGGGACATGACACATAGAAGAAGAATAGTTTTTGACCATAGATTCAAATAGGTTAAGATGGTCGTGATCGAAGAAGCATTATCTAGGGAATTCTAAAAAGTAAAGGTTAATTAGAAGAAGCTGTCTGAAAGTCTCTGAAGCTTTCTTAGGTTTAATGAAATACAAAGAGACAGAAAATGCTTCCTCAGGCTTTCTGTTGCATATATTATCTTCTTTATGTGCCGTGATTTTTTTTCCGGGCGTAAGCGATCAGAGACATCCACTTGCCTATGTCCCTTACGGTTCTTCATATTTTTCCTCTTGCTATCTCTCGCAAACCTCGCTCTGCCATCCATTTGCGCAAACCTATCAAACTTATCTTGAGCTGATTTTCCCCTATCTCATTTCCCTCTATCCATCCTGTATTAAATTCTCAAAACCCTCCTTCCTCATTATGTTTCCCAGAAAACTCACCAGTCTCATTCTGAGGCCATGTATAAGCATTTTTCTAGAGTTCATCTTCTCCAACACTTTGTCATTGCCCACGAGCTAGGTCCATGGTATCCTCAGCATCGTTCTGCAGAACCAAATTTATGGTGCTTCTAGCCTGTCCTTCATCTTTGAAAAACATCGTCTAAAATTTGCATCCATATGGAAGGACAGATATCACGTAGAAGTCTAGTACCCCTTTCTTTGTTTCTAACGAGAAATTCCTGTTCCTCATTACTCTGGTTACTCATTCCATTGCATCTTCGGATCTCGAAAGTTAAAGAATAAATAACATTTTAATTCTAAATATTCCAGCAATACATTTTTATATACAAAAAAATCCTGGCAATATAAAATCATCAAAAGTATTTTATCTAGAGTTAAAGACGTATAATTTCGTTGCACTTTCCATCCTCCATCAGAACGCTTTCCAGGTATTTAAATATCTTTACTTGCTTTATTTTAGTATCCCAGACCTGGAGGTGGCATTTTGAGGCTTTCTTTTTGCTGATGATTATGCATTCAGCTTTCTTGAAAATTATGCTAAGTGTTTTTTTCTCGTTTTCTCTTGCAGCCTTCAGTAGGAGGTCCTGCATTTTCCTTACCGTGCCTGCTATTAGCACTGCGTCATCCACGTACCTTGAACTGTTGAGACGGTGGCCACAAATGACGGATCCTGACAAAGATTCTAGCTCTCCCAGAATTGTTTTGCTGTATAGGTTGAATATACCCGGTGAGAAAACATATTCTTGTCTTGTTCCCCTTTACTAGTTTTGAATATCTGCTGAATTCGTTTCCTGCCCTTAACGAACGGTTTGCCGTTCTTCATTATTTTAATGTCTTTCCCGAATATGACGATTTTGCCGAGCATCTGTAACGAGTGTTTGTGGTGTACTTTGTCAAACACCTTTGCCTAATCTATAAACTACACGTGCAGGTCCTTCTGCATTTGTATCGTTTTTCTGATGGCATACTGAGCGAGATTATCGCGTTCATTGTTCGGGTGTCTTTAACAAACCTGCGCTCTCTAACGAAACTAATTTCATATCCGGGTGTGTAAATTCTTCGTGCGTACCTCATATCACAGTTATAAATATCCTACCAGAGAAAACTGTTTTTTTTTTTATTCTAGGCCGGTGTACATATATGAGGCTATCACGTAGGTTTTGCTTTGTATTTATCAAAAGAGAGCCATACGATTTCATCTAAACCACACGCAGACATGTTGCAATAATTCAGCAAATATACCCTTAGATTACAACACATATTTATTTACGTATTAACGGAGTGTTATCAGTAAGATAATGAGTGTATATTTCTTTCGTACATGTACAGTTTGGTCAATGGGCTCGATAAAAACATGCATCCAAAGATTCAGCACGAAGCTTGTTGGCGGCAGTAACAAATTTAATTACGTTGACAGATGCGAAGCGTAAGAAAACTGGACAAAACAGAGGAAAGAAAAACAAAAAACAAAAAAAAAAAAGAGAAGAAACAATCTATTGTTTTATTTCTCCGTAAATGTTCGACCGTCTAGACAACTTTTAATGGTTTTTAATTAAACGCTTTTAAAGTGACGTTTTTATAACTTTGGTCTGTTTTCGCAGATTTGGAAAAGTCGCACAAGGTACATGGCTAATATTTGGTGACGGTTTGATTATTGATTTTGCTTAATTTCTTTTTTGTTTCTTTTTACATAACTAAGAGATTTTATATAACATTAGTCATATTGTTCAAGAATTGTAGTGAACCAAACAATTCTTTGTTCTTTACAGTCATCTAATTATATGCATTTGATTGGTTAAAATTTCGAGTGGTTAAAAACTAGGCTTTAGACTGACTAAAATATGTTTTTAATTGGTTAAAAATTGTCTTTTTGATTGTTTGAAAATGTTCATCCTTTTACTCTTTGTTCGTATGGGAAGAGAAGATTCAATTGATATAAATCTAGATAAGGAAGTTGAAAATATTCATGCAAAATCAAACAATAACAAATAATATACCCACAAATAATATATAAAATAATATACCCACCCGATATATATGCTTTTATAAACCATTGTAACAACCATTATAATATAAAGCTCTAAGTTGTATCGAACACTTTTTATAAAAGTAAATGCATGAGCAGTAGATTTAAAATCTACGTGTTCCATAACTTTCTTACAATATATATATATATATATATATATATATATATATAATTGATATGTAAAAAAAATTCACTGAGTTGAGCCCTGTTATTTCACACATGAAGAGGTCTAAGCAAGATTAATATTATAACTGCTAGAATACAAGTTATAACAGTGTCAACGTTGAATACAAACTCTTAAAAGTTATAACACTAGCAACGAGCATTCGAAACTCATATGAATTATATAATGGTTGATGAGGATATCGAAACTATTACGAAATGATAACATGTAAGAAAAATTTGTTGTTTCGGCGTACAAGATATCAGATACAAGATTCGGCGTACAAATAACTTAAAGTGAATTTAATAAAGTACAATATCATATGAATTAAATCTTAATAATGATGAAATTTAACACTGACAAATAAAGCTATCTAACTTATATAAAATCTAAACTACAACACTTGTCTGTCATTTTTTACGAAATATGTATATTACTCTCTATCTATAGTACGCACATACGATAAAATATAGTTTAAAGGTATACTATGATTACTTAAAAATATAATAGACAAAGAGTGCCCAAAGTAAAACTAGATCTCAACATCCTCTGAGAATTCGTAACCTATAATGCGGTGGCTTCGGGCGTTTTTTTCAGATAAAGTGAAACGATATGTAATGCGTAATTTCTCGTTAGATCAACTCTAACTGAATCGTCAGTTCAATACTTAGTGGATACCCCATAATTTCACCCTTATGTGAGTCACACTTAGAAAATCGCCATGTTTATAATGTTAAATATATATATATATATATACATACGAGTACATTTTAAATAAAAAAAATATTGTATGTACAAAAATCTACAAAGTTAGTTTAATTCATTTTGTATTTTTCCAATTTTTGAATGACTTGTTGAACATCGACATAAATATTTGTCACTGATACAATGGTGTATATTTGGAAAGTTATATAGCAAATCTAAATATGCATGTTCTGAATAAGTAATAGCATGAATATGAAGGTGTAACAGAGGTTAACAATATCAGTAAACGTATGTAAGTATTTTGAAGGTATCATAGCTATTTCATATGCTTTTTAATAATTATATTCTCAATTTCGTCTCCACTGAAGGTAGATATTTTATGTATTAAAGTTTGGTCGTTTGTATAAAAATAAATTCTATTATTTTCTACATCTAATTAGCATGCGTGCTGTATATCCATATTGCCGAGTCAATGTTAATTTGTTAGATGTAATCATAAGTCCCATGCTAACAGTTACTTCTCTCTTCATTTTGAGGAAATTAAGAATTAAAATCAACATTCATCTTCCCTTTCACAAAAATTCGCAATGAAATCATCGTTTTGCTGCATAGAAAAAGAATTGACCTCGGATTTCGCCAGTAGATGTTAAATTGGTTTTCTGAACGATGGAAGACTAAAAAAGACTTCTCGATCCAGTGCGAAAAATTTAAAGGACTATAAATGATTTTGATCAGCGTCAGTCAGACAGATGAGAGCAGTGAGAGAGATATACACAACTAACGTCTCACATCGTCTTCTTTCTCCTTCTTTCATGGGTGCTAATTCTTTTTACTTCTTCTTCTCCCTTCAAAGAAATTCTTACCAAACAAACGCTCATACATACATACATACATACATACATACATACATACGCATAAACTCTTTCCAACAAGTTACTACGACGAACAGTTCTTCAAATGTTGATGCTCTGAACTCATTATGTGTTTCTCATTGAACACTAATTGCTACCTATTCTTTTTATTCTATTCATTTAATAAATTTCTATTCTAACATGAAAAATGTATATTTTTATTCTTTCACTATTCCACATTATTTCACATATTCCAACCTGCAGACAACCAGTCTGACATTCAACCTTTTGAATAAATCTGTAAACTGTAAGGAGTTCAGTTATGTATGACACAAGGCCGAATTAATAAACATTATCCATCTCCCTACAGCTGTTGTATATCAATAAACAACAAACACGTCTGTATATAAAAATATATCAAGTGATATTTTTATTAATGAACGATGGACCGTGTAGCCTAGGGAACAGAGAGCGAGAGCGCGCTTCTAAGGGTTTGACGGGGGGGTCGTCTGTTGCTCCTCTGGTCTGGTCTGGCTCTCTCGTCTGCCTCTGCCTTGAAATCCGTGCGTCGAGGTCTTTTATAATCTCCAAACCGGTACTTCCGGATTTAGCCTCGCCCACGCACGCCCACGTAATTCTCAGAGACACCTGTTCTGTTTGCCTCTTGTAGCCATTTCCGCTACTGCCGGAAATAAGGTCAAACAAACATCCGTTCCTTTCAACGACCGGAAACGCCCCCGCTTGCTCAGCTTCCTCGGGTGGGGCGGGATTGTTATATTACACAGCTTCAACTTCTCGATTGTTGAACACACTTCCGGCTTTTTTCGTTGGTCTTCCATAATTTAAATGCGATAATAATATTTTTGTTATCTCCCAAACCATGTTCTTTTATTGTCTTTTTTCCTAATAATGATTTTCTTCCGTTTCTTATCTTTCACTGGTAAACTATTGAGTTTTAGTATATTTATTGCTTTCTTTGGATTAAAGTGATCTAAAAAAAAAATTTAAATTCTAAATTTAATAAATACAAATGACATTTTTGATACGGTATTCCAGTTGTGTTTTAAGTTTTACATCTTTTAAGTTTTACCTTTTTACAGTTTGATCAGTTCTAAAAGTATTTAAGTGTTTTTATTTTCGGCTGTCCTGTGCTTTTTCTATAAATATGAGATGTCTACACCAAAATTTATATTCTAATAACATAACTAATTCTCCTTCAAATGATCTCAGATTTGAACAAATATGTAAAAACTAAGTTTACTGTGTAGAGATATCTACACTAAATATCTACCATGCAGATGAATCAATTGAGTCAGTGATAATGACAATGTGCTCTTGAAATTCACCTAACTTGACACCTTTGATTTTTTTTATATATGAGACTATGTGAAAAGACATGTCTATATCCTCTGTAAGGCTAGATGAATATTAAGCTGATAATCATTGAGCGTCTGGTCCATGTTTTGCAAGATATGCTACAGCATGTTTAAGCAAATTCAGGACTAATATCTTATGTCAAATGTCATAGGTAGGGCACATATTGAACATTTTGTGAAATCGGTAAAAAAAAATCAACACGTTGAATACCATGTTCAAATTTTGTTGTATAGATGTCATATTTTTTAACATGCAGCCTATTTAATTTCGTTTGATTGTGACATTTTGTATTCAGATATTCACATTTTAAACTATGTCAATTTTGGAGAGACAACTTGTATTTTTATGACAATTATTCTGACGGGCATTCTTCTTTCGTATTCAGACTTTATGAATTTAATCACAGTACTTGATGTGCGTTGTGGCGCAGTGTATATCGGCTCGGAACGAGAAATCGGGGAACCGAGTTCATAATTCCAGTTGAATTCCTTGCATTCACTTACGCGCAAATACCCTTGGGAAAGGTATTAATCCGCCTCTTTCCCTCCAATTATGGGTTAAATAATAGGACAGATTGGGTTCTATAGCCTTGGTCGGCAACCAGTCTACCGCAGAAAGCAATGGCAACCTACTGCGGGATAAACTTCTGCCCAGTCAGTCATGTCTCTTTCGAGACATGATCGCCCAAAGCGTGTATCGCGCATGGCACTTAACTGACTATTTTGATTGGAGGCAAGGTTTCGTCATTTTACAGTTGAAATGGCTAGATGTAAATTCTATGCTAACATTATTTTATTATATTTTTCCATTCTGCTACTCTCTTCCGTCATTTCGACTTCCGGCATTTTGGTTTCCAATTAACTTTGATATTGAATAACATAATTGCAATTTCAATTGTTATCTTCTGTCTTTTTAATTCTATTATTAAAAATTTCTGTCTCCTTAACAGTGTTTTTTTTTTTAAATAATTTCTAACACTTATATTCAGTTTCGTTTTAGTTTCTCTTATTGCTTTGCTTTGGGTAAAATAACTAAAATAAATATACAGGTTCAAGTTTAAGTTGAGTTCGTTGTAATAACTTTCAACTCTTCCCAGACCAGCTATGGCTTCAATATCAGGGTAAGAAAAACTATTTATGCTTGTCTGATAGCCACACAAGAGAAAGGTGTCTGTTTTGGGATCTCATGTCAAATTGTGTGGCACTTCACTGAATTCCTTTTTTCTAAAATTTGTGGACAGATATGAACATCTCTTCGACATTTTAATCAAATCATTTGTGTTTGATCCTCGTGGTTCAATCGACAGCCTATCTTGATATATGTATGCATACATGTAAATCTCACGGTTCGACATTCAATCAATATGCCTAATATATCGATATTGATTTAGTTACATTGAAGAGGAAATATATAATACTGAAAAAAATAAATAATTCTTGTCTAAAATGAAGACATTGTCTCATAATTAGGCAGGGGACATATCGCTCTACCCATATGCACATTCATACTCCCAACACCGACGCAAACGTGCACATACATTCAAACACGCACCTACACATATACTCACATACATATCAAAATATATGTATCTATATAATATGTATGTATATTCATTTATGTTATATACTGTGACATAAAAATTGTGATATCGATTCAATGTTACTGAGGTTATAATATATATATATATATATATATATATATATATATATATGCTCTTAATTTTGTAATATAATATATATGTGTGTGCGTGTGCGCTTGAGTATCTATCTGTGTAGGAATCAATTTCTCAATATATATATATATATATATATATATGTGTGTGTGTGTGTGTGTGTGTGTGTGTACGTGTGTTCATTAAAATTTCTCTTATTCTTTTTCCTTTTGGGTCTTAATTTATATACGCCAAGAAATGCACTCCATTAACCTTGAACTATAAACAGAAAATAATTATTCGTGGAGTTTCGCTATTTCTTTCCCTGCCCAGAAAACAAGTAAAATTTAACGAGGTTTCACCTATAGATAATACCTTGCTTTCCAAAAATACCTACTGTTTCCTCACTCTATTTCAGCTAACGATGTTTATAAGATCGGGGAAAAAATTGTTGTTTGAATCTATCTAGCATTTCATTTTCTTTTCTTCTCTGCAATATCCATTTTTCCCAAAGAAGAAATACTGAATGGCTGTGAAAGAAAACGTGTCAATTCGTTAATATCATAATAGAATTAGGAATTTGATATTTTAAGAAATGCTATGATTTTCTTCGAGTTAAAATGCACCAAAATAGTGAGCACCCCGTGTTTCCTGTTCTATATGTCAGGTATTTTTCACGACTTGAGCGATCATTGCCGTCCACTATGCCGTGTCATTTTACTATCCATCTCAAACCTTGTTATGTTAAACAGTTCCACAGATTTGTTAAGTAGGACTTGCGCTATTTTAATCTGCCACTTCTTGTCTTAAATACTTCCCCGTGAGGATAAAATTTTCTAAAACTTTTTTCCTCAATATGCACCCTACAGAATATCATTTGTTCCTTTCTGATATTAGGTATGTGTCATTTTTTTCTCAATTTTTTCTCGGACTTCCTCGTTGCTCACGTATTCAGTTCAGTGTATTCCTACCTACTTTCTCTAAACCACAGTTCTGTTACCTTGTAGGGATTAAATAAAAATACGAAATAATAAAAAAACACTAAATAAAATAAAAATACAAAATAAAATAAAACTAGGAAATAAAATAAAAATACAAAATTAAATACAAGTACGAAATAAAATAAACATAAAAGTCTCCCTGGAGTCCTCTGACAGGAAAGACAATTGACGAATGCGCAAAAAAAGTGAGGCCTCCTGGTGCCCAAAATAAACTCGAGCTCTTTTTCTGTTGGACTTTGGATGGTAAAGACGTGCCAAACTGTTCGGAAATGAATTTCCCCATAAAGAAATTGTTGGAAAATAAAATAAAATCAGTGTCCAAACTGTCCCTCTAGTGTCTCTGTATCATTTTTTTCTCCTTGCCTATTTATTTCATCGGCGAAAACTATTTAACAAGTTTTTGATGTTTAGGCCAAAGAATTAATCCAGCAGTAATAGCCATAACATTCCATAACTTTAAGTCATTTATTCATCGGGCTTCTTCATCATTCACTACTGTATAGAAGGAATGATATTATGTAACAATTCACTAATTTTTTCTTGTTTCAAAGATAATATTCTAAGCACAGATTAGATGTGGCACAAGGCGAAAAATAAGAGGTACCCAGTGAAGATCGATCTCATACATTAGAATAATTCTAGCGCGATAAATTTGCTAACGATTACACCACGTCGAGGTACAAGGACGTGTTTTCATTTCTTAATACCAGGGGCGATGCAAGTATAGCATGGGTAGCTTATCAAATATTCGGCGAGGAGGCTATAGAGATAGGCTACCCACACTATATAGAATCATAATTTCATAAGGATGAATATATAAAAAGTATGATTTGCACTGGAACCTAATTATATAAAATAATGGATTATATGCAATATAGTCAAACAATTCAACTAAAAGAATTGAAAATACATATAATGTATCTATTTAATACAAATTAGAGACACGTCATAATAGATCATTCCATCTTAAATAAATCGACAATATTTGTGATACGTTTCAGCATCAACATGAAATGTTCATTGTTAAAACGTTGAAAAATTTTAAAACATTTAATAACATCTTTATGTGCTGTGTCGCTTCAGGACGTAGGCAATCATGGATTTCCACATGGCCTTGTTTTTGTCACTCTCAATATTTTCCCTCTTGGTATTTCTCCTAAACCCCGCTTTGCCAGCCATTTGCTCAAGCCTGTCTAATGTGTCACGCTCTTCTCTCTCCAATCTTTCTTTCCTTCTATCCGTCCTCTGAGTATTAAATTCTCCAGAACCTCCTTCCACATTACGTGTCTCAGGAACTTCATCTCTCTCTTCCTGATGTTAAGGATGCGTTTTCTTATCGTTTGCATCCTTTTCAACAACTTATCGCTGCTCACGTGCTCAGTCTATGGTATCCTCAGCATCCTTCTGTAGGACAACATTTCTGCTCCCTCAAGCCTTTCCTTCATCCGTGAAGAACGTCCAACATTCCCTGCCATACAGAAAAACAGATATCACATAGCAATGCAACACTCTTTTCTTTGTTTCCAATGAGATTTTTTGTTTCTCAGTACACTGTTTAGCTTTTGAAATACGTCTTTGGCCATGTCAGTTCGGCTTAGGATCTCAGTGTCGCACTTTCTGTCCTCTCTAAGAACTAATGTCGGGTATTTAAATTTCTTTAGTTGTTTTATTTTAATTTCTCCGACCTGTAGTTGGCATTTTGTGGTCTTCTTTATACTGATGACCATACATTTGGTTTTCTTGAAGTTTATGTTCAGTCCTTTTTCCTCTCGTTTTCCCTTGCTACCTTCTGTGGGAGGCCCTGCATCTTCTTTTCCGTACAGATAAAAACAAAAGAATAGTGTATTTTATTTCGTGTTTTTTCGAGATTTTGCGTAAGCAAAACAAATTTAAGAAATTTGGATGGATAAAAACAAAATCCAAAATGACGCCATAATTCGTATTTTTTCCCTTCCTTTATTAGCTAGTTGTATTTATTTTAATTTGTAGCGTATTAAATGTAAATATAAGAAAGTAAATGTTGATAAGATAGAGAGGTTTACACAGCACTTCTAGGGACCCCTAATACTTCTAGGGACCCCTAATCACACTTTCACCAAATCCTGGTCCGGTGGTTTTGAGTAATCAGTCAGTTAAATGCCATACGTGATGCACGCTTGGACGGTCATTTCTCGAGTGCTACTATAGTGTGAATTGTACCTCAATATAGCATAAGCTTCGACCATAGCGTGAGGTTTACCGCAGCATAATCCACATTATGGTCACGTGAGTGAAGGGGCACAGTATACCATCGTAGACGATATGCTCACATAGACCTCACGCTATAGTAGCACACATGTCTTGAAAGAAATATGACAGGTACGGCAGAAGATTTTACCACATTTAGTTGCCATTAATTTGTTTGGTTGACTGGTTGCCAACAAAAGTTACAAATATTTATTTGTCCTGCTATTTATCTCATATCTAGAGGAAAAATAAATTGATTCATACCTTTCCCAAAGGTATTTATGTGCAAGTGAATGCACCAAATTCAACTGGAATTCGAACTCGGCTCGCCAATTTCTCAATTGCTGCACCACATCGAACATACTGGGCTTGTACGCAGTGCTTAATAATTTTTCTTGGGAATCATCTTTCTATATGATCTTTAATGTATCCGGTGAAGCATATTTTCTTCCTTATTAAAAAAAAATATCTCGTTTTGCTTATTTCACTATATGAATGGTATTTCTATCTGTATATCAATAGAAAAAAAACGGTGAAGTACGTTTTAGTAGCTTCTTACATTTACCCCTTCTTTTTCTTCTTCTTCTTCTTCTTCTTCTTCTGCTTCTTCTTCTATGTGCTCTGTCTCTTCAAGACGTAGGCGATCATGCTTCTCCACGTCTCCCTATCACTTGTGGCTCTTAGTAGGTTCGCTCCTGTTACTGCTGGCAACCCCGGTGCCGTCATCCACCTGATCAGGCCCTGCAAATATGTTATCCGCTACCTTCCTCTGTCTCTCTTTCCTTCTATCTGGCCAGTCAGTATCAGGTTCTCCATGCTCTCCTTCCTCATTGCGTGTCCCAGGAGCTTCAGTTGTCTCTTCCTGATGCTCAGTATTAATTTCCTTTTTCCTGGATATGTTTTGCATTGGACCACTGCGTTCGTGAATCTCTTGTTTATAGTTATATAGTCTATTTGGTTCTTCGTGTCGCCTCCTGGGCTTCTCCATGTCCATAAACGTTGTGGGTGTTGTTGAAACCAGGTGTTAGTAATTACCTGGTCATTGGCTGAGCACCATTGGACCCATTTTTCTCCTCGTTCGTTGCGATCCCCTAGTCCAAAGTTGCCAGTTGTGTCTCCTTCCCTGTCTTTACCTACCTTGGCATTCAAGTCCCCTATTATAATCCTAATTTCTTGGTTTTGCACTGAGCCTTGGCACTGTCCAGTATTGAATAGAATGTTTCTATTTCGTCCTCCAAACTTTGAGTTGTCGGCGCATAAACTACTATAATAGCTATATTGAAGGGCCTTCCCACAGTTTAACCAAGAGGACTCTCTCTGAAAGCTGACAGTGTCCAAGAACGCATTTCTTTACTTCTTTGTTTAGTATTAAACCGACTTCTTTTTCGTTGTTTTTGCCTCCTGCACAAATTATCCTGTGTGTGTCGCTACTGAGATCTCCATTATTAGGCCATCTGGTTTCGCATATTGCTAGGATATTGATCTTCAGTCTGTCCATCTCCTGCTTGACATTCTCTAAGTTGTGCACAGTTGAGTGTCCTGACGTTCTATGTTCCGAAAATAATTTTGTCTTTGATGCGCACAGTCGCAGGGTAACAGTCCAGAGACACCTGTTGCTCATGTTGCTCTTTCTCGGGCGAGGGACAAATTTCGGAGTAAAATCTCTCCTTTACGCCGTTGGTGCTAACAGTCGCCCGATGACGGTCAGGTGGCACCTGTTGCCCATGCCGGTCCTTACCGAGCGAGGAGTTGTTTCCTTGGGAAGCAACCCCTTCACGCTGTTGGCTTTAATACATTTTTCGTAAGTAAACATGATTGAGCGGGGGGTAGATCGTGGAAAGGTATCCCGTTGCCTTCTCCACTGTGGTTTATTGAGACACCACCTCTAGTTAGCTGGCCGTTGACTCCTTGAGAGTTCTTCCGCCATTTGTAGGTTTATATTTTTTTTATTTTTTGACCTACAGGGATGCTAACTTCCCAGTTATATGAGAAAAAAAATCATTAAGTATGTACTTAGTATAAGTACAATTGACTAGTCCTGAATACAAAAATAAAGTCACTCTGAAAGAAAATATATGTAATAAAATATACACAGCATGAATTAATCGAACATTTTCTTTAACTAGTCTAAATTATAAGAACCTGTCAGCAGTAGATACAATCAGCATACGATACCAGAAGTCTGAAGAGTGAAATTCCATTTTTTCGACTTTTTTGCAGAGACATCTTTTGACTTTTGGCTACTCTAGCAGATCTTTATACTGCCACGGTGCTGGTCGAAACACGTGTTGTTTTTTTTTGTTTTGTTTTTGTTTTTGTTTTTTGTTATAGTGGTTGGGACGAGAGACTAAAGCGCTATAATTTTTTGTTTAACTTAAAGAAGGAAGAGATGAGAAAAAAAAAAGAAAATTCATTTTAAATTCAATCTAATCCTATTCTTATGCTTTTGACAAGTTATGGCATAAAATATCGCAAGACTTATGATACGTTTTAAGTGTTTATGCAATCTTAGAGTCCTTTCTCCCAAATAAGTCCTTGTAAGTTGTGAATATCTAGTTTTCTTAAACTAATGATTCAAATAAAGAGATCCCAAAGGCTCTCTTCATTCAGATTTTCATTAATTATCAGCTTAATAATATTGTCTGATCTTGGATATATGAGTGGGCTCGTGCAGTCAAAAATGACGGCAAAATATTTATATCGACATGTCTTCTAAAATTACGGTAACATATTTATTGATGCACCTACTATTAGGTAACTTACAATAAGACATAAGAAAACCAAATAATACAAAAATGTGCGTGGCATGTTGTTTATATATATATATATATATATATATATATATATATATATATATATATATATATATAAACTTGTCATTATACTCGTTTCGAAAAACCCTTCGAGCACATACACGGAAGGAAAAAATGGTGATAAAAAAGGAGCTAAGCATTTGAACATCAGTCAAAGTACGCAGCCCAAAGAAAAAAACCCAAGACGAGTAACCTAAACAAAAACGCTCAATACGCAAGTAGAGCAAACAAAGTAAATAACTATACTACAAAGTATATATATATATATATATATATAGAGAGAGAGAGAGAGAGAGAGAGAAATATATATATATATATATATATATATATATATATAGCAACCCTGATATAAAAGAGTTGTCGGGACCGGATAAAGGTTATCTTATATCAGGGTTTCTCTTATGTCCGTGTTTGTTATATATTATATACATTACCACAGGCTCTAATTTGGAACCAGAGAAAACCTATCTTATATCCGGGTTTATCTTATATCTGGGTCTCTTATATCCGGGTTATACTGTATATATAGATAGCTATCCGAAGAAGTTCGGAGTGTATAACAATCGAAACGTAGTTAATATGGCAATAATGATGAAGAACTACAGTTTAAACCATGTAAATTATATAAATCGAAGAAAATGAATCTAAAAAAGTCTTATTGTCACATTGTCACCTGAGATTAAGAGGATTCAATTTATTATTTTCATATTTTGTTTTTCCTACAGCTTATGAATTCTTCCTTCTTAGATGTTTTATATGACCATTTCGGTTGTTTTACAAAAATCTTAAAGTATTCCAAAGTAAATTATTATATACTATTTATCTATTTCATTATTTTCTCGATTTAAGAAAAGTTAGAGTCAGTCAAGCTAAGAAATCTGATATGTAGCACCTTTAATGTGTGCAGATAGAACCTTTTTAATATCAGGTGATTTAGATGTAGTGAATACGAAATAAAGTAACTCTTTTCTCTTCACTGTTTACCAATTTTCGATCAAGTGTGAAATTTAACTTTGAGCAATAAGAAAAATGATTGGCTCCTTACTAAAGGAAAATGACGAAACCAAATTCACGATCCAGTGTGAATTATTTTCTGGCCAATGAAAGCGATTTAAAAACTGAGAAAAAGTAACGAACCAGTGTGAAAAACTTATTTGATATAAATAAATAGTTAAATAAATAAATAAATAAATAAAGTAGAATCAACCAGATGGAAGCAATGATCCGGTGGCAAAATAAATTTCCAGCAGCTGAAACGGACATGTCTCGTTGACATACATTCATTTTTCCTCTCTTTTCTATTTTTCTTTATACATTATTCGTCTTCGCTTACATGCCATCAACAAAAATTAGAAGACAACAACAATAATACGAAATCTCAAATGATTCCTAAATATCAACGTCCAGTGCACTTTTTTTTATTGCTTTTTCTTCCTGTTTATTCGCCGTCTGCTAAAAAATAAAAAGAAAGTTACGAAGTCTTTACTATTACAACGAAATCTCGATTCATTTAACTCTTTGCGGCTATTTATTGTAAATTGTGGTGTAGTGCAGAACGAGAAACCGTGGAGCCGAGTTGGAATTCCATTTGAATTCGTTGCATTCACTTACGCGCAAATACCCCTGGGGAAAGTATTAATCCGTTTCTTTCCTCCAGTTCTGGGTTAAAACATTACTTAGAACCTTTCAACAATTAATAATTTCACTCCCTACAAATCAATGTTGTTCTGTTCTGTAAAGAAATTTCCACTTAAAGATACAAACGGAACACTTATTTTTTCAAATATTCCCATAATATCTTATATTGTGGGGAGTCTGGTTACGTTTGGCACAAGGCCAATTTAATAAACTTGATCGATTTCCTATACATACAAACGGAACACTTATTTTTTCAAATATTACATAATATCTTATATTGTGGGGAGTCTGGTTACGTTTGGCACAAGGCCAATTTAATAAACTTGATCGATTTCCTATATATACATATCCTAATTGTTTTTCTCATTTTAAAGAGTTATTTTTAGTGGATAATCGGGTTTGAGTGGACGTTCCGCTTATGTTTCTTTTCGTTTAGCAGCCTGAATATTCAAGAAATCTTATTGAAGAAAAATGTGCTCTCACTGGTAAACGAAAATTAATATCAGTCAGTTAGGTGTCCTAAATGATACAAGCTTAGTAGATCATAGCTCGAAAGGGACATGACTGACTGGGCAGAAGCTTATCTTGCAGTAGGCTGCTACTACTTTCTCCGGTAGACTGGTTGCCAGCCAAGGCTATAGAACCCAATCTATCATGTTTTATCCCATAGCTGGAGGTAAGAGACAGATTAATACTTTTCAAATAATACCCACGTCTTTTGAACAGGTTAAGAGGCTTATCCCTTGTTCCCTGTTTAGGATGTGGTTTCCGGCTTTCTCTTTTCAAATCTTCTCACTTTGTTTTTTTTTTTTTTTGTTCTATTGGAGTAGATAGATCTATCTATCGCCCGGTTCACACTCCACCCACGTCTATTGAACAGGTTAAGAGGCTCATCCATTGTTCACTGTTTAGGATGTGGTTTCCGGCTTTCTCTTTTCCAATCTTTTCACTACTACGTAGCCCCCTGCACATCAGTGGTGTTACCGCCTTGCTCGGGGTGATACGATTAAAAAAAAAAAATATTTGCGCATAAATAAATGCAACGAATTCGAACTCGGCTACACAATTTCTCGTTCAGCACTGATATCCACTGCACCACAACTAACAATAAATACACGCTAATAAATAAAGGCTGCTTTTACTCAAATATGACTATCCACTAAAAATTACATCTAAACCGTAAATAAGGTTTAATACCTTTTTCACCGTTTTTATTCTAATAGTTTCTTTCCTTGAACTCCTCACCTTTAGACCTCTCTTCAGATTTCTTTTATTATTTTTTGTTTCCTACTAAATTAATTGATTAAATTAATTAAATGTAAATTTTCTCTTTACATGAAACCAGTTTATATATTATTGACCATTTTCTTAACTAGAGGTTCTGAGCATGACGGTAAACTGCATACGGTAGCAAAGCCTCTGATTCGGAGGTTGTGAAGTGCATGGAACCACCTCTTAATTGCTGTTGTTTTCAGGTCCACTCTGACCCGGAGTAGCAGCACCTGTTTGCGTCCCAGCTATGGGCAAATAGTTAACCTCCAAACTGTGGTCAAAACACGATGAAGGTATAAGAATACACTTTTATAGAAATATATACATAAAAATAGACACTTATAGAAAATAAATATTTTTGGAAAAAAATTATTACCATAACCCATTTTTGAATACAAAATTAGAATATATACTAAGTTTTTTAAGATATAAAAATAAAAAAAAATTCATTAAAATCTAAATCAACCTTTTCGCTATAACCGAACATCAAAAAATACCTTAAAACCCAACATTTTTGGCATTTAAAAAACCCACAGAGTTTAATATGCCGTTAAAATAAGCTCAAACTCAAACCTAACTAATATCTTCACATTCTCTTCCACTCTTATTATCTCTTTGCGTCTTAGTGGCGATGCCGTGCTGCTTAGAGGAAAATCATTAAAGCAAAAATAAATAAAAAGACCCGTTTACTGTCGACTGCGTAAAATTTCCTCATCGTAATAATATAATACCTTATATTAGGACACCAAAAGTATCTCAACATTTTATATATATTTTATTATTATTGAATATTTTATAGATACATAAAAACACCGTTTCTTGGATATCTGTATATGCTAAATGTTTATTTGTCTGTGATAGTGTCTACGTGCATATTCGTTTAATAAAAGTTTACATTTTATACGAATGTAACGCTAATGAAATCAGTAAGATCAGCACATGTATAAAAAAAAAACTGTGGGAATCATTGAAATAAAACAGAATTTTTCCTTTCTATAAAAATCTTTTAAATTATATTACTTGAGGTGATTAGTCAATGTATTTTTTCGTTTCTTTCTTCCTGTGCCTCTAGTGAAAATATTGACGTGACTTAACATAATAATCCTTTCTGTTTATTTGATTTTTGTTTCAATTTTTCTTTTCGTTATTTTATATTTTGTATCATGATTATTGACCGGCTCTGAATATTTATATGGGAAATTCATTTTTTTTCTCTTGAGATTCTTTTATTCAGGTAAAAAAAAAAATATTAAATGCAGTAGAATAAATAAATGAATAAATAAAAATAAAGTTAAAGATAAAAGAAAGAAAACATGAATATCTCGAGTTACCAAACAGGAAACGATAATAAAAAGAAAGAAAAACTATCAGTAAATTCAAGAAGCGTGATTGTTTATGTCTATCGTTATGAGTGTTTATTCGGAAAGGTAATTCATCGTATTTGTCATTAATGTTATAATATTTGCATCAGACGATTTTACCCGCTACACAATATGAATATATATATATATATATATATATATATATATATATATATATATATATATATGTGTGTGTGTGTGTGTGTGTGTGTGTGTGTGTGTGTGTGTGTGTGTTGTATACGTTTTATTTTTAGTATAAATTTTTAACGAACTGTTTCTCATATTTATGCAAAATACATTCATATTCTCAAGAGTTGGAACAAGATTTATCAGTTCTTTGCCATTCTAGAATTGTGTCTCAAAGGTTACATTGAATTGTTTTTTATTGCTTGCAAACCTGCATTCATTTTTTCATCACTTTAATTTTATTTCTTTTAAAAGGTAATATAAAACCAGCAAGGTCAGATTGGAGTCCGTGTCTAAACTGGTAGCAGTTCTCTTTAGTTAAACAACAAAAAAAAAACATTTATTTGTTTATATTTCCGAGATTTATAACATTTCTATTATTCGGATTATTGACCTTATGTTTGTTGCCATTTATACGACGTAATACAACCAGTAATACGAAGTGCCAGAGAAAATCATTATTGTCAAAAATTGTAATATGTGTTCTAGTAAAAAATAGTAGAAAAAAGCAATTAACATCAAAAAATACTAGGGAAAACCATTAACATAAAAAAAATTTCAATATGAACTCTGGTAAAAAAGGGTTACTAAACATTAGGTTTATAAGTCCCAAAAATTCAGTTGTTCTTGTCCTTAAGGACACATGGCCATGTGGATATAGACGTTGATTAGATCCTGACTTGACTCTTAATACCAAGCTCTCAATACCAGGCTACAGCAGTGGTGAACAAGTAACTTGCAATGTTAGAGGGAGATAACACATGACTTCCAATCGAGGCTTTACGCAAGAAATGATGATGATATTAAACCAATGTTTGTAATTCCTAGCACCTGAAGAATGCCGGAGCTTACAAATGGGAACAGAGATGAGGACAATAGTCCAAATAATGTAAATACTGTAAAAAACGATTTAATTTCGCTGTTTAAGAAAAGAAACAAAATAGTATATGCATAGAAATTGAAACATGTGTAACTACGGAAGTTAAGGTTTATAGTAATTATATACGTGTTAAATAACATCAAACTCTCAGCCCCCCTTTAAATCAATGAATTTGAAGTCTTCATATCTTCAGCAGACAAGGCCAAATGCTTTGCTCGCAGATTCTCCACCAGTTCAACATTTGATTCGTTTTGGATATCCGCACTCGACTTCCCACCTAGGACTGAGGCTCAACTGAGTGACGTTCTCATTACCTTCACACTGGTCTCTAACATAACTTCAAATCTTGACCCCCCCCCATAAATCGAACGCAGGCGACAGAATCACATACATTGTCCTGAATAAATACCCCTTAACTCTCTTTTGTACTCTCCAAACTCTACAAGTACTGCCTCTCTGCTTCTTGCTTTCCTACGTTCTGGAAGTCCTCTTCTGTGATTTCCGTATTTAAGAACACTGGAAAACTCTCAAACCCCTCTAATTATCGCCCTATCAGCCTTCTACCGATATCTGGCACAGAGTTCGAGACTATTATCAATGCTGAAGTGGTTCAACAACTTACAGCGATAAACACTATGGTTTCCGTTTCACCAGGCCTACTGCTGATATGCTAACGACCATCACATTATATATACAAATCTCTCGATAAGAACAGCGAAGCTCGATTTGTTGCACTAGATATCTCCAAAGCATTTGAAAGAGTGTGGCATGCAGATTTTCTACGCAAGCTACAGGACTATGGTATAACTGGACAGGTGTTTGATCATGTAATGAAGGTAGTATTTAATGGGCATGCTTCCAGACACTATCTTACCCATATGGTATCTGTTCTAGGTCCTACAATTTTTCTGATCTTCATCAGCGATCTCCCTGATGTAAACAGATCCCAAGTCGGCATCTACGCTGATGACTACCACCATTTACTCCTGCCTCAATAAGAAATCTGCCGAAGCTGATAAAACAAACCTCGCTTCTGATCTTGAAAAAAAAATCCAATTTGTGGTGGACTGCGGTAATAAATGGCTCGTAAATTTTAATGCCTCCAAAATAAAGCTGCTATCCTTTAACCACCATAGAAAATCGCTTCTACCCGCCATCATTAAGGATCAGGCTAGTCTCCCTGAAGGCAAAACACTGCGCCTACTCGTCCTAACTCTATCAGCCGACCTAAAGTAGGATGACTACTGTGGCTTACTTCTGTCTTTCCTCGAAATATTTTCACTGTTACTGCTCCGATGATCTTAGCTCCCCGGTGCCCCCTCTGCACGAATTTAGTCGAGCAACTGGACTAGCGACTAAGTCATATCCTTTTACAATGAAACAGATCAACTGTAACTGCAACATCTACTCTAATAGATGCTTTGCTACTTGTTCCCGCCTGGAGAATTCCCTTCCGTATACTTGTTTACCTTACAGCTACAATCTCAAAGAATTTAAAGGCAATGTCAATTGCCATCTCTTATCTCCTTGAAGCGCATCCATTCCGTGACAATCCTTGTATCATGTTCTCTTTTTCCACTTTAATCTCATGCAGCTCTCTTTACGCTAGTTTTCTTGTCATTTTCTTATGCATTCTAGAACAACTTTACTGTTTTCCTGAGAAAAGTTCTTCTGTGAGATAGGTTGGAAGATGGAAAAAAAGAACTGGCAAATGATTTCGATCTCTTTTGAAACTGGAAAATATAGACTGGGTAACTCCTGTCCAAAAAAGAAAACACTACATCATTTTTGGCCTGATCTGTCTCTTGTAAATACAGGATAAAATGATGAGTCATTATAGTAGTTTTCCTGCATCTTTGGTGATAGATTATATGTAAAGTTTCCATTCGAGGTCAGGGGTGTGTTTCATGCCCAAAAGTTTATCATGGTACGGAGACTTCCCGAGGAGACATCCGTTCATCGTAACTGGTTTTAGTTCTCCCAGTCCATCTATTTAAGTGGAAAAGCTTGTTAGTTAAATTACTCGCTGCTTTTCTTACATTTTCTTGCCTTCCATATGTTCTGTGACTTTACAATTCTCTAAGATTTTCCGCCCATGATATGATCTACATAGGCTGTATCTTTCTCTAATTATCAATATATAAGCGGAATCTTAATTTCCATTTCACTTAAACCTTCCTCGTGTCTCACATGTTTCGTCCTTATTATTCTCAGTATCCTTCTATAGAGCAACTTCTATTTTGTCTTAAGTCTGCGCATTATTTGTAAGGAAACTGACCGGAATTTACTGTCATACATGTGTACTGATATTACACTGTAATTCAGCACGGCTTTCTTTTGTTTCTAAAGAAATTTCCTGCTACCAATTGCCTAGATTAAATTAACTTTAGTGTATACGTGTATAATTATGAAGTAACAGGCTGCCAAAATTGTCTTTCGTTCATAGATTGATCCTAATTGCTCATTATTCTTCTCATTTCTGTATTGCTTAGAGACATGTGCGAACGTGACTCTCCAAATCTTCCCTTTTGGTTCTAAACAGTTTTTTTCTGTTTGATTAATTCATTTGCTTTTTTATGAATTTTTCAAATTTATGCAGGATATTTAAATTCAGAACATATTTGTAAATTGTAATATTTGTAGAAGAATGATGACCATTTATTGAAAGACATCCTATTTAAGTAACACATACATCGGAGAGAAGAAATCGTCTATACCTCTTCTAAGTATATGTAACCGAATTTAAAAAATGCGACTGAAATTGAAATTCGTCTCTTTGATTTCCAATCTTTTCTGTTATCTATTAAAACACTCGTATATCAAAGCTTGCAATACCCGGTATTCGCAAGCGGTCATACATTGTAATTTGGTTAAATCTATCTGGCCCCGTATCGTCAACAGTTCCTACATGCTCGTCAGGTAGGTGACTTGCTGTCTCTTCTATCCTGAACCGCTCGATCTCAGTGAAGCATTGGCATTCGACGACCCCTCGCAATTGACGAGTCGTCAATGCTTCTGTAACAGGTAGGGGTATTTATCCTACAGGTGAGCTAAACTGGTTGCCAAACAAAGCTATAGAACAAAATAATGATTGACCAACAGATATTTTTGCATTATATTAAGAATATAGTAAATCTGGTCCGCAAATTGGAGGAGAGAGTTATCAACGATCTGACTTCAAATCAGCGAGTATCTCCATTTATCGCTCTTTTTTTATTTTAATGAATTTTTTTTTCATAAAAAATTTCGTGAGGTGCGAGACAATTTTTTTTTTCGAATATTCTGCCCAGAAAAAAATATTTTGGGAACCAGTGCTTTGATAAAACAAGGTTTAGAAATATGTGGATTCATGAATAAATCTTGTTACTTCTGACGGGAAGGCAATCTTTCCAGTTCATGTTTACCTTTTGATAACATGAACATAACAATTGTAGCTTGGTGTACTTTTAATATTTTTCGGCTTATGTGTAAATATTATATGTTAGCACGCTGTATAAATAATGCTTTATGATGTGACCTGAATAGTCTGTACTACTTTTTTTTTTACGATTCGAAAGAAAAATAATCGAATAATGGCGCAAGAGCACCAGAGATTATTTATTGGGAATTTTGCGACGTCAATTTATCAAGAAAAAGGGAAAAAATGGAAACAATAATTCATATGTATCTATCAGAGCGAGAAAGGACTGTGATGGTGATTTATGATGCTACCTTTGGAAATATGATTTGTTCTGATTTTCAGTCTCTCAAAATTTTGCTTCGCGTTCTCTCTGCCAGTTTCTCGACTTGTCTCCTGACGTTCATATATTTCAATGACTGTTCGTCTCTCTCTCCATCTTTTTCATTCCTTCTCACTCACACTTCGACTCTTTTTAAAATTTTTTTCTCTCTTTCTATTCTATTGTTTCACTCTCTCTAATTCACTTTCAACTCACAAATTATTTCTCTTTCTCTCTCTAATTTCTACCCTCTCTCCTTAATAATTCTGTTTCACTCACACTTTCTTTCTCTTAAATCTTTATCTCTTTTTCTCTCTCTTTCTTCCTTTATCTTTCTAATTCTTTCATTCTCTACTTAATTCCTTCTTTCTCTATCTTCTCTTTCTTTACTTTTTTCTATCTCTAAATCATCCTCCCTCTCTCTAATTCTATTCTCTCTCTAATTACCTCTCTAATTTTCTTTCTTTCCCTCTAATTCTTGCTACAGTTCCCTTTCTCATTCTTTCTCTCTTTCAATCATCATATCTCTTTCTCTATTTAATTCTTTCTTTCTTTCTCTCTCTCTTTCTACTAATTCTGTATCTGATTCTTCCTCTCTGTCTCTAATTCCATATCTTTCTAATTATTTCTCTCCAGTTCTCTTTCTCTATAATTCTTACTCTCTCTCTCTTTCTCATTGATTCTCTCTCACACTTTCCCTCTTTGTAAATTTTTATCTCTCCTTCTATTTCTTTCTCTCTCTCTAATTTTTTCTCTCCTTTTCCTTATTTTTTCTCTCTCTTATGTTATTCTCTATATATTTCTAACTCTTCCTTTCACTTTAATTCTTTCTCTCTCTAATTCTCTTTCTCCCTAATTCATTCTTTCTAATGAATTATTACTTTCTAATTATCTTGTTCTCTCTTATTCTTTTTTCTCTTTCTTATTATTCATCAGTGTGTGTAAATTTCTCTCTCTTTCTAATTATCTCTAAATTCTTTCTCTCTGTCTATCTCTAATTTTCTCATAATTATTTCATTCTCTCTATATATAACTCTGACTTTCTCTCTCTTTCTCTCTCTCTAACTATTCCCTATAATCTCTGTTTTTCTGCCTCTCTGAATATATCTCATTCAATTATAATAGTGTTTACAATAAAGCCATAGTTTACTGCAACACATGAGCCAACTTCACTAACTGATGAGGTACTAACAAGTAATACCAAAAAACGACAGCTCTTGTGTTGCAGTAAATTTGGGTTTTATTATAAACACTTATAGATAAACACAAATAGGGTAGCGGGAGGTGAGAAGCATTGTGTTGTTAACGAAAATTTTCAAATCATTTCAGGGTAAATTATTTCTTTAACTTTTATTCTACAACTCGCTCTGCTGAATCAGTTTAACTGATACGGCACTCGATTTATCCCACCTACCATTACAGACATATTTATAACATTCTCGGAGATATGGTTACTTTTCGTAATCATATTTGTCCATACTAAAACATTTCGTTATCTCGGTATGTTCCACTGCCAAAATCTAAACAAATAAAAATAAAAAAGACGTGAAATTATGTTTTAAATTTGTTTTTAGTGCAGCTAAGAACTTTCCTGTACTGGATGAAATAATACCAGCAAAGAATATAAAACTTAATATATCTTAAGTGATTTCTAGAGTAAATAAAATTGTGCGTATATTGACACATTCACGATTCAGGAAATAAATTCAATTTAATTTTCCACCTTTGATGTCAGCTAAAACATATTGATTTATTTTGAAGGAGAACAGAAGTGATAGCAAATAGTTTAAGAGAAAAATTGCACGTTTTGTTTTAGGTTTTATTGAAGACATTTTTCCATTGACCATCTAAGCTTAAGAAGGGCACCTCGTTAATTTTGGAAAGCAAGCTTCTTTTTCTTCTTCTATGTGACGTCTACCTTCAGGACATTGGCGATTATGACTCTCTGTAGTTTCCTGTCCTTTGTAAATTTGAATATTTTTTGCCTCTTTCTTCATCATTCCAAAAGAGTTTAATATCACCTTTACTGTAAATCAACCGAGTGAGTATCAAATTCTGTAAGTCGTCTTTTTTATTAAAGCATTTGACATCTAAAATCTCTCTGATACTAAATCGAAATATCCATTTATAACAATTGTAGTTTTTCACATATTTGTTTCATTTTATTCTCAGCATCCTTCTGTAGAGCAATATTTATGTTTCTCCAAGCCTCTTCTTCTTCAGGTATTGGCTAGCATTTACTGCTATATAAGCAACTAATACTAAATATGTGCAATGTGGTGCAGTGGATATCGACTCGGAACAACAAATCGGGGAGCCGAGTTAGAATTCCAGTTGAATTCCTTGCATTCGCACAAATACTCTTGGGAAAGGTAATAATCCGTCTCTTCTCTCCAGTCATGTATTAAATAATAGGACAGGTTGGGTTCTATCACCTTGGCTGGCAACCAGTTTACCGCAGAAAGCAATGGCAACCTACTGCGGAATAATCTTCTACCCAATCAGTCATGCCTCTTTCGAGACATGATCGCCAAAAGTGTGTATCACGTATGACACTTAGGTGACTGAATGCTAAATAACAGTTCCCTAATATTTTCTTTTTCTATAACAATATTATTTCATGTCTTAATATATTTCTAGCTTCTTAAAGACATCTTTCAGTATCCCAATGTACTTTCAAATTACCGTATTGCATTTCCGTTCTCTTTTAATATGCTTCCCACAAATCTAAATTCGATTTCAGTATCTCCGATATGTAATTTAAATGTTGGGGAGTCCCTTTATGTAGCAGCCTTGCATTAGTGCGGTTAATGTTTTATAATCATTTCACCCCAAGCAAGGCATTATACTGCCACTGTTGCGCAGGGCGTTACATAGAGGAAAGTGATGAGAAAGAGGTGTTAGTTATAAGAAATGTCAGGACGAGGGTAACAGATGGATGAGAATACCGGTGTAATGGGGGTGGAGTGGATGGAGAAAAGAGCTTGAGAGAAAGGTTGCAAGTTGGTGAGATAAGAGTTATTTATTAACCGTACATTTAAATTCCTAGAGATTGTAACTGTCGGGGAAGCAAGTATATGGAAGGGAATTCTACAGGCGGGATGTGCGAAAAATGCTGTTAAAGTAGATATTGCGGTTACATTTTATCGGTTTTACGGTAAAAGGGTGGGACCTAGTTGCTAATCTAGTAGCTCATGTAAATTCACACCCTTGAGCTAAGTTCATTGGAGCAGAAGCCGTGAAAGTATTTCGTAGAAGAGGCATAGGGAAGCCACGTTACGCCAATGAGATGGCGAGTGCAGCTGGGCTGCCAAGTCAGTATTGATCACATTACAGATTCTCCGTTGGATTTTTTCAAGAACTCCCAAATGAATAGCAGGGGCACACGACCAGATATGGCAGCAGTATTCAATACACGTGAGCATGGTAGATTTATATATGTACATGATAGATTCAGACGGAAAAAAACTTCCTGGCCCTGCACAGTGAATCGACTTTCTTAAAATGGTGTATCGAGGAATCATTCAAGTGCCATACGTAATATACGCTTTGGCGATCATGTCTCGAAAGATTTTTCCCGCAGTAGGTTGCCATTACTGTTTACCACCCAATTTTACAGAACCCAGTGTCCTGTTATTTCACACGTAACCGAAGGGCCTATACTGATTAATAATTTTCGCGCAAAATTGTTGGCAGCTAATAACAACTGGAACTCGAACTCTGAGTTCTTGTTCCGAGCCAATGTGTAGGAATCATTATTATTTTTTAAACATACCTAAACTATGTAAATATATAAATGAAGTAGACCATCTAATTTCAGCTTAAATTTTATTATAATTTAAATTTATTTCCATTAGGTACTATTTAATTTTCTGTTATAAAACCAATTAAGAAACACTTTGCAACTATATCCACAATAGTAAACTCTACTGGACTTGATGATATAAAAATATTTATAAAATAGAAGTCTTGCTGAAAAAGTTACTTATACAGAAATATTATAGATAAATTCGGATAAGTTTTTTCTGTTAAGATGTCTGTTTGGCAGACTTATTAAATATTCATCAGTATCTTCACTAAATCTGATGGAGCAATATCGTGTATTAAGGGCTCTTTCTGACAGCATTGGTCATTTTAAATCATGGCTTCACGGTAAACTTTAAAATGATCCTATTAGGCCCATCGGGAAATCATTTCTTTCCCATTTATAATCCTACACATCATGTCTCCTGAGGCAGGATACAGGTCATCCACAGAGGAATTTTGTTCCAACCCCGTTATTTACGGACTATTATTTGATTCACACCATGCAATATATTCTAGTCCAAGGTTATTTCACCGTCCAAATAACAAAATTTTATTCTAAGTATTCATTAAATAGTTTTATATGCAATATCTCTTTGGGACCTAAACAATTTTTCTTTACTATCTCCGATTTCTTATGATTTGGTAAATATAATATTTTGTCCACTATTTCTGTTCAAGCGGTGTAATGGTTAGTAATTTTGTCTCGTTAGAACCTATCTAAACTGAGTAGCGAATTCGATCCTCACTTTGTACCACATACCTTGTGCGGCCTTGTGCGGCAATTCGTAAATCAACTATCTCTTTTCAAGCTCAGATCTGATATAAAGTTAAAATTTCCCATACAGTAACAATACTGAAATACTGAAAATGAAAGCATTTATGAAGAAACACAACATCTAAACTGCATTAGGCATCCTTGATCGATATTTCTTATTAACTCTTTATGTTATTCTCCTCGTTTTTATCGCGCCACCACAATTAAGCTGACAAAACTAACACGATATATTAAAGGCAAGAGAAACACAGGCAACCAGTCGATAAGTTACCTTACGAGTTTTGGCAAAATCAGTTAAAGAACAGAGTTTAGGAGATATAACAAAAGCACAAACATTACAAAGGGTTTCAAAACCATAAGAGCATGTGGGCAGCTATAGTTGACCACTTAATAAAGGTTAGTTGATTGGGTTTAGCGTCATATGAACCTGTATGTGTTATTTAATCTCAAAATCTATATGCGTTTTGCACAACGTTTTAGCCTCAGCTTGAAAAAAATGATTTGTTAGTAATTTTGCTATAAAATAATTGTTTGCCCTGTTGATAAAATATGCGTTGTTGTTCATTTTGCTATAACATAGGCATTATCAATCATTTTACTATAAAAATGGATTTAATGGTCATTTTGATATAAAATATACATTGTTTTTTATTTTGCTATAAAATAGTCATTGTTGATCCTGTTCCTTTGAAATAGTCATTGTTGGTCATGTTGCTATAAAATATGTATTGTTAGTCATTTTGCCCTAAAATAGGCATTATTGGTGTGTTTTTTTATTCGTTTCACCCCGAGCAAAGCATTCCACTACCACTATTGCGCACGGGGTTACATAGAGTCGGGGAAGTGATGGGAAAATGATGGTTAGATATAGGAAATGTCAGAAGGAGGGTGATAGACGAGTAAGGGTACCGAGAATAAGGGTTGGTTAGATGGAGAGAGTGTTTGAGAGAATAGATGCAAGTTAGTGTGTTAGAAGGTGTCTATTGACCTTACATTTAAACTCCTGGATATTGTAGCTGTCGGGGAAGCAGGCATGTGGAAAGGAATTCCATAGGCGGGGAGCGTGAGAAAAGAAGCTGTTGGAGTAGAAATTACGGTTACATCTTATCTGTTTAACGGTAAAAGGGTGGAGCCTGTTGCTACTCTAGTATCTCGTTAAAATTCGTACCTAGGCGGCACCAGTGACTTAAGTTCATCGGAGCAGAAACTGTGAAAGTACTTATAGAATAGGTACAGGGAAGCCACGTCACGCCGGTGAGAGAGTGGTTGCAGCCGGTCCGCCAAGTCAGGATCGATCACGTTACAGATTCTCCGTTGTATTTTGTCAAGAAGCCCGAGGAGAGTAGCATTTGTGACAGCAGTATTCAATACACGGGCGGATGATAGATTTATATATGTGCAGGATAGATTCAAACGGGAAAAACCTCTGGGCCCTGCACAGAGAACCGACTTTCATAGCAGCGGATTTAGCAATGGATTCAATATAGTCATTCCATTTGAGGTCCGCCGAAAGTGTAAGGCCAAGGAGGCGTGGTGTTTTACTCTCAGGGATCAAGCCTTTTCCATGCTAATGGGAAGTAGGTGCGATTGATAGTAGCTTCGTTTTGGAAGCATTGGAATTCACGAGCCACTTCCTACCCCTGTCCACCACGGATTGGAGGTCCTTTTCCAGCTCAGCAGCGAGGTTCGCTTTGGCGCTCACACCGGTTTTTTGATCGAGGCGAGAGTAAATTGTGGCCAGCATGCCAGACTCTGTCGAAGGCTTTGAAGATATCTAAGGCAATGGTTCGTGCTTCGCCATTCTTGTCGAGAGCCTGGTATATGTACTCGGTAATGGTCATTAGCATATCAGCAGTAGACCTGGGGAAGCGGAAACCGTACTGTTTGTCCGAGAGAAGCCTGTGGGCCGTGAGATGCTGAATCACCTCTGCATTGATAATGGCTCCGAAAATTTTGCCAAAGATCGGAAGGAGGCTGATATGGCGGTAATTAGCGGGATCCGAAGTTTTGCCAGTATTCTTACATATAGGAACTACAGAGGAGCACTTCCAACAAGCACGAAAACAGGAAGCAGATAGACAGAAGTTATAGAGTTTAGAGAGGACAGAGGAAAGTTCTGGGGCAGATTTCTTCAGGACTATGATTGGGATTCCGTCACCACCGCTCGCTTTGTGAGGATCAAGTTTTGAGATTATCTTAGAGACCAGCGAGGATGTAATGTGGACGTTATTCAGTTGAGCCTTAGTTCTAGGTGGGAAGTCGAGAGTAGGTACTCCTGACGAATCCAGTGTCGAATTGGTAGAGAATCTACGAGCAAAGCATTCAGCATTGTCCGCAGAGGAGGTGAGGAGCTCAAATTCATTGGTTAGTGGGGGTATTGAAGTCTTACTCTTGTTGAGAACGTTTTCGCAGAGTCACCAGTAATCTTTGGCGCCGATCTTAGAGGATGCTATGCGTTGCTTCATTCTGGCTGCAAACACCAGCTTAGCTTCGTTTAGCCTATTACGAGCTGAGGCGAAAAGGCGCCTGTTTTGGTTCGACGAGTGGCTTTAATAGAGCCGGAAGAAATGGTTCCAGCGGGAAATGTCAGCCGAGCAAGCGGGCGAGAACCATTGAGACGAATTTGATTTAAGCTGGAATTTCCTGGCAGGGATGAAAGCATCGATGCCAGCCTTAACCCAAGAGGAGACCTCGGACGCACAGTCTTTGACGGGAAGACAGTAGACGTTGTTTCAGCGGACGTCACAGAGGAAGTCTTGGAATGAATCCCAGTCTGCTCTCTGGTAGCTGTAAGATATTCTGCTGGTCTGGGTTTCTTGGGTAGAGTGAGTGTGGATAGAGATTTTGACGGAAACTACGGCGTGGTCAGAGTTTCCGAGAGGGCAGAGCTGCCTTGTAGTGCAAGAGTCTGGGATGGAAGAGAAGCAGAGGTCTAGTAAAGAGTCCCGTTAGGGTTATTAGAGAAACGTGTGGGGAAGTCCACCACTTGCGTAAGAGCTTGGGTTATTGAAAAATTCATGGTGCGGATCCCAGCAAGGTCGGTGACAGAGTTTTCCAGCCACTTAGTGTGTTGGGCGTTAAAGTCACCAAACACAAGTATATGGGCAGATGGATGAGAAGAAATAGCCTTGTTGATATTAGTAGAGGTGCTATCAAGTACCGAACAGTGAGAGGAGGAGGGGGAGCGGTAGAGGAAGAAGAGATAGCTAATCGAGCTTAGAAGTGAGAGACAGAATCACATGAAAGAATGATCCAGGGATTCGAGAGATGTTACCCTAGCTAGAGGGAGGTGTTTGCTGACATAAACACCAAGCCCATGCATATGGACATTGGAGTCCTTCCTGAAGAGGGGAAGGTAACCAGGAACGAAAAACTCAGAGAAGGGGATAGAAGAGTCAAGGTTAGTCTCGCATATAGCTAAGATATCAAGTGAGTTAATTTGGAGTAATGATTTTACGCTGTTAAAGTTAGCGTGGATACCACGTATGTTTGTGAAGGAGATAAAATATGCATTGCTTGTCATTTTCCTATAAAATAGGCATTTTTGTTAATATTGCAATAAAATATGCATTGTTAGTCATTTTTATGTTATGACGCCCTTTTACGAGAAATGGCCTCTTCCTTTTACCATATATAATTACCTGCGTGACTTCCGAAAGACGCAGTGAGGTGCGCAGTAAAAGCCAGCTACGAGTCAAGCAATACGCAGCGTAACTCTACCGTTCGAACTTGCATTGTTCTCTTTCCTAATTACGTACACTTACTTTGTATATATGTTCTTAGTATTCTAATCCAGGATGTGCGTTGTGGTGCATTGGATATCGGCTCGGAACGAGAAATCGGGGAGTCGAGTTCGAATTCCAGCTGAATTCATTGCATTCACTTACGCGCAAATACCCTTGGGAAAGGTATTAATCCGTCTATTCTTTCCAGTTATGGGTTAAATAACAGGACAGATTGGCTTCTATATGGCGAAGAGATTCATAGCGTTGCAAAGATCAAGAATTGATAAATAAATATAAAGTCCTGGTAAATTGCCGGAAAAAGTTAGAAATCTCAGAAGAATTTGGATAGATTACAATAAACTTTTTGATAGTGTGACAAACTTTTGTACAAATGAACTAAGTTTCCTCGGTGAACATAAATTCCTTTAGCCATAGCATGAAAATATGAAAATCTACATTATACCGAAGTCACACCAAAGGTACTGCCTTATCCAATTGTCTGAATATCCGACGAGGAATTTTTCAAAGAGACTTCCTGTCACCACTTCTGTTTTGTCTGTTATTTATCCCTTTTCATCATGACCGAAACAGTAGTAACGAATAATAAAAATTTAAAAAAAGAAAGCGATTAATTACCTATTCTACAGGGATGATATCAAGCTCTTTGCAAATGACGACCATGAATTGAAGGGGCTCCTCAATACTATAAAATGTTTAAGTGATGACATCGGTATGGATTTCGGATTAAATAGATGTGCCAAAGTGATGTCCCGGAAAGGCATATATATATATATATGTATATATATATATATATATATATATATATATATATATATATATATATATATATATCATTCGAGGTAGTTAAAGGGTTTAGGCAAATGTAACCGGGTAGAACAATCTAGTTTGCAGACCTAATAGACGGTACTCGTCGTATGTAGTATTCTGAGGCGTAGGCGTAGTCAATAGACGTAGATAAATACTCGTAAATCTCTAGTCGAAGACCTGTAGACCTCTAGTGGTAGATCTCTAGTGGTAGACCAATAGACCTCTCGTGGTACATCTCAGGATTTCTGGACGACCTCGCCTTAGTCTATATTTATGGCTGACACTAGCAACTCACATTCCAGTGAGGGGGAACTAAAATGTATACATATTCATTACATATTCATTACATCACAAAGCAACTCAAAATATGGAAAATTACTGAAAAACACACAACAGATATAGATTTTCTTACAAAGACTATTAAACTGAAACAAGATGAAGCTTATAAATACATCAGAGTCAGCGAAGATCATGGTATAAAGCATATCAAAACGAAGGAGAAAGTGAGAAAAGAATACAGGAATCCTGATTATCCTAGCCATAAAAGAATACAAAAATATTTTCAAAAGGTCCCGCATTACCCAGCGTTTTATCGATGGAAAATATACATTTTTTTTTCATGATATTTTATTTGTATTTTTTATACAATACATATTGAGCAGAAAATGTCACGGAGTCATTTCTCGCCTTATATCTCTGATTGTGATCTAGAAGGATGCAGTTATACAACATAATTCGAAGGAAAAGAATGATTAAGTGGAAATATAACAAAAATGTGTAACATGAAGAAATCAGTAATTTAAGTTGTGTTTCGAAAAATCGGTTTGATTGGAAAATATTTTTTATAGACTTTTGACTGAAAAAAATTCCTGGTAGTCGATAATTTAAAGTAATATAAAAACTTGTTCCCACCAGTATGGCTCACACATTATGAGAGAACTTTCTCAATGAAAAATGTATGTATTTCTAAGATGTTTTATGTTTATTCGTATGTATTTGAGCAAAAATTCAGTGAAAATGTCATGATGCCATTTCTGAAATTAGATCTCTGGTTAGAACCCGGAACGAAACGCATATAGAACAGAAAAAAAATGAAATAAAATTATTATTATTATTATTATTATTATTATTATTATTGGATGGAGAATTCATCAAAAGAAATTATCTGAAGAAGCAGGAAAACTATATGTAGCTTAGCATTTTACAGCCAACCAGGTGAAACACAGAAATGAAAGAAAAAAATGTTAAAGGAGTGTATTTTAGACGTGTAAGGGAAATTCTTCAAATAGAAAAAAAATTCTGGAAATATCATCAAAGAAAGTAATACTTGCGCAATCTCTTTGCTTCGCGACTCTGCAGAATTCTTCGAAAGGTATTAGATGAAATTAAAAGAGATGGATAGAATAACACGAACATAAATGAACATGCGTGAAATGCTAAAGCAGAATAAAGATAACGATAGGCTGTATATTTCTATGAAGGAGGGTGGCAGCGGGCTAATTAGACTCGAAGAATTTGTGTTATTGGCATTTCTGTGACTTTCGAATTCCGTTAAGATTTCTCCTGAATTACTTTTGTATATGTGGCATTATATTCGAGAATCCTTTTACGTATAGAGTAAATCTAGAGATGTCAACTTTAGCAAAACGAAGACGTGATGGATGATGACAATATTGGAATCCATATATTCCTGGACGATAATCTAAGACTTTCGTTGGAACAGGATATTTTAACTTTATATTAATCACTTATAGTTGGTTACGTGACGATTAAGAATAGGTACCACGATTAACGAATATGTGTTGTCGGAGCAAACTCAATCGTTTGTTTGACATCCAGACGGAATAAATCCGATGGTTGCTATCAAGTTAGTGAGAAATGGAATAAACAACTGGTGATACCCTCTTAACGATAACGATTATATAATTATCCCTAAATTAAACCTCATTGTTTTGATTGTTCACTGTTTATAATCGCTTACTTGGAATCTGGTAGAAATTTCACTGGATTTTTTTTTTTTGATAATTTGTACAGACTAAACAAAATAAATTTAATAACAGTGAAAAAATACAATTTTTTAACATTTAAAAATATTATATTATTCTTCTAAAGATTATTGTTTTACAACGGATCTACTAAATGCATACGAAAAAGTGGTAACTAAACAAAAGACTTGATCGCTGATAAAGATTCAAATTTTGAATATTGAATTTCAAGGATTTTAGGCCATCACAGATTAGACGGTTGACACAGTAAGAATTGCATATTTACTTTTTTGTATCCGCACTAGATGTTCTATTATGAGAAACATGTATCATACTAAACAATCCCTAAACAAATAAAAGTCTATCCACTCAATTCAATTTTACACACATACATGCACAATTAGAAACTCCCAGCTACGAATATATATATAAACATATATAATTAACTAATAAAAGTTATGTATTAGTTTCTAGTCGTTGGTGGATTTGTTGCTGGTAGTGAGATGAACATCGATATTTTTCTATGTGTAAAATGAATTTCTGTTGGATCTGAAGAGACGTCCGCAGTCACCGCATGGTAGAGGAAGAGTGTTTAAGGGATGGGATATTTAGTTTTATTTTGAGATCTCATTGTTTTTTCGATTTGTCTTCTGTTGGTTTCGAAATATCGTGGGTTGCTCTTCTCTAATCGTTCTTTTTTTTATGAATTTTTGTCTTCAGCAAAATGTTTTTGAGCTGATGATTGAAAAATGATGAGAGGTTCCATCTAGTCACTTACTAGATGCGAGCTTCGAGAAGAAAATTTTTTTTAGTAGGCGGATATCTGGAATTCGAGCAAGATGTCCTACCAAGTCAGTGATGAGTCATGATGATTGCGCGGAGGAGAAAATCGCTCAAATACCCTAGGGAAAGGTATTAATCCGTCTCTTACATCCAGTTATGGGTTAAATAACAGGACAGATTGGGTTCCATAGCCTTGGTCGGCAACCAGTCTACCGCAGAACGCAATGGCAACCTACTACGGGATAATCTTCTGCCCAGTCAGTCATGTCTCTTTCGAGACATGATCGCCCAAGCGTGTATCACGTATGGCACTTAACTGACTGACTGATTCTAATACATTGTTTGAACTTACCTTCCTGTTTCCGTGTCTTTCTTCTTGGCTCAACAGGCCACAACAATTTGGTAACGAAGATTTCGCTATCACCAATCCACAATACTACAAAATTGGTATTGTTGGGCATATTGTTATAACATATGCATTGTTTGCTATTTTGCTATCCAATAGGTTTTGTTGACAGTATCCTAATATATAAAATGTATTGTTGTTATATTTAATATTAAATTGTAATTTTTAACTTCTTTTTTTTTTGTGGGAGAACCTTTACTATGTGTTGACATGTGTTTTAGAAGATCTAACAAAATATCTTTGGGCTGAACATTTCAAGGCGTGAGGAAATCACTATGTTAGCGTGCCCAAAACCCACAGACGCGAGTCAAGATTAAGATAGCTCCAAAGACTATGACATTTGTGGATTTTTTTAAGATAAGGACGATTGATACTGTTGTCGGTGTCATTTTCAGCGAATGCATTTGATGTTACTACGCTACTAAGGTAGAGAAATTGTTTCTCAATATTTAGCCCGTTTATGCTAATTTTGATTACAGTTGATGGCTGATAACATGGTTGTGGTTTGAATAGGACTTTTATCTAGTCACGTCGATGTGTTGAGGTCCATAGTGAATGAAAATCTCTGAAGAAGTTTTTTGTGTCCAACTAAATATGATGAGTGTAAGCGTCTAATGACTAAAGCGTTAAAATTTCAGTGATACACACTGTTAGGGCGGCGCTACTATTTGACTACAAATGGAATGTTCCCATTGCTATATATAGCAATGGTGGATTCTCTACAGGAGAGTCGTACCGAGTCACTAGACTGACGACTCTACGACACTGTCAGCCCTCTGCCTTCGGGTAGAGGGCGCTCTCTGCTTCCGAGCAGAGAGCAATAACCCAGTCGTGGTTCCGCCGAAGGGTAGAACCACGACTGGGGAAAAATAGACAGACATTTTTTGGCCCGGCTATATGGCCGGGAATACCCATTATAAAATGACCATGTGTCACATCCAGCCTACGTGGGAAGGCTAGTAAATACAGTCGTCCAGAGTATCTGGACTGACGACTCTACGACACTGTCAGCTTTCTGCCTTCGAGTAGAGGGCGCTCTCTGCTTCCGAGCAGAGAGCATTAACCCAGTCGTGGTTCCGCCGAAGGGTAGAACCACGACTGGGCAAAAATAGACAGAGATTTTTTTGGCCCGGCTATATGGCCGGGAATACCCACTATAAAATGACCATGTGTCACATCCAGCCTACGTGGGAAGGCTAGTAAATAAAGTCGTCCAGAGTATCTGGACTGACGACTCTACGACACTGTCAGCCCTCTGCCTTCGAGTAGAGGGCGCTCTCTGCTTCCGAGCAGAGAGCATTAACCCAGTCGTGGTTCCGCCGAAGGGTAGAACCACGACTGGGGAAAAATAGACAGACATTTTTTGGCCCGGCTATATGGCCGGGAATACCCACTATAAAATGACCATGTGTCACATTCAGCCTACGTGGGAAGGCTAGTAAATACAGTCGTACAGAGTCGCTGGACGACTCTACGACACTGTCAGCTCTCTGCCTTCGGGCGGGGGGCGCTCTCTGCTTCCGAGCAGAGAGCAGTAACCCAGTCGTGGTTCCGCCGAAGGGTAGAACCACGACTGGGGAAAAATAGACAGACATTTTTTGGACCGGCTATATGGCTGGGAATACCCACAATAAAATGACCATGTGTCACATCCAGCCTTGCGTGGGGAGGCTAGTAAATACAGTCGTACCGAGTCTCTAGACTGACGACTCTACGACACTGTCAGCTTTCTGCCTTCGGGTAGAGGGCGCTCTCTGCTTCCGAGCAGAGAGCAATAACCCAGTCGTGGTCCCGCCGAAGGGTTGAAACACGACTGGGCAAAAATAGACAGACATTTTTTGGCCGGGCCATATTGCCCGGAAAGCCCAGATATAAAC
Organism: Ascarosepion bandense; assembly: GCA_037127315.1. NCBI lineage: Eukaryota > Metazoa > Mollusca > Cephalopoda > Sepiida > Sepiidae > Ascarosepion > Ascarosepion bandense. Next base: position 311,558 of record JBBBDQ010001329.1, read on the forward strand.
TGACCATGTGTTATATGTTGCCCTTACTGGGAGGGACGACTAAATAATGAGTCGTACAGAGTCACTAGACTGACGATTCTACGACACTGTCAGCCCTCTACATTCGGGTAGAGGGCGCTCTCTGCTTCCGAGCAGAGAGCAATAACCCAGTCGTGGTTCCGCCGAAGGGTAGAAACACGACTGGGCAAAAATAGACAGACATTTTTTGGCCGGGCCATATAGCCCGGAAAGCCCAGATATAAACTGACCATGTTGCCCTTACTGGGAGGGACGACTAAATAATGAGTCGTACAGAGTCACTTGAGAATCTCTAATTAGTTACTGAAGAGTCAGTGCGAGTCAGTGAAGAGTTAGTCCCACTTCCGGTGGCGTACCGGACGTAATTACGTATACACACGTCTTACGACGAATTGGACTCTTGTATCTTTCTATTGTAAATATTACTAATCACTTCTGTACATACTAACCGTCTTTCCGCGGAATACAACTTATATTCTGATTATGTTGTTGAGTTATTAAAATATACTTGGCGACATAACAGTGGCGACGAAGATGGTGGAAGGAAAAATCGTCCCACGACATTAACAGTGGCGACGAAGATGTTGGAAGGAAAAATCGTCCCACGACATTAACAGTGGCGACGAAGATGTTGGAAGGAAAAATCGTCCCACGACATTAGCAGTGGCGACGAAGATGTTGGAAGGAAAAATCGTCCCACGACATTAGCAGTGGCGACGAAGATGTTGGAAGGAAAAATCGTCCCACGACATTAACAGTGGCGACGAAGATGTTGGAAGAAAAAATCGTCCCACGACATTAACAATGGCGACGAAGATACGTTAAATTACTTCGAATTTACGCGGAGGTGAAAACCAAAATTCGTTACACAACATAATAGTGGCAACAAAGTTACTTCGAATTGCTTCGAATTTACGCAGAAATGGAAACAAAATTCGTCCCAAACATAACGGTGGTGACGAAGAGATCTCAAAGAAGAAGAATCCAAAACGCGTCCCACAATACAATAGCGGACGAAAATTTCAAATTTACACAAAGATTTCAATTGGACGTAGAAAAAGTTTCGCAGGTCATACGCGAAAGTACCTCTGAAAATATACCTACTACACCATTAACTGCGTTGACGAGAATTATTACACGGCAAAGAAAGCGTAAGTTATATCTTTCTATTTTTGTCTGTGGTGAAATTTTTTTCTGTTGAGGAGGTTGAAATTTCGGTCTTTTGCCCTCGGTATAAAGAAATTGTAATAATGGAACAATTTCAAGCGTCCATGTTAGAACTGTTGAAATGTCAAATGCAACAGCAATTACAGATATAAGAAAGAATGGAGGAAAAATTCAAAAAAAAGCAATTACAGATACAAGAAAGAATGGAGGAAAAATTCCAAAAACAGCAATTGGAACTACAGGAGAAGATGATGCAGTTACGTCTAGAAAGTGACAAAAAACAACAAAAATGGCAAGAAGAACTCGTAGGGTTAATTCTAGAGAAGAATAAAAACTCAGATGAGAGTACGTTCTCCCAGAACACCATCTGGTCGACTATTGAAACTTTCAACTGTAATCCAGACGAAGACAAAACTTTTGAAAAGTATTACCATAGATACCAGGACTTTTTTTAAATCGACTGTAAGTCATGGTCTTCGGAGAAAAAATCAGGTTACTCCTCAGGAAATTAGACACGCATGAACATAACAAATTCACGGACTTCATCCTTCCGAAAAAAACAAGGGATCTAGAATTCAATGAGGCTGTAAAACTATTAAAAGAATTATCTAGCCCTAGGTTATCCTTGTTCCATAAAAGGTGCAGATGCTTAAATCTGCAAAAGAACGAGGCTGAAGATTACACCACGTTCGCCTCGGTAGTTAACAAAAACTGCGACGATTTCAGACTTGCAGAACTAACTGCAAACAATTTTAAATGTTTAATTTTCGTGCAAGGTCTGTTGTCAGGGAAAGACAGCGAGATGAGGAGAAAAATTTTGACAAAGTTGGAGAACAAACAAAACATATCTCTGCAAAATCTGGCGGATTATTGCCAGAAATGTATAAGTATTAAAGAAGACGCAAAAAATACAGGAATCCGCTGTAGCCACTGTAAAAAAGATAAATCGCAAGTCACACTTTCGGTCTCCGTCTCCAAGACGAAGAAATCATTTGCCCTTGGGGGAAAATTTTTTATTTTTTAAAAAGACCCCCACCCAAAAAAAAAGCTTGCTATGCTTGTGGAGAATGGCACTGGCACAGTGACTGTCCGTTCAAAATTTAAAAATGCAGACACTGTAATAAGCTAGGTCACAAAATGTCTAAGTGTAGATTTAGACGTAAATCGCAGGTAAAATTAACCAGATCATATGAGCAAAACCACGGCGTTAGAAAATATTTAGAAGTGAAAATATCTAAAAAACCGGTGAGAATGCAACTTGATAGTGGATCGGATATAAGTATCATAAATATGAAAACCTGGTACAAGTTAAATAAACCAAGGTTGATGAAGACTAGTAAAGTGGCTAAAACGGTGACTGGAAAGAGGAGCAAATTTGAAGGTGAGCTAATTCTCAACGTAAATTTTCACAACCAAACAAAAAGACTGAAAACGTTCGTTATGAAAGGAACGAATAATCTGTTTGGCACTGACTGGATGAGTGAATTTAATTTGTGGGATCTTCCCATAAATTCTTATTGTAAAAATATAAGAGAAGACTCGTCTGACGTGACAACAATACTAAAGGAGGAGATAAAAAAAAGATTTCCCAGAAGTATTCTCTGAAGGTTTGGGCAGATGTACCAAAACGTCGGCGATAATCAAGTTAAAAGAAAACGTGACTCCGGTGTTCAAAAAGAAGAGAAACGCGCCTTATGCAGCTATTGATAAAATTGACGCTGAGCTTGAAAGACTAGAAAAAATAGGCGTACTAACAAAAGTCGACTATAGCGATTGGGCCGCACCTGCTGTTTACGTAAAAAAAAGGACGGGAGAGATTAGAATATGCGCTGGTTTTTCGACCGGACTAAACAACGCCATTGAGGATTATCACTACCCTCTACCAAGCCCGGAGGAGGTATTTTCTAAGCTGAATGGCGGGAAGGTTTTTTTCAAAAATAGACCTTAGTGACGCATATCTCCAAATTCCAGTGGAGAATGAAAGTTCAAAGCTATTGTGCATAAATACTCACAATGGCTTTACAAATACGAACGGTTGGCGTTCGGAATAAAAACAGCACCGGCGGTGTTCCAGCAGACAATGGACACTATGCTGGCAGGATTAGATTTCGCATATCTTGATGACATCCTAATAAAAAGCGAAACTGTCGGAGAACATAAGGGTCACCTACGGGAAGTTTTCAAAAGAATACGGAATTATGGCTTGAAGATAAAGGAAATCAAATGTGATTTGTTGCTGGAAGAAATTAAATATCTGGGACATATTATCAATAAAGATGGGAAAAAGCCAGACCCAAATCGCTCCCATGTGATTCGAAATATGCCAGATCCAAAAAACTTAAAGACATTGCAAAGTTTTCTAGGTTTGGTGAGTTACTATCAGAACTTCATTCCAAATTTGCACAAGTTGCGTGCGCCTTTAAATGAGCTACTAAAAAAAGATAAAGTATGGTGCTGGTCTGAGGATTGCAAGAAAGCATTTAAGGAGATAAAAGATAGACTTACATCAGATTTATTTTTAGCTCACTACGATTCCAAATTAGACATCGTAATCACTTGCGATGCTAGCACATATGGGATTGGTGCATATATATTACACAAGTGGAAGGATGGACAAATAAAGCCGATTGCACATGAAAGCAGAATACTGCTCCCGGCCGAACAAAACTACTCACAAATCGAAAAGGAGGCACTGGCAATAGTGTTTGCAGTAACAAAGTTTCACAGATATATTCATGGAAGGAAATTCACATTGCAGACGGATAATAAACCGTTGTTACCATTTACGGATCCAAAAAGGGACTCCCCACATATGCTGCAAATAGACTACTGAGATGGGGTACTTTGCTTCTAAATTACAATTTTGACTTACAACACTTAGCATCAACAAAAATTGGACACGCGGATGGATTGTCGAGACTCATTCCGACGTCAAACGAACCTTTAGAGGACACCGTTATAGCAGCATTAAAATCTGGAAGTGGAAGTGAAGAATACTCACACTGGAACTGTCAGAGATTTACCGGTGTCATTAGCAGATATAAAAAAGGAAGCGTCAAAAGACGATTACATCAAAGATGTAAAAAATATATTACTGGAAAAAGACCAACGAATGGCAGAAACTTTTTCTACGTGCGACAACGTATTACTCTACAGCGAAAGAGTTGTAATTCCTAAATTGTTACAGAGGAAAATACTGAAAGATTTTCATACGGGTCATCCCGGTGTGAATCGAATGAAAAGTTTAATGCAGTCGTACGTGTTCTGGCCAGGCATGGACGCGGACATTGCGGCCATGGTTGGAAAATGTGAGGGTTGTGCGCTGGCGGCGAAATCGCCACAAGTACTACAAAAGCCTTGGCCGAAAACGGATAGACCGTGGTCGAGACTGTACATAGATTTTGCCGATCCAATGGGTAAAACGTATTACTTAATTGTCGTAGATAGCTACAGCAAGTGGCCGGAAGTTTTACAGTTGAAACAACCCACAGCAAAAAATACTATAAACAGACTCCATGAGCTTTTCGCAAGATTTGGAGTAGTAGACACAATTGTCAGTGACAACGGGTCACAATTTACATCAAAAGAGTTTAAGGAATTCTGCGATACATTTCAAGTGGAACATATAACAAAGCAGCACCATCAGCGCTGTTGCCAGCTGAATTAATGTTCGCAAGAAAAGTACGTTCGGTTTTGATAAGCTAATTCCATCAAAGAAAGCTGATACACCTAATGTAAGTACACCCAAAAGAAAATTGGTGGTGAATGAAAAAGTGTTTTTCAAGAGCTATAAAAACAACACTACGTCCTGGATGAAAGGCAAAATTAAAGGACGTATAGGGAACATGCTGGTGCAAGGACTGAAATTTGAACATAGAAGGCATGTTAAAGAAACAACTGAGAAAATATAGAGCGTGAAGAAAGGGGAGAGAGAATAGAAATGACGAAGACAGAAATTTTTTTTTAATTTGGTCGGAATTGAAATTCAGGCAGATATAAACATCGATTACAGAGGATAGTGTTATCTAGATTTCAATGACTTTTTTTGTCTTGGAAATTATATAACCCTCTCCTCTGCCCATTTTATCATTCGAACTTAAATATACATGCATCCAGTATATATAGCGTCTATAGACACTTCTTACATTAGAGTTGAATTTAAAGGATAAATTGACACGTCGCTAGCAACAATAATTAACTGGATTCTTAATGATTGCTGTTCCATAAAACCCCGAGTAGCTTATCTTCGTATTAATGCTTGCCCTTAAATATACTTGATGTCAGTTCCCCGTGTTGCTTTAATCCGTTCTTATATAAACCAGATATATGCTCTTAACGAATGACAAAATGAACAATTTTTGTCGTGTTAATATTAGCTAAGCATATTCAAGGTGTTTTTTTACTGCGACATCCGCTCGACATGTCAATAAGATTGGCTTTATCGTGTCGGGTTTAAGAATTGATGAAATTGGACTTTTATAGGCAATGCGAAAATCTATTTTTGTTTTAATTCCGAAGTCTCACAAGATGCAACAAAAAAGCAAAAACTTGACTAAGAGTTAGAAAAGGCAGGAAATTTTGGAGACTTATAAACGACTGAATGGCCACGGCACATAAAACGGAAGATACAACGCAAAAACAAATATGTTCATTTCCCGGAAATCATTATATTCACATGGTTGAGCACTTCCGCTATAGGCATATGTCCCTCGAGAAGGTAAAACAAATCTTTTGGTGGGAGTGTTCCTCTAGCGAGCATGGTGAACAGAAACATGACAGAACAAAATGTAACACGTACCTTGTTCATGTTTCTTCAAACAACGATCCGAAAAATGCTTACATTCTATCTACTCTGGTGTCTTCAATTACTGTCCATGAACTGCTTCTCCACTTCACAGCAGACTGAACAAAGAAACGAATATCGACTGACATTATTAGCTTCACGTGTGTTGCCGAACTGTTCCGAACTCATTTTAACTTGTCTGGCCTTTCACAAAAGTGCAGACACTGTGAGCGCATCCATTATTCTACTTCTAAGAAAGAAAGAGAAATAAAAGAAACAAAAAAAGGAAAAAGAAAAGAAAAATCACTGTCATGTGACCGCTTGATTCTGACGTCATCATGGTCATTGAGTCGAGACGAAGTTTTGTTCATTTGCCAATTTTATACTAACATCGTCGGATAGAGACAAAAAGAGAGACAAAAAGAGAGACGGTCTAGGCACACAAATGTTGCGATTTATTTTCATATATTCTCTTTAAAGTCACCCCATACTTTTAGATATTTACTTTTTTATTTTTCATTCTATTTCTACTTGTTTTGTGACTTATTCTTTTATTTTGTATTTCCTGTTGCGAGGTGCCAAAATCGGAAGTCGTTGCGGACAGACACGGGAGGTGCAGAAAATTTCTTGGTCAAAGCCACTCACCCAAAACTGACAAATTTTAGAAAGCATCGTTTCTCAGTCTTTGCTAGAACATTTAAGATGTACCTAATGTGTATCTAGCCGAATGACAAGAACTGTTGGAATCTCTCCATGGTCGATTTGTGAGGAAGGTTACTTTTTGAAGTGATTGGTCTGGAGGAGGCATTTTCACCGTGGGACACCTTTGGAAGGTGCCTGAAAACCATACCATTGGTTGAACCAAGCTTTGTGAATAAAATTGGGTAGAGGTCACTTTTTGAGAACTGGTCAATACTTTTGTTACCTCGGAGTCACAAGCCATCATGACCAAGAATTTGAGTGCCCCGGCCTTTTTTTAGAATGTTGTTGGATAACGTGCTCTGATCTAGAAAATATGACTAAGGCCCGCTCATCGTATTTGCAGAATAAACCACAGTTAGGTTTTGTGAATGTTGAACAAACGCTGTGCCTGAGCAAGCGTCTCCAATGAGGATTAATTAGGCCCCCTTCCCTTGTAGACAAGCTTTCATGCATACGAATGACTATATATATATATATATATAGATAGATAGATAGATAGATAGATAGATATATGATGTATCGTTAGGTCTTGAAGGCTGTCAATGCGTTTAGTAAAATAAAGCAAGGTATTACCTATGTATTATACATTAATATTTCGAGATAAAAATATCATCTTCAGAATGGTAGGAGAGCTTGTGTTCAAGTTCGTGCCTTTGAACGAATGGTCATTTCTAGCTGCTGCTGCTGCTGTCTTTAATTGTACTGTGTGTGTGTGTGTGTGTGTGTGTGTGTAAGAGCATGTGATTTTCCTAAAAACCACACTGAAATTCAAATACAGGGTGAAAATGCCAAGTAAATTGCTAATGAATATTGATTAATTAAAACCAGGTGTAAAAGAAATGTTTAAAAGAAGTTATATTTAATTGTTCCTATTTTCTATTAAATAAGTTAATTTGAACCTACTCTATTGAACATCTATGGAATTTTTTAGATAAAAAAAATTGATAAATCTAATGTTACTTCGCAAGACATATTTTGGAAACAAATACAGGCTGCTTGGCAGAAGATAACATTAGATACATTGAAGAAGCTTGTGATATCAGTGCCTGACAGAATGAAGGCTTTGATCCAAGCAAAAGGCATATTATACTAAATATTAAATTTATTCTATAACAAGTATTTTTTTTAAACATTTGTTGCGTAAATCAAATAAAATTACTTTAAAGAATTTGTTTATTTTCCGTCAATATGCCTTATAAAAGAAAAAATAGTTCTTGTCCTAATACTTTTGCACATACTTTATATATATATATATATATATATATATATATATATATAGATAGATAGATAGATAGATAGATAGATAGATAGTTTCCATTTGTAAACAAGTTATTACGCGACCTAGGTTTCTCCCAATAGTGGTGACTTCATGCGAATTTTAATAACTGATTTTACTGTTTGTCGTTTTTCTTTTTAAGAAAACTCACGTAACGGTGTCTTTCTTTTTTAAATGCTTACGTGGCAGGGAGTTGATATATATATATATATATATATATATATATATATATATATATATAATGGATATTGTCAGTCAGTTAAGTCCCATACGTAATAAATGGTTGGGCGATCTTTTCTCTTTCGATCTAACACAGACTTGGCCGATTTTTCCGAAGTAGTTTATCATTTCTTTCTGTAGCGAACTGGTTGCTAACTAATCTGTCCTGCTATTCAAACTTTTATCTGGAGGGAGAAGAGATTAAATCATAACTTTCCCAAGGATATTTTCGCATAAGTGAATGCAACGAAATAAAATGGAACTCGATCTCAGTTCTCCGATTTCTCCTTTCGATCAGAAATATATTGCACCACAAAGAATATCAGCTAAAATGTATACATATGGAAAGGAAAATAAATGTATTGATATTGTAATACTAATTTTTTGGGACACTACAAGATTAATAGTGGCTGTCTCAAAGTCTTTTCATTTCCGTGGAGATTGTCCAACATTTATTGCCATATAGAAGAACCGATAAGCCATAATAATTTAGTACTTGTTTTGATGTTTGAAACAATTTTTTTCTTTTTTCTTATTCATTTGCGTATATTTTGAAAGGCATCAGTGTCTGTTCCATTGCTCCTGTAGATTCCAATGTGGCATTTTGCGTCCTCTCATAAAACACTTTATGGATATTTATATTGTTGTACTTAAAAAATTTGAAGAAAGTCTACAATACCATAAGCTGCATGGGGTTCAGTCAGTTAGTTAAGTGCTATATGCGATATAAGCTTAGGGCGATCATGTCTCGAAAGAATATTATCCCGCAGTAGAATACCATTGCTTTATGCGGTAGACTGGTTGCCAACCAAGGCTATAGAACCCAATCTGTCTTATTATTTAACCCATAACTGGAGGGAGAAAACAGATTAATACCTCTCCCAAGGGTATTTGTGCGTAAGTGAATGCAAGGAATTCGAACTCTGCTCCCTAATTTTCGCACCGAGTTGATATCCACTGCACCATAACAAATGAAAATGAGAAAATATTATTTTAGACTATAAAAGAACGCTCTCCAGTTAAAAAAGTGATTGCAACTGTCATTGCATTTGAATTAGTGAAGTATGAAGGGGAAATAAATCGTCAAATGAATTAACTGGCGAGAAGAATGAGAAAAGAATCTATTAGAATAGAACCTATGGTTGAATCTTGTTAGCATGCAATCCGGTTGTCAATCAAGTAAAACGCCTAAATTCATGCAGTCGGGGCGCCAAGAATGAAAGCTCATTATAACAATTTCCATGTAAATATTCGTAAAAACAGATGGAAGTCAAGTTATGTGGGTGAGAAAGTGAGTGAAATCTAGATTACATAATCGAATACATGACCGACCCTTTGAATTTTCTTAAGTATCCTGAGGTATATAGTATGAACATTAGGTCAGATATGGCTGCACCATTAATACATAGAGAAATGGCAGATTTATTAATGCGTATTATGGACTTTAACAACTTGCTTGATTTTGTTATCGCTAGTTAGTAATTAGCATGTTGGTCATTTGCATTTATAACATTTGCATTTAATATTTAGTTGATTCCGTTCGATTCCTTTTACTAAATAATTTATTTGTTAGGGACGTGCGTTGTGGTGCAGTGAATATCGGTTGAGATCGACTGGCCTGTACAAAAGAAAACTTACGTAAACACTGACGACCATGGCTTATGTTGAGGATACCATGTAGATACAGAAAAATAAAAAAAATAAAAACTTGTGTAAAACAAGCGTGTGTCTTCGCACCAAGCTCCTTTAACCTTAACCTTGAAGCACTACATAGAGAATTAGAAATAAAATAAGGATAAATTATTGGGGACGATGATCTCAACAGCATTATATATGCAGATAAAGCCTTGCAGAAACATAACTTAAAATACAGGAACTAATATTAGTTAGTTAAGTGCCATACTTAATACACGCTTGGGCGATCATGTCACGAAAGAGACATGACTGACTGGACAGAAGATTATCTCGCAGTAGGTTGCCATTGCTTTTTGCGGTTGACGAGCAAGGCTACAGAACCCAATCTGTGCTATTATTTAACATATAACTGGAGGAAAGAGACGGACTAATACCTTTCCAAAGGGTATTTGTACATAAATGAATGCAAGGAATTCAACTGGAATTCGAACTTGGCTTCCCGATTTGTCGTTCGAAATCGTTATCCACTGCACCACAACGCACATCCTACAGGTAGGGGTCTTAAACTTATGTAAAAAAAAACAACTTTGAAATCCTATAGAACCCAATCGTTCCTGTTATTTAACCTCATATCTATAGAGAGAAGAGATGGCTTAATGCCTTTTCCACATGTATTTGCAGCGAATTCCACTAGAATTCGAACTCGGCTCCCCGATTTTTCGTTCCGAGGTGATATTCACAGGACCACAACGCACATCAAAGGGTATTTGCAGCGAATTCAAGTGAAATTTGAATTCGGCTTTTTGATAGCTACTGCAACAAAACGCACATCAATTTACATCATATACATGAAGAGAAATATGTTATACATCTTGTTTTCCAAATCCTCCTTGGAAAATGTTACTTGTATATGATATATATGTAATTGTTTAACTCATGATAGTAAAACAGACAGTCACTGTGCATTTTTAATTAGTGTGCCCGCATTCTTTATACATAGAATTTATCTCAGTCTAATATTGCGCCGTTCCAAGCAGTGCTGCTGCCTGCACTATCGCACGGATGTCACGGCGGCCTTCGAGTTACTAAGACGTTAAAAATCGTCTTGATTGCAGCAATTAGGAAAGGGACAATTTGCGCTTCTGATTGGCACATTTCTCTGATGCCTGAACGACTTCACACATTTCTTGTGCACCTTCATTTGCCGTGTCAATGAAGGACGTAGGAGACCATGATATTCCACAACCTCCTTTCATTCCTCGCACATAATAAATTCTGTCTCTTCCTTATTTCTCCTAAACTCTGTCCCGTCATACGTTTATTCAAGCTCCTCAAGTATGTTATGCATTGTTTCTCAATGCCTCTTGTCCTCAATATCTCCTGTAAGTATCAGATTTTCCAACACACCTTTCCTCATTATGAGCCTTAGAAATGTCAGCTGCCTGTTACTGATGTTAAGTATATATTTTCTTTTTGTTTTCATTTTAATCATTTCTTCAATTCATCATCTGAGTGTCACATTTTCCAAACCCTCTTTCTTCATTATGTGCTAATAAAATTTTAACTGTTTCTTTCTGGTTTTAAGTATAAATTTTCTTTTAATTTTCTTTCTAAAACATCGTCGTTGCTTACATGTTCACTCCATGGTATCTTCAGTCTCTTTCTTTAAAACCGCATTCGTATTGCATAATGCCCTTCGTAAGGTCAATATAAATGAAGAAGGACTTGTAACTATGTTTTCTCGATTATGCAAAGGCGTTTGACAAAAAACGCCACAAAGAATTGATAGAGATGCTCAGCAACCTCAACATAATTCGGAAGGACGTAAAAGCAATCAAGAATCTCTATTAGAAGCAAACCGACTGCATACAGATAGGAAATGAATTCAGCAGATATACAAAGATAGAAACGGGCATAAGACGTGTGCAATACAAAAGCATTATCAAGAAAAATTACTGGCAGAAAACTGCCTGTATACGGACAGGAAATGAGTTCAGTAGACATACAAAGATAGAAAGGGGCATAAGACATTTGTAATACATAAGTATTATAAAGAATCTATACTGGCAGAAGACAGCCTGCATACGGACAGGAAATGAGTTCAGTAGACACACACAAAGATAGAAAGGGACATAAGACATGTGTAAGACATAAGTATTATCAAGAATCTCGACTGGCAGCAAACTGTCTGCATACGGACAGGAAATGAGTTCAGTAGACATACAAAGATAGAAAGGGGCATAAGATATGTGTAATACATAAGTATTATCAAGAATCTCTACTGGCAGCAAACTGCCTGCATACGGACAGAAAATGAGTTCAGCAGATATACAAAGATAGAAAGGGGCATAAGACATGTGCAATACATAAGTATTATCAAGAATCTCTACTGGCAGAAAACCTGCATACGGACAAGAAATGAGTTCAGTAGACATACAAATATAGAAAGGAGCATGAGACATGTGTAATACATAAGTATTATCAGAATCTTTACTGGCAGAAAACTGCCTGCATACGGACAGGAAATGAGTTCAGTAGACATACAAAGATAGAAAGGGGCATAAGACATGTGTAATACATAAGTATTATCAAGAATCTCTACTGGCAGCAAACTGCCTGCATACGGACAGGAAATGAGTTCAGTAGACATACAAATATAGAAAGGGGCATGAGACATGTGTAATACATAAATATTATCAAGAATCTCTACTGGCAGCAAACTGCCTGCATACAAGACAGGAAATGAGTTCAGTAGACATACAAAAGATGAAAAGGGCATAAGACATGTGTAATACATAAGTATTATCAAGAATCTATATGGCAGAAAACTGCCTGCATACGGACAAGGAAATGAGTTCAGTAGACATACAAATATAGAAAGGGGCATGAGACATGTGTAATACATAAGTATTATCAGAATCTCTACTGGCAGAAAACTACCTGCGGACAGTGAGTTCAGCAGATATAAAAGATAGAAACGGGCATAAGACATGTGTAATACATAAGTAATATCAAGAATCTCTACTGGCAGAACACTGCCTGCATACGGACAGGAAATGAGTTCAGTAGACATACAAAGATAGAAAGGCATAAGACATGTGTAATACATAAGTATTATCAAGAATCTCTACTGGCAGAAAACTACCTGCATACGGACAGTAAATGAGTTCAGCAGATATACAAAGATAGAAACGGGCATAAGACATGTGCAATACAAAAGCATTATCAAGAATCTCTACTGGCAGAAAACTGACTGCATACTGGACGAATGAGTTCAGTAGACATACAAAGATAGAAAGAGGGGCATAAGACATGTGCAATACAAAAGCATTATCAAGAATCTCTATTGGCCAGAAAATTGCCTGCATACGGACAGGAAATGAGTTCAGTAGACATACAAAGATAGAAGGGGGCACTTAAGACATGTGTAATACATAAGTATTATCAAGAATCTATTACTGTGAAAAGCTACTATACATACGGAGAGGAAATGAGTTCAGTAGACATACAAAGATAGAAAGGGGCATAAGACATGTGTAATACATAAGTATTATCAAGAATCTATACTGGCAAGAAGCCTGCATACGGACAGGAAATGAGTTCAGTAGACATACAAATATAGAAAGGGGCATGAGACATGTGTAATACATAAATATTATCAAGAATCTCTACTGGCAACTACCTGCATACGGACAGGAAATGAGTTCAGCAGATATAAAAAGATGAAACGGGCATAAGACATGTGTAATACATAAGTAATATCAAGAATCTCTACTGGCAGAACACTGCCTGCATACGGACAGGAAATGAGTTCAGTAGACATACAAAGATAGAAGGGCATAAGACATGTGTAATACATAAGTATTATCAGAATCTCTACTGGCAGAAAACTACCTGCATACGGACAGTAAATGAGTTCAGCAGATATACAAAGATAGAAACGGGCACAAGACATGTGCAATACAAAAGCTTATCAAGAATCTCTACTGGCAGAAAACTGACTGCATACGGACAGGAAATGAGTTCAGTGAGCATACAAAGATAGAAAGGGGCATAAGACATGTGCAATACAAAGCATTATCAAGAATCTCTATTGGCAGAAAATTGCCTGCATACGGACAGGAGAAGGTTCAGTAGACATACAAAGATAGAAAGGGGCATAAGACATGTGTAATACATAGGAAGTATTATCAAGAATCTATTACTGGTATACCTGCATACAGAGGAGAGGAAATGAGTTCAGCAGATATACAAAGATAGAAAGGGGCATAAGACATGTGTAATACATAAGTATTATCAGAATCTCTACTGGCAGAAAACTGCCTGCATACGGACAGGGAAATGAGTTCAGTAGATATACAAAAGATAGAAAGGGGCATAAGACATGTGTAATACATAAGTATTATCAAGAATCTATACTGGCAGAAAACTGCCTGCATACGGAGAGGAAATGAGTTCAGCAGATATACAAAGATAGAAAGGGACATAAGACATGTGCAATACAAAAGCATTATCAAGAATCTCTATTGGCAGAAAACTGCCTGCATACGGACAGGAAATGAGTTCAGTAGACACAAAGATAGAAAGGGGCATAAGACATGTGTAATACATAAGTTTTATCAAGAATCTCTACTGGCAGAAAACTGCCTGCATACGGACAGGAAATGAGTTCAGTAGATATATAAAGATAAGAAAGGGGCATAAGACATGTGTAATACATAAGTATTATCAAGAATCTATACTGGCAGAAAACTGCCTGCATACAGTTCAGTAGACATAAAAATATAGAAAGGGGCATGAGACATGTGTAATACATAAGTTTTATCAAGAATCTCTACTGGCAGAAAACTACCTGCATACGGACAGGAAATTCCTTGAACAAATAGAAACGGGCATAAGACATGTGTAATACAAAAGCATTATCAAGAATCTCTACTGGCAGAAAACTGCCTGCATGCGGACAAGGAAATGAGTTCAGTAGACATACAAAGATAGAAAGGAATAAGTCATGTGCAATACAAAAAGCATTATCAAGAAACTCTACTGGCAGAAAATTGCCTGCATACGGACAGGAAATGAGTTCAGTAGACAAACAAAGATAGAAAGGGGCATAAGACATATGTAATACATAAGTATTATCAGAGAATCTAATACTGGCCAGAAAACTACCTGCATACGGAGAGGAAATGAGTTCAGCAGATATACAAAGATAGAAAGGGGCATAAGACATGTGTAATACATAAGTATTATCAAGAATCTACTAGAAAACTGCCTGCATACGGACAAGGAAATGAGTTCAGTAGATATACAAAGATAGAAAGGGGCATAAGACATGTGTAATACATAAGTATTATCAAGAATCTATACTGGCAGAAAACGGCCTGCATACGCCAAAAGGAAATGAGTTCAGTAGACATACAAATATAGAAAGGGGCATGAGACATGTAATACATAAGTATTATCAAGAATCTATTACTGGCAGGAAACTGCCTGCATACGGGCAGGAAATGAGTTCAGTAGACATACAAAGATAGAAAGGGGTATAAGACATGTGTAATACACATGTATTATCACATCTCTACTGCAGAAAACTGCCTGCATACGGACAGGAAATGAGTTCAGCAGATATACAAAGATAGAAAGGGACATAAGATGTGCAATACAAAAGCATTATCAAGAATCTCTATTGGCAGAAAACTGCCTGCATACGGACAGGAAATGAGTTCAGTAGACATAAAAATATAGAAAGGGGCATGAGACATGTGTAATACATAAGTTTTATCAAGAATCTCTACTGGCAGAAAACTACCTGCATACGGACAGGAAATGAGTTCAGCAGATATACAAAGATAGAAACGGGCATACAAGAGGTAATACAAAAGCATTATCAAGAATCTCTACTGGCAGAAAACTGCCTGCATACGGACAGGAAATGAGTTCAGTAGACATACAAAGATAGCAAGTATAAGACATTTGTAATACATAAGATATCAAGAATCTATACTGGCAGAAGACAGCCTGCATACGGACAGGAAATGAGTTCAGTAGACACACAAAGATAGAAAGGGATATAAGACATGTGTAAGACATAAGTATTAAGAATCTATACTGGCAGAAAACTGCCTGCATACGGAAAGGAAATGAGTTCAGTAGACATACAAAGATAGAAAGGGGCATAAGATATGTGTAATACATAAGTATTATCAAGAATCTCTACTGCAGCAAACTGCCTGCATACGGACAGAAAATGAGTTCAGCAAAAGATATACAAAGATAGAAAGGGGCATAAGCAAGACATGTGCAATACATAAGTATTATCAAGAATCTCTACTGGCAGAAAACTGCCTGCATACGGACAAGAAATGAGTTCAGTAGACATACAAATATAGAAAGGGGCATGAGACATGTGTAATACATAAGTATTATCAAGAATCTTTACTGGCAGAAAACTGCCTGCATACGGACAGGAAATGAGTTCAGTAGACATACAAAGATATAGGCATAAGACATGTGTAATAAGCATAAGTATTATCAAGAATCTCTACTGGCAGCAGCAAACTGCCTGCATACGGACAGAAAATGAGTTCAGCAGATATACAAAGATAGAAAGGCATAAGACATGTGTAAAACATAAGTATTATCAAGAATCTATACTGGCAGAAAACTGCCTGCATACGGAGAGGAAAATGAGTTCAGCAGATATACAAAGATAGAAAGGACATAAGACATGTGCAATACAAAAGCATTATCAAGAATCTCTATTGGCAGAAAACTGCCTGCATACGGACAGGAAATGAGTTCAGTAGACATAGCATAGAAAGGGGCATAAGACATGTGTAATACATAAGTTTTATCAAGAATCTCTACTGGCAGAAAACTGCCTGCATACGGATAGGAAATGAGTTCAGTAGATATATAAAGATAGAAAGGGGCATAAGACATGTGTAATACATAAGTATTATCAAGAATCTATACTGGCAGAAAACTGCCTGCATACGGACAGGAAATGAGTTCAGTAGACATAAAAATATAGAAAGGGGCATGAGACATGTGTAATACATAAGTTTTATCAAGAATCTCTACTGGCAGAAAACTACCTGCATACGGACAGGAAATGAGTTCAGCAGATATACAAAGATAGAAACGGGCATAAGACATGTGTAATACAAAAGCATTATCAAGAATCTCTACTGGCAGAAAACTGCCTGCATACGGACAGGAAATGAGTTCAGTAGACATACAAAGATAGAAAGGGGCATAAGTCATGTGCAATACAAAAGCATTATCAAGAAACTCTACTGGCAGAAAATTGCCTGCATACGGACAGGAAATGAGTTCAGTAGACAAACAAAGATAGAAAGGGGCATAAGACATATGTAATACATAAGTATTATCAAGAATCTATTACTGGCAGAAAACTACCTGCATACGGAGAGGAAATGAGTTCAGCAGATATACAAAGATAGAAAGGGGCATAAGACATGTGTAATACATAAGTATTATCAAGAATCTCTACTGGCAGAAAACTGCCTGCATACGGACAGGAAATGAGTTCAGTAGATATACAAAGATAGAAAGGGGCATAAGACATGTGTAATACATAAGTATTATCAAGAATCTATACTGGCAGAAAACTGCCTGCATACGGACAGGAAATGAGTTCAGTAGACATACAAATATAGAAAGGGGCATGAGACATGTGTAATACATAAGTATTATCAAGAATATATTACTGGCAGAAAACTGCCTGCATACGGGCAGGAAATGAGTTCAGTAGACATACAAAGATAGAAAGGGGCATAAGACATGTGTAATACATATGTATTATCAAGAATCTCTACTGGCAGAAAACTGCCTGCATACGGACAGGAAATGAGTTCAGCAGATATACAAAGATAGAAAGGGACATAAGACATGTGCAATACAAAAGCATTATCAAGAATCTCTATTGGCAGAAAACTGCCTGCATACGGACAGGAAATGAGTTCAGTAGACATAAAAATATAGAAAGGGGCATGAGACATGTGTAATACATAATTTTATCAAGAATCTCTACTGGCAGAAAACTACCTGCATACGGACAGGAAATGAGTTCAGCAGATATACAAAGATAGAAACGGGCATAAGACATGTGTAATACAAAAGCATTATCAATAATCTCTACTGGCAGAAAACTGCCTGCATACGGACAGGAAATGAGTTCAGTAGACATACAAAGATAGAAAGGGGCATAAGACATTTGTAATACATAAGTATTATCAAGAATCTATACTGGCAGAAGACAGCCTGCATACGGACAGGAAATGAGTTCAGTAGACACACACAAAGATAGAAAGGGACATAAGACATGTGTAAGACATAAGTATTAACAAGAATCTATACTGGCAGAAAACTGCCTGCATACGGAAAGGAAATGAGTTCAGTAGACATACAAAGATAGAAAGGGGCATAAGATATGTGTAATACATAAGTATTATCAAGAATCTCTACTGGCAGCAAACTGCCTGCATACGGACAGAAAATGAGTTCAGCAGATATACAAAGATAGAAAGGGGCATAAGACATGTGCAATACATAAGTATTATCAAGAATCTCTACTGGCAGAAAACTGCCTGCATACGGACAAGAAATGAGTTCAGTAGACATACAAATATAGAAAGGGGCATGAGACATGTGTAATACATAAGTATTATCAAGAATCTTTACTGGCAGAAAACTGCCTGCATACGGACAGGAAATGAGTTCAGTAGACATACAAAGATAGAAAGGGGCTTAAGACATGTGTAATACATAAGTATTATCAAGAATCTCTACTGGCAGCAAACTGCCTGCATACGGACAGAAAATGAGTTCAGCAGATATACAAAGATAGAAAGGGGCATAAGACATGTGTAAAACATAAGTATTATCAAGAATCTATACTGGCAGAAAACTGCCTGCATACGGACAGGAAATGAGTTCAGTAGACATACAAATATAGAAAGGGGCATGAGACATGTGTAATACATAAGTATTATCAAGAATCTCTACTGGCAGAAAACTACCTGCATACGGACAGGAAATAAGTTCAGCAGATATACAAAGATAGAAACGGGCATAAGACATGTGCAATACAAAAGCATTATCAAGAATCGCTACTGGCAGAAAACTGCCTGCATACGGACAGGAAATGAGTTCAGTAGACATACAAAGATAGAAAGGGGCATAAGACATGCAATACAAAAGCATTATCAAGAATCTCTATTGGCAGAAAATTGCCTGCATACGGACAGGAAATGAGTTCAGTAGACATACAAAGATAGAAAGGGCATAAGACATGTGTAATACATAAGTATTATCAAGAATCTATTACTGGCAGAAAACTACCTGCATACGGACAGGAAATGAGTTCAAGTAGCAGATATACAAAGATAGAAAGGGGCATAAGACATGGGTAATACATAAGTAATATCAAGAATTCTACTGGCAGAACACTGCCTGCATACGGACAGGAATGAGTTCAGTAGACATACAAAGATAGAAAGGGGCATAAGACATGTGTGTAATACATAAGTATTATCAAGAATCTATTACTGGCAGAAAACTACCTGCATACGGACAGGAAATGAGTTCAGCAGATATACAAAGATAGAAAGGGGCATAAGACATGTAATACATAAGTATTATCAAGAATCTACTACTGGCAGAAACTACCTGCATACGGACAGGAAATGAGTTCAGCAGATATACAAAGATAGAAACGGGCATAAGACATGTAATACATAAGTAATATCAAGAATTTACTGGCAGAACACTGCCTGCATACGGACAGGAAATGAGTTCAGTAGACATACAAAGATAGAAAGGGGCATATGACATGTGTAATACATAAGTATTATCAAGAATTTACTGGCAGAAAACTACCTGCATACGGACAGTAAATGAGTTCAGCAGATATACAAAGATAGAAACGGGCATAAGACATGTGCACACAAAAGCATTATCAAGAATCTCTACTGGCAGAAAACTGCCTGCATACGACAGGAAATGAGTTCAGTAGACATACAAAGATAGAAAGGGGCATAAGACATGTGCAATACAAAAGCATTATCAAGAATCTCTACTGGCAGAAAATTGCCTGCATACGGACAGGAAATGAGTTCAGTAGACATACAAAGATAGAAAGGGGCATAAGACATGTGTAATACATAAGTATTATCAAGAATCTATTACTGGCAGAAAACTACCTGCATACGGACAGGAAATGAGTTCAGCAGATATACAAAGATAGAAAGGGGCATAAGACATGTGTAATACATAAGTATTATCAAGAATCTCTACTGGCAGAAAACTGCCTGCATACGGACAGGAAAATGAGTTCAGTAGATATACAAAGATAGAAAGGCATAAGACATGTGTAATACATAAGTATTATCAATCTATACTGGCAGAAAAACTGCCTGCATACGACAGGAAATGAGTTCAGTAGACATACAAATATAGAAACGGGCATGAGACATGTGTAATACATAAGTATTATCAAGAATCTATTACTGGCAGAAAACTGCCTGCATACGTGAGAAATGAGTTCAGTAGACATACAAAGATAGAAAGGGGCATAAGACATGTGTAATACATAAGTATTATCAAGAATCTCTACTGGCAGAAAACTGCCTGCATACGGACAGTAAATGAGTTCAGCAGATATACAAAGATAGAAAGGGACATAAGACATGTGCAATACAAAAGCATTATCAAGAATCTCTATTGGCAGAAAACTGCCTGCATACGGACAGGAAATGAGTTCAGTAGACATACAAAGATAGAAAGGGGCATAAGACATGTGTAATACATAAGTTTTATCAAGAATCTCTACTGGCAGAAAACTGCCTGCATACGGACAGGAAATGAGTTCAGTAGATATACAAAGATAGAAAGGGGCATAAGACATGTGTAATACATAAGTATTATCAAGAATCTATACTAGCAGAAAACTGCCTGCATACGGACAGGAAATGAGTTCAGTAGACATAAAAATATAGAAAGGGGCATGAGACATGTGTAATACATAAGTTTTATCAAGAATCTCTACTGGCAGAAAACTACCTGCATACGGACAGGAAATGAGTTCAGCAGATATACAAAGATAGAAACGGGCATAAGACATGTGTAATACAAAAGCATTATCAAGAATCTCTACTGGCAGAAAACTGCCTGCATACGGACAGGGAAATGAGTTTTCAGTAGACATACAAAGATAGAAAGGGGCATAAGACATGTGCAATACAAAAGCATTATCAAGAATCTCTACTGGCAGAAAATTGCCTGCATACGGACAGGAAATGAGTTCAGTAGACATACAAAGATAGAAAGGGGCATAAGACATATGTAATACATAAGTATTATCAAGAATCTATTACTGGCAGAAAACTACCTGCATACGGAGAGGAAATGAGTTCAGCAGATATACAAAGATGAAAGGGGCATAAGACATGTGTAATACATAAGTATTATCAAGAATCTCTACTGGCAGAAAACTGCCTGCATACGGACAGGAAATGAGTTCAGTAGATATACAAAGATAGAAAGGGGCATAAGACATGTGTAATACATAAGTATTATCAAGAATCTATACAGCAGAAAACTGCCTGCATGCAGACAGAAATGAGTTCAGTAGACATACAAATATAGAAAGGGGCATAAGACATGTGCAATACAAAAGCATTATCAAGAATCTCTATTGGCAGAAAACTGCCTGCATACGGACAGGAAATGAGTTCAGTAGACATACAAAGATAGAAAGGGGCATAAGACATGTGTAATACATAAGTTTTATCAAGAATCTCTACTGGCAGAAAACTGCCTGCATACGGACAGGAAATGAGTTCAGTAGATATACAAAGATAGAAAGGGGAGCATAAGACATGTGTAATACATAAGTATTATCAAGAATCTATACTGGCAGAAAACTGCCTGCATACGGACAGAAATGAGTTCAGTAGACATAAAAATATAGAAAGGGGCATGAGACATGTGTAATACATAAGTTTTATCAAGAATCTCTACTGGCAGAAAACTACCTGCATACGGACAGGAAATGAGTTCAGCAGATATACAAAGATAGAAACGGGCATAAGACATGTATGTCTAAAAGCATTATCAAGAATCTCTACTGGCAGAAAACTGCCTGCGCTACGGACAGGAAATGAGTTCAGTAGACATACAAAGATAGAAAGGGGCATAAGACATTTGTAATACATAAGTATTATCAAGAATCTATACTGGCAGAAGACAGCCTGCATACGGACAGGAAATGAGTTCAGTAGACACACACAAAGATAGAAAGGGACATAAGACATGTGTAAGACATAAATATTAACAAGAATCTATACTGGCAGAAAACTGCCTGCATACGGAAAGGAAATGAGTTCAGCAGATATACAAAGATAGAAAGGGGCATAAGGCATGTGTAATACATAAGTATTATCAAGAATCTCTACTGGCAGAAAACTGCCTGCATACGGACAGGAAATGAGTTCAGTAGATATACAAAGATAGAAAGGGGCATAAGACATGTGTAATACATAAGTATTATCAAGAATCTATACTGGCAGAAAACTACCTGCATACGGACAGGAAATGAGTTCAGTAGACATACAAAGATAGAAAGGGGCATAAGATATGTGTAATACATAAGTATTATCAAGAATCTCTACTGGCAGAAAACTGCCTGCATACGGACAGGAAATGAGTTCATCAGATATACAAAGACAGAAAGGGACATAAGACATGTGCAATACAAAAGCATTATCAAGAATCTTTACTGGCAGAAAACTGCCTGCATACGGACAGGAAATGAGTTCAGTAGACATACAAAGATAGAAAGGGGCATAAGACATGCGCAATACAAAAGCATTATCAAGAATCTCTACTGACAGAAAACTGCCTGCATACGGACAGGAAATGAGTTCAGTAGACATACAAAGATAGAAAGGGGCATAAGACATGCGCAATACAAAAGCATTATCAAGAATCTCTACTGGCAGAAAACTGCCTCCATACGGACAGGAAATGAGTTCAGCAGATATACAAAGATAGAAAGGGACATAAGACATGTGCAATACAAAAGCATTATCAAGAATCTTTACTGGCAGAAAACTGCCTGCATACGGACAGGAAATGTGTTCAGTAGACATACAAAGATAGAAAGGGGCATAAGACATGCGCAATACAAAAGCATTATCAAGAATCTCTACTGGCAGAAAACTGCCTGCATACGGACAGGAAATGAGTTCAGTAGACATAAAAAGATAGAAAGGGGCATAAGACATGCGCAATACAAAAGCATTATCAAGAATCTCTACTGGCAGAAAACTGCCTGCATACGGACAGGAAATGAGTTCAGTAGACATACAAAGATAGAAAGGGGCATAAGACATGTGCAATACAAAAGCATTATCAAGAATCTCTACTGGCAGAAAACTGCCTGCATACGGACAGGAAATGAGTTCAGTAGTCATACAAAGATAGAAAGGGGCATAAGACATTTGTAATACATAAGTATTATCAAGAATCTATACTGGCAGAAAACTACCTGCATACGGACAGGAAATGAGTTCAGTAGACATACAAAGATAGAAAGGGGCATAAGATATGTGTAATACATAAGTATTATCAAGAATCTCTACTGGCAGAAAACTGCCTGCATACGGACAGGAAATGAGTTCAGCAGATATACAAAGACAGAAAGGGACATAAGACATGTGCAATACAAAAGCATTATCAAGAATCTTTACTGGCAGAAAACTGCCTGCATACGCACAGGAAATGAGTTCAGCAGATATACAAAGATAGAAAGGGACATAAGACATGTGCAATACAAAAACATTATCAAGAATCTTTACTGGCAGAAAACTGCCTGCATACAGACAGGAAATGAGTTCAGTAGACATACAAAGATAGAAAGGGGCATAAGACATGCGCAATACAAAAGCATTATCATGAATCTCTACTGGCAGAAAACTGCCTGCATACGGACAGGAAATGAGTTCAGTAGACATACAAAGATAGAAAGAGGCATAAGACATGCGCAATACAAAAGCATTATCAAGAATCTCTACTAGCAGAAAACTGCCTGCATACGGACAGGAAATGAGTTCAGTAGACATACAAAGATAGAAAGGGGCATAAGACATGTGCAATACAAAAGCATTATCAAGAATCTCTACTGGCAGAAAACTGCCTGCATACGGACAGGAAATGAGTTCAGCAGATATACAAAGATAGAAAGGGGCATAAGACATGTGTAATACATAAGTATTATCAAGAATCTATACTGGCAGAAAACTGCCTGCATACGGACAGGAAATGAGTTCAGCAGATATACAAAGATAGAAAGGGACATAAGACATGTGCAATACAAAAGCATTATCAAGAATCTCTACTGGCAGAAAACTGCCTGCATACGGACAGGAAATGTGTTCAGTAGACATACAAAGATAGAAAGGGGCATAAGACATGTGTAATACATAAGTATTATCAAGAATCTCTACTGGCAGAAAACTGCCTGCATACGGACAGGAAATGAGTTCAGTAGATATAAAAGATAGAAAGGGGCATAAGACATGTGTAATACATAAATATTATCAAAATCTATACTGGCAGAAAACTGCCTGCATACGGACAGGAAATGAGTTCAATAGACATACAAAGATAGAAAGGGACATAAGACATGTGCAATACAAAAGCATTATCAAGAATCTTTACTGGCAGAAAACTGCCTGCATACGGACAGGAAATGAGTTCAGTAGACATACAAAGATAGAAAGGGGCATAAGACATGCGCAATACAAAAGCATTATCAAGAATCTCTACTGGCAGAAAACTGCCTGCATACGGACAGGAAATGAGTTCAGTAGACATACAAAGATAGAAAGAGGCATAAGACATGCGCAATACAAAAGCATTATCAAGAATCTCTACTAGCAGAAAACTGCCTGCATACGGACAGGAAATGAGTTCAGTAGACATACAAAGATAGAAAGCGGCATAAGACATGTGCAATAAAAAAGCATTATCAAGAATCTCTACTGGCAGAAAACTGCCTGCATACGGACAGGAAATGAGTTCAGCAGATATAGAAAGATAGAAAGGGGCATAAGACATGTGTAATACATAAGTATTATCAAGAATCTATACTGGCAGAAAACTGCCTGCATACGGACAGGAAATGAGTTCAGCAGATATACAAAGATAGAAAGGGACATAAGACATGTGCAATACAAAAGCATTATCAAGAATCTCTACTGGCAGAAAACTGCCTGCATACGGACAGGAAATGAGTTCAGTAGACATACAAAGATAGAAAGGGGCATAAGACATGTGTAATACATAAGTATTATCAAGAATCTCTACTGGCAGAAAACTGCCTGCATACGGACAGGAAATGAGTTCAGTAGATATACAAAGATAGAAAGGGGCATAAGACATGTGTAATACATAAGTATTATCAAGAATCTATACTGGCAGAAAACTGCCTGCATACGGACAGGAAATGAGTTCAGCAGATATACAAAGATAGAAAGGGACATAAGACATGTGCAATACAAAAGCATTATCAAGAATCTCTACTGGCAGAAAACAGCCTGCATACGGACAGGAAATGTGTTCAGTAGAAATACAAAGATAGAAAGGGGCATAAGACATGTGTAATACATAAGTATTATCCAAGAATCTCTACTGGCAGAAAACTGCCTGCATACGGACAGGAAATGAGTTCAGTAGATATACAAAGATAGAAAGGGGCATAAGACATGTGTAATACATAAGTATTATCAAGAACCTATACTGGCTTAGAAAACTGCCTGCATACGGACAGGAAATGAGTTCAGTAGACATACAAAGATAGAAAGGGGCATAAGACATGTGTAATACATAAGTATTATCAAGAATCTCTACTGGCAGCAAACTGCCTGCATACGGACAGGAAATGTATTCAAAGCAGATATACAAAGATAGAAAGGGACATAAGACATGTGCAATACAAAAGCATTATCCAGAATCTTTACTGGCGGGCTTTGCCTGCATACGGACAGGAAATGAGTTCAGTAGACATACAAAGATAGAAAGGGGCATAAGACATGCACATAATACAAAAGCATTATCAAGAATCTCTACTGACAGAAAACTGCCTGCATACGGACAGGGAAATGAGTTCAGTAGACACACAAAAGATAGAAAGGGGCATAAGACATGCGCAATACCAAAAGCATTATCAAGAATCTCTACTGGCAGAAAACTGCCTGCATACTGACAGGGAAATCGAGTTCAGAGAAGATATACAAAGATAGAAAGGGACATAAGACATGTGCAATACAAAACATTATCAAGAATCTTTACTGGCAGAAAACTGCCTGCATACGGACAGAAATGAGTTCAGCAGATATACAAAGATAGAAAGGGACATAAGACATGTGCAATACAAAAGCATTATCAAGAATCTCTACTGGCAGAAAACTATGCGTACGGACAGAAATGTGTTCGGTAGACATACAAAGATAGAAAGGGGCATAAGACATGTGTAATACATAAGTATTATCAAGAATCTCTACTAGCAGAAAACTGCCTGCATACGGACAGGAAATGAGTTCAGTAGATATAAAAGATAGAAAGGGGCATAAGACATGTGTAATACATAAATATTATCAAAATCTATACTGGCAGAAAACTGCCTGCATACGGACAGGGAAATGAGTTCAATAGACATACAAAGATAGAAAGGGACATAAGACGTAGCCTTGCAATACAAAAGCATTATCAAGAATCTTTACTGGCAGAAAACTGCCTGCATACGGACAGGAAATGAGTTCAGTAGACATACAAAGATGAAAAGGGGCATAAGACGCCGCAATACAAAAGCATTATCAAGAATCTCTACTGGCAGAAAACTGCCTGCATACGGACAGGAAATGAGTTCAGTGAACATACAAAGATAGAAAGAGGCATAAGACATGCGCAATACAAAAGCATTATCAAGAATCTCTACTAGCAAAGCTGCCTGCATACGGACAGGAAATGAGTTCAGTAGACATACAAAGATAGAAAGCGGCATAAGACATGTGCAATACAAAAGCATTATCAAGAATCTCTACTGGCAGAAAACTGCCTGCCACGGACAGGAAATGAGTTCAGCAGATATAGAAAACAAGGAGGAGCATAAGACATGTGTAATACATAAGTATTATCAAGAATCTATACTGGCAGAAAACTGCCTGCATACGGACAGGAAATGAGTTCAGCTGATATACAAAAAGATAGAAAGGGACATAAGACATGTGCAATACAAAAGCATTATCAAAGTCTCTACTGGCAGAAAACTGCCTGCATACGGACAGGAAATGAGTTCAGTAGACATACAATGATAGAAAGGGGCATAAGACATGTGTAATACATAAGTATTATCAAGAATCTCTACTGGCAGAAAACTGCCTGCATACGGACAGGAAATGAGTTCAGTAGATATACAAAGATAGAAAGGGGCATAAGACATGTGTAATACATAAGTATTATCAAGAATCTATACTGGCAGAAAACTGCCTGCATACGGACAGGAAATGAGTTCAGCAGATATACAAAGATAGAAAGGGACATAAGACATGTGCAATACAAAAGCATTATCAAGAAACTCTACTGGCAGAAAACTGCCTGCATACGGACAGGAAATGTGTTCAGTAGACATACAAAGATAGAAAGGGGCATAAGACATGTGTAATACATAAGTATTATCAAGAATCTCTACTGGCAGAAAACTGCCTGCATACGGACAGGAAATGAGTTCAGTAGATATACAAAGATAGAAAGGGGCATAAGACATGTGTAATACATAAGTATTATCAAGAATCTATATTGGCAGAAAACTGCCTGCATACGGACAGGAAATGAGTTCAGTAGACATACAAAGATAGAAAGGGGCATAAGACATGTGTAATACATAAGTATTATCAAGAATCTCTACTGGCAGCAAACTGCCTGCATACGGACAGGAAATGTGTTCAGCAGATATACAAAGATAGAAAGGGACATAAGACATGTGCAATACAAAAGCATTATCAAGAATCTTTACTGGCGGAAAACTGCCTGCATACGGATAGGAAATGAGTTCAGTAGACATACAAAGATAGAAAGGGGCATAAGACATGCGCAATACAAAAGCATTATCAAGAATCTCTACTGACAGAAAACTGCCTGCATACGGACAGGAAATGAGTTCAGTAGACATACAAAGATAGAAAGGGGCATAAGACATGCGCAATACAAAAACATTATCAAGAATCTCTACTGGCAGAAAACTGCCTGCATACTGACAGGAAATGAGTTCAGAAGATATACAAAGATAGAAAGGGACATAAGACATGTGCAATACAAAAGCATTATCAAGAATGTTTACTGGCAGAAAACTGCCTGCATACGGACAGGAAATGAGTTCAGTAGACATACAAAGATAGAAAGGGGCATAAGACATGCGCAATACAAAAGCATTATCAAGAATCTCTACTGGCAGAAAACTGCCTGCATACGGACAGGAAATGAGTCTTATAGACATACAAAGATAGAAAGGGGCATAAGACATGTGCACAAAAGCATTATAAAGAATTCTACTGGCAGAAAACTGCCTGCATACGGACAGGAAATGAGTTCAGTAGATATACAAAGATAGAAAGGGGCATAAGACATGTGTAATACACAAGTATTATCAAGAATCTATACTGGCAGAAAAACTGCCTGCATACGGACAGGAAATGAGTTCAGTAGACATACAAAGATAGAAAGGGGCATAAGACATGTGTAATACATAAGTATTATCAAGAATCTCTACTGGCAGCAAACTGCCTGCATACGGACAGGAAATGTGTTCAGCAGATATACAAAAAGATAGAAAGGACATAAGACATGTGCAATACAAAAGCATTATCAAGAATCTTTACTGGCGGAAAACTGCCTGCATACGGACAGGAAATGAGTTCAGTAGACATACAAAGATAGAAAGGGGCATAAGACATGCGCAATACAAAAGCATTATCAAGAATCTCTACTGACAGAAAACTGCCTGCATACGGACAGGAAATGAGTTCAGTAGACATACAAAGATAGAAAGGGGCATAAGACATGCGCAATACAAAAGCATTATCAAGAATCTCTACTGGCAGAAAACTGCCTTGCATACGGACAGGAAATGAGTTCAGTAGACATACAAAGATAGAAAGGTGCATAAGACATGTGCAATACAAAAGCATTATCAAGAATTCTACTGGCAGAAAACTGCCTGAATCGGACAGGAAATGAGTTCAGTAGATATACAAAGATAGAAAGGGGCATAAGACATGTGTAATACATAAGTATTATCAAGAATCTATACTGGCAGAAAACTGCCTGCATACGGACAGGAAATGAGTTCAGTAGACATACAAAGATAGAAAGGGGCATAAGACATGTGTAATACATAAGTATTATCAAAGAATCTCTACTGGCAGCAAACTGCCTTGCCACGGACAGGAAATGTGTTCAGCAGATATACAAAGATAGAAAGGGACATAAGACATGTGCAATACAAAAGCATTATCAAGAATCTTTACTGGCGGAAAACTGCCTGCATACGGACAGGAAATGAGTTCAGTAGACATACAAAGATAGAAAGGGGCATAAGACATGCGCAATACAAAAGCATTATCAAGAATCTCTACTGACAGAAAACTGCCTGCATACGGACAGGAAATGAGTTCAGTAGACATACAAAGATAGAAAGGCATAAGACATGCGCAATACAAAAGCATTATCAAGACCTATACTGGCAGAAAACTGCTCCTTGCATACTGACAGGAAATGAGTTCAGAAGATATACAAAGATAGAAAGGACATAAGACATGTGCAATACAAAAGACATCAAGAATCTTTACTGGCAGAACTGCCTGCATACGGACAGGAAATGAGTTCAGTAGACATACAAAGATAGAAAGGGGCATAAGACATGCGCAATACAAAAGCATTATATTCTAAGAATCTCTACTGGCAGAAAACTGCCTGCATACGTACAGGAAATGAGTTCAGTAGACATACAAAGATAGAAAGGGGCATAAGACATGCGCAATACAAAAGCATTATCAAGAATTCTACTGGCAGAAAACTGCCTGCATACGGACAGGAAATGAGTTCAGCAGATATACAAAGATAGAAAGGGGCATAAGACATGTGCAATACAAAAGCATTATCAAGAATCTCTACTGGCAGAAAACTGCCTGCATACGGACAGGAAATGAGTTCATAGACATACAAAGATAGAATGGGGCATAAGACATTTGTAATACATGAGCATTATCAAGAATCTATACTGGCAGGTAAAGACAGCCTGCATATGGACAGGAATAGAGTTCAGTAGACATACAAATATATAGAAAGGGGTATAAGACATGTGTAATACATAAGTATTATCAAGAATCTATACTGGCAGAAAAATGCCTGCATACGGACAGGAAATGTTCAGCAGATATACAAAGATAGAAAGGGACATAAGACATGTGCAGCAATACAAAAGCATTATCAAGAATCTCTACTGACAGAAAACTGCCTGCATACGGACAGGAAATGAGTTCAGTAGACATACTAATATGTTAGAAAAGGCATAAGACATACAAGTAATACAAAAGCATTATCAAGACCTCTACTGGCAGAAAACTGCCTACATACGGACAGGAAATGAGTTCAGCAGATATACTAAGATAGAAAGGGGCATAAGACATGTGTAATACATAAGTATTATCAAGAATCTATACTGGCAGAAAAATGCCTGGACATGATAGAAATGTTCAGCAGATATACAAAGATAGAAAGGGGCATAAGACATGCGCAATACAAAAGCATTATCAAGAATCTCTACTGACAGAAAACTGCCTGCATACGGACAGGAAATGAGTTCAGTAGACATACTAAGATAGAAAGGGGCATAAGACATGCGCAATACAAAAGCATTATCAAGAATCTCTACTGGCAGAAAACTGCCTACATACGGACAGGAAATGAGTTCAGCAGATATACAAAGATAGAAAGGGACATAAGACATGTGCAATACAAAAGCATTATCAAGAATCTTTACTGGCAGAAAACTGCCTGCATACGGACAGGAGATGAGTTCAGTAGACACACACAAAGATAGAAAGGGACATAAGACATGTGTAAGACATGAGTATTAACAAGAATCTATACTGGCAGAAAACTGCCTGCATACGGAAAGGAAATGATCAGCAGATATACAAAGATAGAAAGGGGCATAAGACATGTGTAATACAAAAGCATTACTCAAGAATCTTTACTGGCAGAAAACTGCCTGCATACGGACAGGAAATGAGTTCAGCAGATATACAAAGATAGAAAGTAAGTATAAGACATGTGTAATACATAAGTATCATGACCTATACTGGCAGAAAAACTGCCTGCATACGGACAAGAAATGAGTTCAGCAGATATACAAAGATAGGAAAGGGACATAAGACATGTGCAATACAAAAGCATTATCAAGAATCTCTACTGGCAGAAAACTGCCTGCATACGGACAGGAAATGAGTTCAGTAGACATACAAAGATAGAAAGGGGCATAAGACATGTGTAATACATAAGTATTATCAAGAATCTCTACTGGCAGAAAACTGCCTGCATACGGACAGGAAATGAGTTCAGTAGATATACAAAGATAGAAAGAGGCATAAGACATGTGTAATACATAAGTATTATCAAGAATCTATACTGGCAGAAAACTGCCTGCAGGGACAGGAAATGAGTTCAGTAGACATACAAAGATAGAAAGGGGGCATAAGACATGCGCAATACAAAAGCATTATCAAGACCCTCGCACAGGAAACTGCCTGCATACGGACAGGAAATGAGTTCAGTAGACATACAAAGATAGAAAGGTGCATAAGACATGTGCAATACAAAAGCATTATCAAGAATCTCTACTGGCAGAAAAACTGCCTGAATCGGACAGGAAATGAGTTCAGTAGATATACAAAGATAGAAAGGGGCATAAGACATGTGTAATACATAAGTATTATCAAGAATCTATACTGGCAGAAACTGCCTGCATACGGACAGGAAATGAGTTCAGTAGACATACAAAGATAGAAAGGGGCATAAGACATAAAAATAATACATAAGTATTATCAAGAATCTCTACTGGCAGCAAACTGCCTGCATACGGACAGGAAAGTCAACAACAGATATACAAAGATAGAAAGGGACATAAGACATGTGCAATACAAAAGCATTATCAAGAATCTTTACTAAGGGAAAACCGCCTGCATACGGACAGGAAATGAGTTCAGTAGACATACAAAGATAGAAAGGGGCATAAGACATGCGCAATACAAAAGCATTATCAAGAATCTCTACTGACAGAAAACTGCCTGCATACGGACAGGAAATGAGTTCAGTAGACATACAAAAAGATAGAAAGGGGCATAAGACATGCGCAATACAAAAAGCAGATACATCAAGAATCTATACTGGCAGAAAAACTGCCTGCATACTGACAGGAAATGAGTCTTCAGAAGATATACAAAGATAGAAAGGGACATAAGACATGTGCAATACAAAAGCATTATCAAGAATCTTTACTGGCAGAAAACTGCCTGCATACGGACAGGAAATGAGTTCAGTAGACATACAAAGACAGAAAGGCATACACATGCGCAAGACAAAAGCATTATCAAGAATCTCTACTGGCAGAAAACTGCCTGCATACGTACAGGAAATGAGTTCAGTAGACATACAAAGATAGAAAGGCATAAGACATGCGCAATACAAAAGCATTATCAAGAATCTCTACTGGCAGAAACTGCCTGCATACGGACAGGAAATGAGTTCATAGATATACAAAGATAGCAAGTATAAGACATGTGCAATACAAAATAATTATCAAGAATCTCTACTGGCAGAAAACTGCCTGCATACGGACAGGAAATGAGTTCAGTAGACATACAAAGATAGAATGGGGCATAAGACATTTGTAATACATGAGCATTATCAAGAATCTATACTGGCAGAAGACAGCCTGCATATGGACAGGAATAGAGTTCAGTAGACATACAAATATAGAAAGGTATAATATGTGTAATACATAAGTATTATCAAGAATCTATACTGGCAGAAAAATGCCTGCATACGGACAGGAAATGTGTTCAGCAGATATACAAAGATAGAAAGGGATGCTAAGACATGCGCAATACAAAAGCATTATCAAGAATCTCTACTGACAGAAAACTGCCTGCATACGGACAGGAAATGAGTTCAGTAGACATACTAAGATAGAAAGGGGCATAAGACATAAAAGTAATACAAAAGCATTATCAAGAATTCTACTGGCAGAAAACTGCCTACATACGGACAGGAAATGAGTTCAGCAGATATACTAAGATAGAAAGGGGCATAAGACATGTGTAATACATAAGTATTATCAAGAATCTATACTGGCAGAAAAATGCCTGTGCATACGGACAGGAAATGTGTTCAGCAGATATACAAAGATAGAAAGGGCATAAGACATGCGCAATACAAAAGCATTATCAAGAATCTCTACTGACAGAAAAACTGCCTGCATACGTGGACAGGAAATGAGTTCAGTAGACATACTAAGATAGAAAGGGCATAAGACATGCGCAATACAAAAGCATTATCAAGAATCTCTACTGGCAGAAAAAGGCCTACATACGGACAGGAAATGAGTTCAGCAGATATACAAAGATAGAAAGGGACATAAGACATGTGCAATACAAAAGCATTATCAAGAATCTTTACTGGCAGAAAACTGCCTGCATACGGACAGGAGATGAGTTCAGTAGACACACACAAAGATAGAAAGGGACATAAGACATGTAAGACATGAGTATTAACAAGAATCTATACTGGCAGAAAACTGCCTGCATACGGAAAGAAATGAGTTCAGCAGATATACAAAGATAGAAAGGGGCATAAGACATGTGTAATACAAAAGATGACCAAGAATCTTTACTGGCAGAAAACTGCCTGCATACGGACAGGAAATGAGTTCAGCAGATATACAAAGATAGAAAGGGGCATAAGACATGTGTAACACATGTTATTATCAAGACCTATACTGGCAGAAAACTGCCTGCATACGGACAAGAAATGAGTTCAGCAGATATACAAAGATAGAAAGGGACATAAGACATGTGCAATACAAAAGCATTATCAAGAATCTCTACTGGCAGAAAACTGCCTGCATACGGACAGAAATGAGTTCAGTAGACATACAAAGATAGAAAGGGGCATAAGACATGTGTAATACATAAGTATTATCAAGAATCTCTACTGGCAGAAAACTGCCTGCATACGGACAGGAAATGAGTTCAGTAGATATACAAAGATAGAAAGAGGCAGAGTATAAGACATGTGTAATACATAAGTATTATCAAGAATCTATACTGGCAGAAAACTGCATACGGACAGGAAATGAGTTCAGTAGACATACAAAGATAGAAAGGGGTATAAGACATGTGTAATACATAAGTATTATCAAGAATCTCTTAATGGCAGCAAACTGCCTGATACGGACAGGAAAATGAGTTCAGCAGATATACAAAGATAGAAAGGACATAAGACATGTGCAATACAAAAAGCATTATCAAGAATCTTTACTGGCAGAAAACTGCCTGCATACGGACAGGAAATGAGTTCAGTAAACATACAAAGAAAGGGGCATAAGACATGCGCAAATACAAAAGCATTATCAAGAATCTCTACTGGCAGAAAAACTTGCCTGCATACGGACAGGAAATGAGTTCAGTAGACATACAAAGATAGAAAGGGGCATAAGACATGCGCAATACAAAAGCATTATCAAGAATCTCTACTGGCAGAAAACTGCCTGCATACGGACAGGAAATGAGTTCAGCAGATATACAAAGATAGAAAGGGGCATAAGACATGTGCAATACAAAAGCATTATCAAGAATCTCTACTGGCAGAAAACTGCCTGCATACGGACAGGAAATGAGTTCAGTAGACATACAAAGATAGAATGGGGCATAAGACATTTGTAATACATGAGTATTATCAAGAATCTATACTGGCAGAAGAGAGCCTGCATACGGACAGGAAATGAGTTCAGTAGACACACACAAAGATAGAAAGGGACATAAGACATGTAAGACATAAATATTAACAAGAATCTATACTGCGTAAAAATCAAGCTCGTATACGGAAAGGAAATGAGTTCAGCAGATATACAAAGATAGAAAGGGGCATAAGACATGTGCAATACAAAAGCATTATCAAGAATCTTACTGGCAGAAAACTGCCTGCATACGGACAGGAAATGAGTTCAGCAGATATACAAAGATAGAAAGGGGCATAAGACATGTGTAATACATAAGTATTATCAAGAATCTATATTGGCAGAAAACTGCCTGCATATGGACAGGAATAGAGTTCAGTAGACATACAAATATAGAAAGGGGCATGAGACATGTGTAATACATAAGTATTATCAAGAATCTATTACTGGCAGAAAACTGCCTGCATACGGGCAGGAAATGAGTTCAGTAGACATACAAAGATAGAAAAGGGGCATAAGACATGTAATACATAAGTATTATCAAGAATCTCTACTGGCAGAAAACTGCCTGCATACGGACAGGAAATGAGTTCAGCAGATATACAAAGATAGAAAGGACATAAGACATGGCAATACAAAAGCATTATCAAGAATCTCTACTGGCAGAAAACTGCCTGCATACGGACAGAAATGAGTTCAGTAGACATACAAAGATAGAAAGGGTCATAAGACATGTGTAATACATAAATATTATCAAGAATCTCTACTGGCAGAAAACTGCCTGCATACGGACAGGAAATGAGTTCAGTAGATATACAAAGATAGAAAGGGGCATAAGACATGTGTAATACATAAGTATTATCAAGAATCTCTACTGGCAGAAAAACTGCCTGCATACGGACAGGAAATGAGTTCAGCAGATATACAAAGATAGAAAGGGACATAAGACATGTGCAATACAAAAGCATTATCAAGAATCTTACTGCAGAAAACGTCTGCATACGGACAGGAAATGAGTTCAGTAGACATACAAAGATAGAAAGGGGCATAAGACATGCGCACATAAAAAGCATTATCAAGAATCTCTACTGACAGAAAACTGCCTGCATACGGACAGGAAATGAGTTCAGTAGACATACTAAGATAGAAAGGGGCATAAGACATGCGCAATACAAAGCATTATCAAGAATCTCTACTGGCAGAAAACTGCCTGCATACGGACAGGAAATGATTTCAGCAGATATACAAAGATAGAAAGGGACATAAGACATGTGCAATACAAAAGCATTATCAAGAATCTTTACTGGCAGAAATCTGCCTGCATACGGACAGGAAATGAGTTCAGTAGACATACAAAGATAGAAAGGGGCATAAGACATGCGCAATACAAAAGCATTATCAAGAATCTCTACTGACAGAAAACTGCCTGCATACGGACAGGAAATGAGTTCAGTAGACATACAAAGATAGAAAGGGGCATAAGACATGCGCAATACAAAAGCATTATCAAGAATCTCTACTGGCAGAAAACTGCCTGCATACTGACAGGAAATGAGTTCAGCAGATATACAAAGATAGAAAGGGACATAAGACATGTGCAATACAAAAGCATTATCAAGAATCTTTACTGGCAGAAAACTGCCTGCATACGGACAGGAAATGAGTTCAGTAGACATACAAAGATAGAAAGGGGCATAAGACATGCGCAATACAAAAGCATTATCAAGAATCTCTACTGGCAGAAAACTGCCTGCATACGGACAGGAAATATGTTCAGTAGACATACAAAGATAGAAAGGGGCATAAGACATGCGCAATACAACAGCATTATCAAGAATCTCTACTGGCAGAAAACTGCCTGCATACGGACAGGAAATGAGTTCAGCAGATATACAAAGATAGAAGGGGGCATAAGACATGTGCAATACAAAAGCATTATCAAGAATCTCTACTGGCAGAAAACTGCCTGCATACGGACAGGAAATGAGTTCAGTAGACATACAAAGATAGAATGGGGCATAAGACATTTGTAATACATGAGTATTATCAATAATCTATACTGGCAGAAGACAGCCTGCATACGGACAGGAAATGAGTTCAGTAGACACACACAAAGATAGAAAGGGACATAAGACATGTGTAAGACATAAGTATTAACAAGAATCTATACTGGCAGAAAACTGCCTGCATACGGAAAGGAAATGAGTTCAGCAGATATACAAAGATAGAAAGGGGCATAAGACATGTGCAATACAAAAGCATTATCAAGAATCTTTACTGGCAGAAAACTGCCTGCATACGGACAGGAAATGTGTTCAGCAGATATACAAAGATAGAAAGGGGCATAAGACATGTGTAATACATAAGTATTATCAAGAATCTATATTGGCAGAAAACTGCCTGCATATGGACAGGAATAGAGTTCAGTAGACATACAAATATAGAAAGGGGCATGAGACATGTGTAATACATAAGTATTATAAAGAATCTATTACTGGCAGAAAACTGCCTGCATACGGGCAGGAAATGAGTTCAGTAGACATACAAAGATAGAAAGGTGCATAAGACATGTGTAATACATAAGTATTATCAAGAATCTATACTGGCAGAAAAATGCCTGCATACGGACAGGAAATGAGTTCAGCAGATATACAAAGATAGAAAGGGGCATAAGACATGCGCAATACAAAAGCATTATCAAGAATCTCTACTGACAGAAAACTGCCTGCATACGGACAGGAAATGAGTTCAGTAGACATACTAAGATAGAAAGGGGCATAAGACATGCGCAATACAAAAGCATTATCAAGAATCTCTACTGGCAGAAAACTGCCTACATACGGACAGGAAATGAGTTCAGCAGATATACTAAGATAGAAAGGGGCATAAGACATGTGTAATACATAAGTATTATCAAGAATCTATACTGGCAGAAAAATGCCTGCATACGGACAGGAAATGTGTTCAGCAGATATACAAAGATAGAAAGGGGCATAAGACATGCGCAATACAAAAGCATTATCAAGAATCTCTACTGACAGAAAACTGCCTGCATACGGACAGGAAATGAGTTCAGTAGACATACTAAGATAGAAAGGGGCATAAGACATGCGCAATACAAAAGCATTATCAAGAATCTCTACTGGCAGAAAACTGCCTACATACGGACAGGAAATGAGTTCAGCAGATATACAAAGATAGAAAGGGACATAAGACATGTGCAATACAAAAGCATTATCAAGAATCTTTACTGGCAGAAAACTGCCTGCATACGGACAGGAGATGAGTTCAGTAGACACACACAAAGATAGAAAGGGACATAAGACATGTGTAAGACATGAGTATTAACAAGAATCTATACTGGCAGAAAACTGCCTGCATACGGAAAGGAAATGTGTTCAGCAGATATACAAAGATAGAAAGGGGCATAAGACATGTGCAATACAAAAGCATTATCAAGAATCTTTACTGGCAGAAAACTGCCTGCATACGGACAGGAAATGAGTTCAGCAGATATACAAAGATAGAAAGGGGCATAAGACATGTGTAATACATAAGTATTATCAAGAATCTATACTGGCAGAAAACTGCCTGCATACGGACAAGAAATGAGTTCAGCAGATATACAAAGATAGAAAGGGACATAAGACATGTGCAATACAAAAGCATTATCAAGAATCTCTACTGGCAGAAAACTGCCTGCATACGGACAGGAAATGAGTTCAGTAGACATACAAAGATAGAAAGGGGCATAAGACATGTGTAATACATAAGTATTATCAAGAATCTCTACTGGCAGAAAACTGCCTGCATACGGACAGGAAATGAGTTCAGTAGATATACAAAGATAGAAAGAGGCATAAGACATGTGTAATACATAAGTATTATCAAGAATCTATACTGGCAGAAAACTGCCTGCATACGGACAGGAAATGAGTTCAGTAGACATACAAAGATAGAAAGGGGCATAAGACATGTGTAATACATAAGTATTATCAAGAATCTCTACTGGCAGCAAACTGCCTGGATACGGACAGGAAATGAGTTCAGCAGATATACAAAGATAGAAAGGGACATAAGACATGTGCAATATAAAAGCATTATCAAGAATCTTTACTGGCAGAAAACTGCCTGCATACGGACAGGAAATGAGTTCAGTAAACATACAAAAGTAGAAAGGGGGCATAAGACATGCGCAATACAAAGCATTATCAAGATCTCCTGGCAGAAAACTGCCTGCATACGGACAGGAAATAGGTTATTAGACATACAAAGATAGAAAGGGCATAGACATGCGCAATACAAAAGCATTATCAAGAATCTCTACTGGCAGAAAACTGCCTGCATACGGACAGGAAATGAGTTCAGCAGATATACAAAGATGAAAAGGGGGCATAAGACATGTGCAATACAAAAGCATTATCAGAATCTCTACTGGCAGAGAAAACTGCCTGCATACGGACAGGAAATGAGTTCAGTAGACATACAAAAGTAGAATGGGGCATAAGACATTTACAGCAATACATGAGTATTATCAAGAATCTACTGGCAGAAGAGAGCCTGCATACGGACAGGAAATGAGTTCAGTAGACACACACAAAGATGAAAGGGACACATAAGACATGTGTAAGACATAAATATTAACAAGAATCTATACTGGCAGAAAACTGCCTGCATACGGAGAAGGAAATGAGTTCAGCAGATATACAAAGATAGAAAGAGGGCATAAGACATGTGCAATACAAAAGCATTATCAAGAATCTTTACTGGCAGAAAACTGCCTGCATACGGACAGGAAATGAGTTCAGCAGATATACAAAGATAGAAAGGGGCATAAGACATGTGTAATACATAAGTATTATCAGAATCTATATTGGCAGAAAGCTGCCTGCATATGGACAGGAATAGAGTTCAGTAGACATACAAATATAGAAAGGGGCATGAGACATGTGTAATACATAAG
Source organism: Ascarosepion bandense (assembly GCA_037127315.1). Lineage (NCBI taxonomy): Eukaryota > Metazoa > Mollusca > Cephalopoda > Sepiida > Sepiidae > Ascarosepion > Ascarosepion bandense. The sequence continues at coordinate 351,420 of JBBBDQ010001329.1, forward strand.
TATTATCAAGAATCTATTACTGGCAGAAAACTGCCTGCATACGGGCAGGAAATGAGTTCAGTAGACATACAAAGATAGAAAGGGGCATAAGACATGTGTAATACATAAGTATTATCAAGAATCTCTACTGGCAAGAAACTGCCTGCATACGGACAGGAAATGAGTTCAGCAGATATACAAAGATAGAAAGGGACATAAGACATGTGCAATACAAAAGCACATTATCAAGAATCTCTGCTGGCAGAAAACTGCCTGCATACGGACAGGAAATGAGTTCAGTAGACATACAAAGATAGGGTCATAAGACATGTAATACATAAATATTATCAAGAATCTCTACTGGCAGAAAACTGCCTGCATACGGACAAGGAAATGAGTTCAGTAGATACAAAGATAGAAGGGGGCATAAGACATGTGTAATACATAAGTATTATCAAGAATCTCACTGGCAGAAAACTGCCTGCATACGGACAGGGAAATGAGTTCAGCAGATATACAAAGATAGAAAGGGACATAAGACATGTGCAATACAAAGCATTATCCAGAATCTTTACTGGCAGAAAACTGCCTTTCTGAATGAGGAAATGAGTTCAGTAGACATACAAAGATAGAAGAGGGGCATAAGACATGCACTAATGCAAAAGCATTATCAAGAATCTCTACTGACAGAAAACTGCCTGCATACGGACAGGAAATGAGTTCAGTAGACATACTAAGATAGAAAGGGGCATAAGACATGCGCAATACAAAAGCATTATCAAAAATCTCTACTGGCAGAGAAAACTGCCTGCATACGGACAGGAAATGAGTTCAGCAGATATACAAAGATAGAAAGGGGCATAAGACATGCACTGTGGCCACAAAAGCATTATCAAGAATCTCTACTGGCAGAAAACTGCCTGCATACTGACAGGAAATGAGTTCAGCAGATATACAAAGATGAAAGGGACATAAGACATGTGCAATACAAAAGCATTATCAAGAATCTTTACTGGCAGAAAACTGCCTGCATACGGACAGGAAATGAGTTCAGTAGACATACAAAGAATAGAAAGGGCATAAGACATGCGCAATACAAAAGCATTATCAAGAATCTCTACTGGCAGAAAACTGCCTGCATACGGACAGGAAATATGTTCAGTAGACATACAAAGATAGAAAGGGGCATAAGACATGCGCAATACAACAGCATTATCAAGAATCTCTACTGGCAGAAAACTGCCTGCATACGGACAGGAAATGAGTTCAGCAGATATACAAAGATAGAAGGGCATAAGACATGTACAATACAAAAGCATTATCAAGAATCTCTACTGGCAGAAAACTGCCTGCATACAGACAGGAAATGAGTTCAGTAGACATACAAGATAGAATGGGGCATAAGACTTGTAATACATGAGTATTATCAATAATCTATACTGGCAGAAGACAGCCTGCATACGGACAGGAAATGAGTTCAGTAGACACACACAAAGATAAGAAAGAGGGACATAAGACATGTGTAAGACATAAGTATTAACAAGAATCTATACTGGCAGAAAACTGCCTGCATACGGAAAAGGAAATGAGTTCAGCAGATATACAAAGATAGAAAGGGGCATAAGACATGTGCAATACAAAAGCATTATCAAGAATCTTTACTGGCAGAAAACTGCCTGCATACGGACAGGAAATGTAGTCAGCAGATATACAAAGATAGAAAGGGGCATAAGACATGTGTAATACATAAGTATTATCAAGAATCTATATTGGCAGAAAACTGCCTGCATATGGACAGGAATAGAGTTCAGTAGACATACAAATATAGAAAGGGGCATGAGACATGTGTAATACATAAGTATTATCAAGAATCTATTACTGGCAGAAAACTGCCTGCATACGGGCAGGAAATGAGTTCAGTAGACATACAAAGATAGAAAGGTGCATAAGACATGTATTAATACATAAAGTATTATCAAGAATCTATACTGGCAGAAAAATGCCTGCATACGGACAGGAAATGAGTTCAGCAGATATACAAAGATAGAAAGGGGCACTTAAGACATGCATAAATACAAAAGCATTATCAAGAATCTCTATGACCAGAAAACTGCCTGCATACGGACAGGAAATGAGTTCAGTAGACATACTAAGATAGAAAGGGGCATAAGACATGCACACCAATACAAAAGCATTATCAAGAATCTCTACTGGCAGAAAACTGCCTACATACGGACAGGAAATGAGTTCAGCAGATATACAAAGATAGAAAGGGACATAAGACATGTGCAATAAAAAAGCATTATCAAGAATCTTTACTGGCAGAAAACTGCCTGCATACGGACAGGAAATGTGTTCAGTACACATACAAAGATAGAAAGGGGCATAAGACATGCGCAATACAAAAGCATTATCAAGAATCTCTACTGGCAGAAAACTGCCTGCATACGGACAGGAAATGAGTTCAGTAGACATACAAAGATAGAAAGGGGCATAAGACATGCGCAATAAGAAGCATTATCAAGAATCTCTACTGGCAGAAAATAACACTGCATACGGACAGAAATGAGTTCAGTAGACATACAAAGATAGAAAGGGGCATAAGACATGTGCAATGCAAAGCATTAGCAGAATCTCTACTGGCAGAAAACTGCCTGCATACGGACAGGAAATGAGTTCAGTAGACATACAAAGATAGAAAGGGGCTTTATAAGACATGTGCAATACAAAAGCATTATCAAAGTCTCTACTGGCAGAAAACTGCCTGCATACGGACAGAAATGAGTTCAGTAGACATACAAAGATAGAAAGGGAGCATAAGACATTTGTAATACATAAGTATTATCAAGAATCTATACTGGCAGAAGACAGCCTGCATACGGACAGGAAATGAGTTCAGTAGACACACACAAAGATAGAAAGAGGACATAAGACATGTGTAAGACATAAAGGTAGTAACAAGAATCTATACTGGCAGAAAACTGCCTGCATACAGAGAAGGAAATGAGTTCGCAGATATACAAAGATAGAAAGGAGCATAAGACACATGTGCAATACAAAGCATTATCAAGAATCTTTACTGGCAGAAAACTGCCTGCATACGGACAGGAAATGAGTTCAGCAGATATACAAAGATAAGAAAGGGCATAAGACATGTGTATTACATAAGTATTATCAAGAATCTACTGGCAGAAAACTGCCCTGCATACGGACAAAGAAATGAGTTCAGCAGATATACAAAGATAGAAAGGGACATAGGAACATGTGCAATACAAAAGCATTATCAGAATCTCTACTGGCAGAAAACTGCCTGCATACGGACAGGAAATGAGTTCAGTAGACATACAAAGATAGAAAGGGGCATAAGACATGTGTAATACATAAGTATTATCAGAATCTCTACTGGCAGAAAACTGCCTGCATACGGACAGGAAATGAGTTCAGTAGATATACAAAGATAGAAGAGAGCATAAAGACATATTAGCAATACTGCAAAGTATTATCAGAATCTATACTGACAGAAAACTGCCTGCATACAGACAGGAAATGAGTTCAGTAGACATACAAAGATAGAGGCATAGACATGTATAGCCCACTGATATTATCGAAAATCTCTACTGACAGAAAACTGCCTGCATACGGACGATGAGTTCAGTAGACATACAAAAGATAGAAAGGGCATAAGACATGCACCAATACAACATTATCAAGAATCTCTACTGTGAAAACTGCCTGCATACTGACAGGAAATACAAATTCCCAGCAGATATACAAAGATAAGAAAGTTAAGACATGTGCAATACAAAGCATTATCAAGAATCTTTACTGGCAGAAAACTGCCTGCATACGGACAGGGAAATGGATTCAGTAGACATACAAAGATGAAAGGGGCATAAGACATGCGCAATACAAAAGCATTATCAAGAATCTCTACACAGCAGAAAACTGCCTACATACGGACAGGAAATATGTTCAGTAGACATACAAAAATAGAAAGGGGCATAAGACATGCGCAATACAACAACATTATCAGAATCTCTACTGGCAGAAAACTGCCTGCATACGGACAAGGAAATGAGTTCAGCAGATATACAAAGATAGAAGGGGGCATAAGACATGTGCAATACAAAAGCATTATCAAGAATCTCTACTGGCAGAAAAACTGCCTGCATACGGACAAATGAGTTCAGTAGACATACAAAGATAGAATGGAGACAAGACATTTGTAATACATGGTATTATCAATAATCTATACTGGCAGAAGACAGCCTGCATACGGACAGGAAATGGTGATTCAGTAGACACACACAAAGATAGAAGGACATAAGACATGTGTAAGACATAAGTATTAAGCAAGGAATTATACTGGCAGAAAACTGCCTGCATACGGAAAATGAGTTCAGCAGATATACAAAGATAGAAGAGACATAAGACATGTGCAATACAAAAGCATTATCAGAATCTTTACTGGCAGAAAACTGCCTGCATACGGACAGAAATGGAGGTTCAGCAGATATACAAAGATAGAAAGGGACATAAGACATGTGTAATACATAAGTATTATCAAGAATCTATACTGGCAGAAAACTGCCTGCATACGGACAGGAAATGAGTTCAGCAGATATACAAAGGTAGAAAGGGACATAAGACATGTGTAATACATAAGTATTATAAAGAATCTATACTGGCAGAAAACTGCCTGCATACGGACAGGAAATGAGTTCAGCAGATATACAAAGATAGAAAGGGGCATAAGACATGTGCAATTCAAATGCATTATCAAGAATCTTTACTGGCAGAAAACTGCCTGCATACGGACAGGAAATGAGTTCAGCAGATATACAAAGATAGAAAGGGACATAAGACATGTGTAATACATAAGTATTATCAAGAATCTATACTGGCAGAAAACTGCCTGCATACGGACAGGAAATGAGTTCAGCAGATATACAAAGATAGAAAGGGGCATAAGACATGTGCAATACAAAAGCATTATCAAGAATCTTTACTGGCAGAAAACTGCCTGCATACGGACAGGAAATGAGTTCAGCAGATATACAAAGATAGAAAGGGCCATAAGACATGTGTAATACATAATTATTATCAAGAATCTCTACTGGCAGAAAACTGCCTGCATACAAACAGGAAATGAATTCAGCAGATATACAAAGATAGAAAGACACAAGAATGTGTCTTTCACTGGATCTCTTCAACTTGTACAGCGAGTCTATTTGGAAGAGCCAAGTAGTTATGCCAGGATTCCTCATCGGAGGCCACAATTTAAACAGCATAAGATTCGCGGATAATATAGTGCTGATAGCAGACAAGGAAAGGAAACTACAAGACCTCCTGCAGGAGGTAGCTGAAGAGAGTAACAAAAAGGACTACAAATAAACTGCAAGAAAACCGAATGCATGGTCATCAGCAAAAATAGCAGCCTAAAATGCCAAATACAGGTTGGGGATACTAAAATCAAGCAGGTACAAAAATTGAAATACCTAGGAAGTGTTCTAACAGAAAACGGAAGTTGCAACACAGAAATCCGAAGGTGAATTTGGACGGTGAATTTGCATTCCAGAAGCTGAGTAGAGTATTATGAGACAGGAAAATTTCACTAGAAACAAAGAACAGTGTACTAGATTGCTATGTGATATCAGTTCTTCAATATGGCAGTGAATGCTGGAAAATATCATCGAAGAGGAAGGAAAAACTTGAAGCAACAGAAATGTTGTTCTGCAAAAAGATGCTGCGGTATCATGGATCGAGCATGATGAAGTTTTGGAAGGGATAGAAACGAAAAGGAAATTAATATTGAGCATCAGGAAGAGACAACTGAAGTTTCTGGGATATGCAATGAGGAAGGGGGGCGTAGAGAACCTTATACTAACAGGTCAGATAGAGGGAAGGAGAGACAGGGGAAAACAGCCTGTAGCATACTTGACTGGCCTGTGCAGGTAGATGGCGGAACGAAAAGCGTGTTGAGAGCCAACAGGCATAGAGAGACGTGAAGATCTACGATCGGCTACGCCCTGAATGAACAAGAACATCTTTTCCGACATTCACTGTCATATAGAATGACTTTTATTATGTAACATATCAGTATTTTTTCATTGTTAGTAAGGAAATTCTTTTGCCTTTTAATTCTCTGCTTAAGTTTTAATTTATTTTCGAATTTCAGAATAACACATTTCGTCCTCTGTCAGACGACTTAACATATATTTTTATGCGGGTTTGGTTTTGGTATCTTTAATTTGTAATTTGCATGTTGGGGTTTTCCGTTTGCTTCATTCTGTCTTCTTGCAGCTGATGTTCAGTCCTTTATTCATGCTTTCCTTTAGTGCATTATGTAGAAGCTTTTGTAGTTTTCTTTCCGTGTCTGTTATAAACACTCTTATCATCTGTGGCCTCCCATAATGAATCTTGATAGGGCATTCCAGTCTCTTATAATTGCCTCGCTGTAATGGTTGAATAAATCTGGGGAGAAGACACATCCTTATCTTACACGCCTTTTTTTTATTTATTTACTTCTTCCATGATAGCTATAGAATATTTCAGTGAACGTTAATTCCCATCTTCTATCTTCTTGAATCATATCCTTCCTTTATCCTTTATTTAATATCAATTGTAACCAGACGTTTCTCAAATTGTGACTCCTGCACACGAGTTGAGGTCCTGTCTGGTTTGGAGTGAAATGATTAAAAAGAAATCTACTGAACACATTATAATTTTGGTATTATGCAGGTTCTTGATTGTTCTATTATCAGTATTTTTTCTCCAAGATCTTACTAAGTATGACGGTGGCACCCCGAGAAATTTTTGTATAACACGTGTAATCAATGTAATGCTTTAACAGCTCATTCTCCGTTACTGTGCATTTTCATTGATCGTATTTGAATTTGAATTTGAGTTTTGTTTAACGGTATATTAAGATCTGTGGGTTATGTAATGCCATGAAAGTGGGATTTTAAGGTAACTTTTAATGTTTTTAGTGAGAAATTTGATTTTGTCAGATTTTGATGAAAAATCTTTTTTTTTTAATTTTTTATTTTAGTTTACAAAACCGAAATTTTCTAGTTTTGTATTCAAAAATGTATTGCAGGTAATAATTTTTTCCTTTAGAAAAGTATTGTTGGTAATATTTTTCTATAAAAGTCTATTTTTATGTATGTATTTCTATAAAAGGTTATTTTTAAACTTTCAGTTTAGGGGTTAGGAATTTGCCCATATCTGGGACACTAACAGGTGCTACCACTCCGGGTCAGGGTGGATTAAGGAATAACAGCAATTAAAAGGCGATTCCATGCTCCTCACAACCTCCGAATCAGAGAATGCAGTTTTGAATGATCGTACCACATTAGCTCACTGAGACCGTCCTTCCTGTGCTGTTCCCAAAGTAACTGTAGAGCTACGTTGTCATGCTGCTGTCTGTATACCTTTGGTGCAACCTGAGTTTAGCCACTGACAATGTGTTGCACACATACGCTAAATATCAGTAGATGTTGGTAAGTACGTGTTATATCAATGTTGTTATTATATTATTATTGTTGTTGATTTTATTATTGGATGTTCGTTGTGGTGCAGTGGATATCGACTCGAAACGACAAATCGGGGGGCCGAGTTCGAATTCCAGTTGAATCCCTTGCATTCACTTAGGCACCAATATCCTTGGAAAAGGGATTAATCCGTTTCTTCCCTCCAATTATGGTTGAATAACAGAAGAGATTGGGTTCTATAGCCTTGCCTGGCAACCAGTCTACCGCTGAAACCAATTACAATCTACTGCGGGATAATCTTCTGTCCAGTCGATCATGTCCCGAAAGAGACATGATCGTCCAAAGTGTTTATCACGTATGGCATTTAACTGACTGAATAATGTTATTATAACCGCGATATTTTTTTAAAATGTTCACATCGTAAACAGAAGAAAACTTTCTGCCGTACCTAGTAATTATTTTTCTCTGAAAACCTTCATCTAATGAGAATATAAGATGTGCAATCAAGAAGGTATTGATTTTCTATACATTTATCCCCAAAGTACGCACCACTTTGCCTATCATCTTTATTACTATCTAACCACAATAAGTAATATCATAATCTTATACAAGAACTATTCGCAAAACTTGATGTTCTTTTAATGATTCATATCAGTCCCGTTTTTCTGAAGTATCTAATCCTCTGTCGACCTTAGAATAGATATCTTGATCACTATACTTAAATCTAGAAAAGATGAGTGCATCAGTTTTCAACGTGAGACTTAAGTGTTTAAACGGATCTGATAAAAAAGAACTGAGTTAGCTCCATGCAAAACATTCATTTATCGATTACCGAGAGAAAACAGAACCAAAAAATATATTTTGTCTTCCTGTATTTGTTTTTTCAAAAAATAAAAAAAGGTGAATTCTAATTCTTTTCACTGCAGATGTGGAAATCATCGAAAAAGAGAAACAAATTTGATATGAGATCAACCAATCTAATTTACTTTATATATGTGTGTCATTCTATTAAATTTTTATCTATCTATCTATCTATCTATCTATCTATCTATCTATCTATCTATCTATCTATCTCAATCTCTTCCTCATCTTTCTATGTATTTATTTATCTGTCTATCTAATTTACTTCATATATATATATATATATATATATATATATATATATATTTCTATTAAATTTTTATCTATCTATCTATCTATCTATCTATCTATCTATCTCAGTCTATCCTCATCTATCTATCTATCTATCTATCTATCTATCTATCTATCTATCTATCTATCTATCACATTCACTATATATATATGTGTGTGTAATCCTCCCTAATTCATGTATGATGGACTTTTCTGCCAAACTATTTTTTTACAAAACAGGTTGAGTGCCTCATTCATAAAATAGGGAATTATTTTTCAGTCTCCCTGTATATCATATGTCTCTATTTTCTCAGGAAATATATAAACAAGGCTATTTTTTCTTTTTATTTCGTGTTTTCGTTTCATCACCACTGGCAAATTGTACTAGCCGAACAAATATTACAAAATATTTATTGATAACATCATGACTCTTTATGTTGTTACTCTGGTATTGATTGATTAAAAGGGATAACACAAAACTATTTTTTCTTTGTCCTCAGCCTTAATAGTCAAGCCTTGAGCCAAGAACGTCATGTTTCCCGCTTTTTAATTTTATTTTTTCGTCAATAGTCCGTAATTACGATATGTGATTCATCTATTATATTCATTGGCTGTCTTGCTTGTTTAGAGAGAGAAAATAGGATATAGAAACATAACCATGAATAATAATGTCAACTAGTGTCTTCTGATAACATCGCCGACAGAGAAAAGTGATCATCCTTTTCCTTATCATATAGACTTCGTAACAATATCGAATTACATATAAAATACAGAAATTCTCGACAAATATATTACTCTTTCTTTTGATTAAATTAGTGAACAAGAAATCCGGTGGCCTGCATACAAGCAAAGTCGACTTGAGGTTCAGATTGACTTTTCAGCTAATGTAATTCACCAAAAAATGTTCTTTCGATAATTTCGCCATCAAAGTGGTAGATTTATTTTAATCATTTTACCCGAAGAAAGGCGGAAATGCCACTAGTTCCCTTGGGTTTACAGGGAGTGAAAGTGCAAAAAAAAAAAAAAAAAAAAAAAGATTGAGTATATGGAGAATTGGGGAAAGGGCAAAAATGAACGGGATTAACGTCCTTTAGTTGTCGCGAGCTTAGTCACTGTATCGGTTAAGCAAATGTTCAGCATGGTTGAGCAATAAAAACATAAGGGCAAAATCAAATTAATAATGAACGGAGCTCGCACATCAGGCAAAATGATCGAGACCTGATGGTGACAAGAATATACATTGCCAAAACATTGTACATATAAATGATCTATATCCATGAAAATGACAGCAATAATTTGAGAATAATATCAGATTGTTAAAGAGGCGTTTCCTTTTTACTTTTTAATCATTTCACAACAAGCAAGGAGGGAAGGCCACTAGTGAGCAGGAATTTTAAAAGATTGAAAGAGAAAAACAGTAGAATAGAAAGGATTGAGAACACGACAAAACATGAATAGGATTCAAGAGAATAGAAGATGGTTATTTTTTTTATCACCCCGAGCAAGGCGGTAACGCCACTGACGTGCAGGGGGCTACGTAATAGTGAAAAGATTGGAAAAGAGAAAGCCGGAAACAACATCCTATACAGGGAACAAGGAATGAGCCTCTTAACCTGTTCAATAGACGTGGGTGGAGTGTAAACCGGGCGATAGATATATATCTCTACTCCAATTGAAAAAAAAAACAAAGTGAGAAGATTGGAAAAGAGAAAGCCGGAAACCACATCCTAAACAGGGAAGAAGGGATGAGCCTCTTAACCTGTTCAATAGACGTGGGTGGGTTGTGAACAGGGCGATAGATATATCTATCTTAAATTTTTGGTGATTATAGTTGTCAAAGAAGCAAGTAAAGGAAAAAAAGATACGCGGGTGGGAAGTGCGAGAAAAGAATCTGATGGAGATAAACTGGTTGTTCCCTTTAGCGATTTCAACAGTGAATTGATGGAACCTAGATGTCAATCTAGTAGCATGTTTATATTCACATAGTCAAAGTTCAATGGAAAAAATGCTCGTCAGTGCAGTCGCCATGAAAACATTTGTTAGATAAAAAAAAGAGAGAAGCAATGTCACGTAATCTCCGTTTTAAAATAATCGAGCGTCTCATAGTATCTAAGTATATCAGTCGGTGTATTGTGAGTAGATACACATTTTATTCGTGATTTTTTATTTTTAACATGTGGAACAAGGCCGGAAAATAGAAAAATCTTCTCATCACTGTCCTTAAATTTAGCTAGCCACATTTATTGACCCAATAATAATTCTTATTTAAGCTATAATAACGAATCATAAAACTAACATCGAACCTGACAAGTGGCTTTTATAAAGCTCCACTAGCTAATCTTATTCCGGTGAACAAGTGTGACATCTCCATTGAAGTTTTTAGCGGGTTGAATGAATTTTGTGAGTGCAATTGCTGCACTGTATGTTATTTGCAAAAAAAAAAAAAAGAAAGAGAAATAAAAGTGCACATTTGTTCTTGTCATAAAGGACACACGGATATGACTTGACCCAAAGTGTTGTGAGTTCAATACTAGGCTACAGCAGTGGTGAACAATTAACTTACAGGGTTAGAGGGAGATAATTCATGACTACCAGAAGAGGCTCTAAGCAAGGGATGGAGATCATATACCCCAGTGATTCGAAATTCCAAGCAACTGAAGAAGCCCAGAGTGTATAACGGCCGAAACGAAAGGAAGGTGATAGATGGGTAAGGATACCGAGGATGAGGGTTAGGCAGATGGGAAGAGTGTTTGAAAAAATGGATGCGAGTTAGTGTGTTAGGGGGTGTCTATTGACCTTACATTTAAACTCCTGGAGATTGTAGCCGTCGGGGAAGCAGTCATGTGGAAGGAAATTCCACAGTAGGGAAGTGCGAGAAAAGAAACTGTTGGAGTAGAAGTTGCGGTTGCATTTTATCGGTTTCACTGTAAAAGGGTGGGATCTAGTTGCTAATCTAGTATCTCGTGCAAATTCGAACCTAGGGGGCACCAGTGATCTAAGTTCATCGGAGCAGAAACCATGAAACTATTTATAGAAGAGACACAGGGAAGCCACGTCGCGCCGGTGAGAGAGAGAGACAGCAAGCGGTCTGCCAAGTCAGTATAGATTACATTACAGACCCTCCGTTGTACCTTGTCGAGAAGCCCAAGGAGAATAGCAGGGGCACGCGACCAGATATGGCAACAGTATTCAATGCACGGGCAGATGGTAGATTTATAAATGTGCAGGATAGATTCAGACGGAAAAAACCTCCGGGCCCTGCACAGAGAACCGACTTTCATAGCAGCGGATTTAGCAATGAATTCGATATAGTCATTCCACTTGAGGTCCGCTGAAAGTGTGAGAGGCAACTGGGAGGCAAGCCTGGTACATGCTAATGGGAAGTAGGTGCGATTGTCTATGATGGTTAATTGAGAGCAGTTTCGTTTTAGAAGAATTAAATTTTACTTAAGTTAGTGACAAAAGAACAAATAAAAAAATAAAATAAACAAAGGGAGAACCAGAAAATATTAAAAATTAATTATTAAAATTCAAAGAAAAAACAAACTCATTTCCGTTCACTTACCACAAGCAGGTAACACACAGAAAAGTTGATTCAAAATAAATTTCTGAAGACAGAAATACAATAGTTGTGAGTTCAATACTAGGCTACAGCAGTGGTGAACAAGTAACTTACAGGGTTAGAGGGAGATAATTCATGACTACCAGAAGAGGCTCTAAGCAAGGGATGGAGATCATATACCCCAGTGATTCAAAATTCCAAGCAACTGAAGCGTGTATAATGGCCGAAACATCGTACAAATTTCAAAAAAAGATGAGGACAGTAGTCCAAACAATGCAAATACTGTAGATTGGAATATTTCTGTTAAAAAAATGTGCATGTGTGAGTCTGTGTTTATATGTGCGTGAGTGTGTGTATATTAGTGTGCGTAAATATATATTTAGTCAACAAATTTTCATGTTTCATTGAATACTATATACATATTGTGTTTACATATCAAAAGTACTTGAAAAGCAACTAATTCGCCTTCCTTGATGAATTTCATTCTAACATCTAGAACCTGATTATATAACTGAAAATGATTATTATAGAATTAAGTAAACAGAATTTGTGCTTATTATTCGAGGAAACACACTCACACACACACACGTATGTTGTTGAATTGTGATAATGGTAAGTCCATGGTTGTTACTTTTTCAGTAGGTTTATTGATGAAGGACAGTTTGGCTCGATGTCGAGGTGGGGAAAGAGTGTTGCTAGGTTTAATTCAATGAAATTGTCACTTTAACTAAGCAGAGTAATGCTGAATTCAAACTTTTTTGAGGATACTATTAAGATGTTTTCGCTCATCATAGAACACATATGTCAGAAATATCCGTTAGAAATATATGAATAAGTAAAAATCTGAGGTGTTTATAAATTCAACATATTTCTCTTTTATTCAAGAATCATCAGTATGAAATATACAAGAGAAAATATATTACTATTATATATATATATATATATATTCACCCCCACCCACATATATATATATATATATATATATATATATATATATATATATATGTTATTTAATTATTTTTCGGTCATGAGAAAAGTTTTGAATATTCTTCATTTGAAAACGAGTTATTACGCGAGCTAGGTTTCGACAATGTGTTGTCTTCAGGCGAATGAAGTATATATATATATATTGTTATCCGCAGACAGATCTGTTTCGCCGTATCACAGCTCAACAGTACGGTTAGACTGCTTTTTTAGCCAGGATTGATACCCAACCGAAATGGCGTCAGTCGGCGACTCTACCCCTGGAATTTGGGCGTTCGGTGGATGTAGGCAAACTTTTTAGCGCATATCATTATACGCGCCCAATAGCTAGAGCGCTCTAATTCATTTCACTGAATGATATATATATATATATATATATATATATATATATATATATATATATATATATTATTTAATTACTTTTCGGTCATAAGAATTCTTCATTTGTAAACGAGTTATTACGCGAGCTAGGTTTCGACCATGTGTTATCTTCAGGCGAATGAAGAATATATATATATATATATATATATAAATCTGTGTCTCACCTTTTGTTCATATATATATATATATATATATCGTACTTATTTTCTATTAATTTTCTTTCTTTCACTCTCTCTCAATAAGCATAAGTGTTTTTTTTTTTAATTTCTTTAAAACCATCTATGGTATTCTGATAAAATTTTATAGTGGATAATATAGATAATACAGTGCATAAAATTGTGGAAACATAATTGTTTTTTTTTTTCAATTGGAGTAGATAGATCTATCTATCGCCCGGTTCACACTCCACCCTCGTCTATTGAACAGGTTAAGAGGCTCATCCCTTGTTCCCTGTTTAGGATGTGGTTTCCGGCTTTCTCTTTTCTACTCTTTTCACTATTACGTAGCCCCCTGCACATCAGTGGTGTTACCGCCTTGCTAGGGGTGATACGATTAAAAAAAAATGTAAAACACCTTTTTGAATTAAACCGCTTGATTTTGAAATATTTCTCACTGGTGGCGCGTGTTGTTGGGGTGTTGACCAAGGCATAATCACGTGAAATTTGCTACCCTGATAATACGTTAAAAATCTTTGTTACAAATTTAAGTTACTGGTGCGTTACAAATCCGCGATTGTGATGTTCGAGTCAGTCAACATGTAGATTGATTCATTTTTTTGTTTTGTTTGCGTTTTATGAACCCATCAGGAGGTTAATCAAAAGCGAAAAATATTCTGGATTGTAAGAATTTATTCTTTGAGTGAATATTTCATAAACAGTTTTTTTTTTTAAATAAAAATGATGTATCCAGGATGGATGTGCGTTCTGGTGCAATGGATATCGGCTCGGAACGAGAAATCGGGGAGCCGAGTTCGAATTCCAGTCGAATTCCTTGCATTCACTTAGGCACAAATATCCTTGGGAAAGGTATTAATCCGTCTCTTCCCTCCAGTTATGGGTTAAATAATAGGACAGATTGGTTTCTATAGCCTTGGCTGGCAACCAGTCTACCTCAGAAAGAAATGGCAACCTACTGCGGGATAATCTTCTGCCCAGTGAGTCATGTCTCTTTCGAGACATGATCGCCCAAGCGCCTATCACGTATGGCACTTAAATGACTGATTTATCTAGATCCAAGTGGTAATATTCAACTTATAGCTACTGTGAGAAGATGGTTTTAAAAATTTTCCAAGTGTATTTATGTGTAAGTGACAAAATTTAACGAGCATACTATCATGTACAAACTTAAGTAAAAATATTATTCGCATTTTTGCCATTACATATCTTTAGTTTTGTCACACTTTCCTTCTACTTATACGTGCTTATAGTATTTTTACTGTCGGATTACGTGAGCAAAGTTTGCTCTTGATCGGGCCAGTTTTCTTTCTGCTGTTACATTGTCAACATGGCTGCTCTGCTAGCAGGAGAAACAAAGAGCTATAATCAGAATTCGGTATTCAGGAGGTGTGTCAGTTTGCTGAAATTCATCGGACGCTTTAAAAACTATACAATTACTTTTTATGCGTGGATCGAGAAGTTTATAAGTAGCCAGACAAGATTAACTAACTATGAAGGAGAAGGACGTCAGACAGCCTTAAACATTGACAAGAATATAAGCAGGCTTGCGAGATGATAATGCTAAGTCGACGATTCCCCAGCGTGGAAATGTGGCCTCCCTTTGTCTGTTCTATAAATAATTTCATGGCTTCTGCACAGACGAACTTAAGTCACTGATGCCTCCTCAACAGGTGTTTACTCGTGCAACCAGACTGGCAACTGGGTCCCACCCATTCACAGTCAGGTTAGCCAAATGCAGACGACAATTCTACTCCTACAGCTTCTTCTTTCGCACTTCCCGCCTGTGGAACTCGCTCCGGTATTCTTGCCTTCCTGACGGCTACAACCTCCAGAAATTTAAATGCAAAGTCAATACTCATCTACTAACCACTGGACTCTAGCTCTCTCCCCTCCCCTGTATAACCTTCCCTTTCTTTCCACCTATGTATCTGTCATCGCACCTGCTTTCTCAGCTTTCTATTGTTTCTTTTGTAACTAGTTTGTACTCTTTTCTAATTAATCTTTTTACAGTTATGTAGCCCCCTGCACATCAGTGGCGTTTCCGCCTTGCTCGGGGTGAAATGATTAAAAAAAAATTAAAAAAGTACACGAGTTGAGCAAAACCATGTGAGTGAAGTTCGAAACTACTCAGCAGCCATTGATAACTTTGCTAGAAGGGAGTTACATGTCATCGTGACCGTAACATTGATCGTTTTGGCCTTGTTCAACCGCCTATCATGCTAGATTATGCTGTGTGTGTGTGTGTGTGTGTGTGTGTGTGTGTGTGTGTGTGTGTGTGTGTGTGTGCGTGCGTGTGTGTGTGTGTGTGTGTGCGTGTGTGTCTCCCAGCTCTCTCTGTTCGTCTATCTGTCTATCTGTCTGCCTTTATCTTTCTCTCTGAGCAAACGGAAAGAACAGGCATCCATTATAAGTCTCTTGATCTGGTATTATGCCAGGAGAGCGTGTTGTGAAGCTTTGGTTCACTGCATGTTACCTATCACACGGGTCTCTGCATCTTTGTGTTAAATAACGAATAACTTATTGACATTTTTTGATTTTCATTCGCTACATTCACGAGGACTTCACACCATTCACTTCAATTATCCAACGGATACTGTTTTTCGATGTTTACTTCCCTTTTCTTCTTCTTCTTCTTCTTCTTCTTCTTCTTCTTCTTCGCTTTTGTTTTATATTCTATTACTTCTTTTTGTTGTTGTTGCATTTTCTTTATCTTTTTCTTCTTCTTTTTTGTTGTACTTTCATCATCATCTTCTTCTTCTTTGTTGCATTTTATATTTCTTTTTTTTGCGCTTTTTGTTGTATTTTCTTTATTGTCTTTTTTCATTTTCTTATTTGCGGTTGTATATTCTTCTTCTGATTCATTCTTTATTTTTGTTCTGCTTCTTACTTTGATCTTCATGTTGCGTCTGTTTCATTCTTTTAATTTTTTCTTCTTTTCTTAATTTAATTGTTGCTCGTTTAATTTTCCTTCACCTTCTCATTTTTATCTTATCTTTATTTTGGTTTCGTCAATTTCTGTTTTTTTTATCTTTTTTTAAAAATCCTATATCGTATTTTGCTTTTTGATTTGCCTTCCTTAAATAATTTATTCTTTTGATTGTTCTATTTCTTTTCTTCTTTTTCTCCACTATTTTACTTGTTCATATGTTACTTCTTCTTCTTCTTCCAATTTTATTTCCACCTAGATTTTTCTATCAACTATTAACGTTTACTCTTATTATTATTATTATTATTATTATTATTGTTGTTGTTCATTATTGTTTATTATTGTTGCTTATTATTGTTATTAATATAGTGTTTATCATTCACATTATTAATAGTGTTTATTATTATAATTGTTTATTATTATTTTCGTTATTGTTGTTATTATTATTGCTTAATATTGTTGTTGTTTATCATTCTTCTTATTATTGTTTACTATTTTTATTATTGTTTATTAATATTATTATTGTTCATTATTATATTTTTATTGTTTATTATTATTATTGTAAATATTATTATTGTTTATTATTGTTATTATTATTGTTATAATTGTTATTATTAGTCATTCGCAGAAAAATCGGTTTCGCTGTATCACAACTTAGACAGCCGATTGCTTTTTACCCAGGATTGAAACCCAACCGAATTGGCCTCAGTAGCCGATTCTACCTCTGAGCTACATGCGCTCGGTAGAAGGAGGCAAAAAGTGTTCTAATTCATTGCTGAATGAACGATATTGCTTATTATTGTATATTGTTATAATTATGTTTTTATTGTTTAATCTGTTTATTTCATGATATTTAATTTTTTTATTCATTCTTGAGATTCTACATTTTTTCTTTACTGTTTAACTTCTTTCTTTTTCTATTCTTGCTCTTCTATTTCTCCCACAACATCTTCTTCTTCTTCTTCTACATCTTCTTCTTCTTCTTCTTCTTCTTCGTTGTCGTCGTCGTCGTTGTCGACGTCATCTTCATCATTTTATCATTTTCAATATTTGCTTCAAATTTTTCTATACATTTCTTCAGATGAGCGACCCTTTCATTTATTCTATTTTGAATCCATTTCGTTCCTCCACATTAATATCTCAATTTCCCACAACATATTAACTCTCTAGTTTCAAATTTAACCTATCTTTCTCTTTCTTAAATATAACCTTTCTTATAGCCTGGTTTCATTATTTGTTCAATGTTCTCTCTTTCTCCCTCACTCTCTCTGTCTTTCTTACTCTCTCTCTCCCTCTCTCTTTCTCTCCCTCTCTCTTTCTCTCCCTCCCTCTCTGTCTGCTCTCTACATTTATAATCGATACGTCCAAGGATTACGCAGTTCAAAGAAAAGCAGAATATTTTCGCTGCGAGATATGAGATCCATTGTAAATTGGGGAGAAAAAAGTTATTAAGGATATTATCAACGGACGAGAGATAACTATCATCTCTTTCGCTCAGAGCCGCAGGCCTGAACAAAACGAAGCCTTGCTGAGCGCCAAAAATAATGTCGCTGGACGGAGAAATCGGTGCGGGATGGAACGCGATGGGCGTTGACTTGGACAGCAGACGCCATTTTGAGTCTTTTTCACTGTTGACGCAAACATGCATACTTCAATTTTAAGCTCGGTTTGTCTTATGAGCGACCTTCAAATACCATGAGTATTAAGCGAACGAGTTCATTTTTATTCGACAGCGTCACATCTTTATATATATATATATATATATATATATATTGAAAAGATTTGGTCTGAATTAAATTAGACCAATATACAGTTGTATTAAAAAGTGCTCTCCTTGAAATATTTTCATTTGAAAATCAGTCGGTTATGCAACATTGGTTTCAGCCTTTCGGCATCTTCATGCGGTTTTTCATTAACTAATTTTCCAATTTTTATTCAAACGTATAACAGGGATTTTCAGAATGCATGTCTGATATGTATACATACGGACATTAAATTAGAACCTTCATTTAGTAACCTTTCTTGTACTATTGCCGCCGTTTTAAAATCTGGTTTATAAAAATAATGTCTGCAGATTAATGTCTGCAGATTGTGCGAACATAAAACGCGCGAAGAAACAAAAATTTGAAACCCAGGTTACGCAATCGACTGAATTCCAAATGAATATATATATATATATATATATATCCACATGAATAAGAACGAAGAGAATAAATTATAGTTCGCACATGTTTTAAAGTAATATATATATATATATATATATATATATATATATATATATATATACGTCTGTGTGTCTGTGTGTGTGTGTTCGAAACAACATATTCGTATAGAAAAGGTGCAAGAGATTCGGATGTCGTATGGAGGCATGGGTTGAAGCCAATTTCGATTTTATTTAAAAAAATTTACTTTATTATTTGAAAAAATATTTTTGTGTAATTTTGGTAATTAGACATCCCTATTATTTTCATTTTTGCGTAATTTAGACGAAAATTTATCCGACACATCTCATATATGAGGACCTTGAATATGTTCTAACTTATTTTTCATAAAAAAGGAATGTTTTTCTTTTGCAGAAATTAGAAAGAAAAAAATTACTACAAATATTTTATATCTCAACCACACCTTGTTCTCAACATATGCCCAAGCGTTGTCATGTTGCAAAATAGATATCGTCTTCATGTATCAGACTATCATGCAAGACTAAATATATTCCTTTGCTAAAGGCACAACTGCTATCAGCTATAGCAGAAAGTAAAATAAAAATCACCTTAACGTTCATAATTTCTCATTAATCTTCCAACATCATTACCTATTAATATCCTTATTTTTACATAATAGAAACAGTATATTGGGTGACAAAAAATAACAGGAACAACTTTTTAGCGTTTATTTCAATAAACAATGAAACAAAAGTAGCAAACATGGTTTTAACATGAAGGTAATGAACTATTTAGTATCCTTAGGAAAGGCTTTCAAAATGACCGCCTTTAGCGTTGACACAGAGCTTCAAGCGTTTGCAAAATTTTAAGCTGTGTGCTGTAGTAATTTCTCGCTTATGTTGCCCCATTTTCTCAACAGGGATTGCTTTAGAGAGTCAAAATTTTTGTGAGGATTGTCACAGGCTTTGGCCTTCAAAAGCGACCAAACGAAATAATATATAGGGTTAGGGTCAAGCGAGTATGGAGGCCATTCTAGACTATTTATGAAGTCGGAAAAATTGTCGCGGCATCAGCCCTGTGTTTATTAAGGCCTGTGAACAGGAGCAGAAACTTGTTGAAAGATCCAGTGTTGGTCTCCAATTGGCTTTGAGCCCATAGAAATACCACAGACTCCAAGATATCCTTCTGGTAGTTATGTTGACTGATTATCACTTCTTCCTCAACAAAACTGAGGTGGGGGTTGCCAGTGGCGTAAATTCCGGCCCAAACCATGAGTGATCGATGGTTCTGGTGATGCTGAACGTGTGTAAGTTTTTCAGAATACTCTCGACACTAAACACTGTCATTTTGATTGTTGTGAGTTTATTCAATCGTGAACAACTATTTATCGATGAAAAGAATCCGCTCCCAGTTGTCACACGTAGCCCTCCTCAACAACACCTGACATCTTTGCTTCTTCACGGTTTTGTTCGCGTCCGTAAGTCTTTGCACTTTCCGGAGCTTGTAAGGACTGAGTTTCAAATCCTCCTCAGCCATTACACGAATGGATTCGCGGTTAACTACAATGTCACGAGCAATTTTCCTCACTTAAACCCTCGGATTTTACTGCACAATTTTTCGTATTCCAGACCATTTTCTTCTTCGCCCAGTACGGTCAACTTCATGCCCAAGCGCTCGGCACCTTTTGATGGTCTTGGAGACTGTCTGCCTTGGAATTTTCAGTGATCTAGTAATGTTGCACTGTCTCTCACCTGCTTCATGAAGCAATATAATAACGTTTATTTGGTTGAGCATGGCACTAACACCTGAAACAAAGGAAAAAAGTTTTAAATGTAATACAGGGACAATTATGTAATACGGGCACAATTATAGATTAAACTGATCACACACAGACCTACATCATCTGGATTTAACTGTTTGAAAATGGATGTTGAAGTTTGTCTCCGTTCTTTCTTGTCACCCTGTATAGAGTGTTGCTAATATCAGCCATAATTTATGGATATAGAGTATCCTCGCAGCACGTAGTCTTTTCGATGAAACACCGTCAAAGATAGACACTTTACAGAATCGGATTTGAACTTCAATACTCGAAAGAATACTGCCGCATTTTATACACGTCGCATTGAATATTTTGAGCTTTTAGGTTGGTTAAGCCTTCTATTGGTGAACTATAAAATGGATTGACCCATCGGGGTCTGCATATTTTACACACAAGTACTAAAGACGTCCAACATAGAGAAAGTTACAAATCGAAGGAGCGAAATATAAAGCCAAATTGTTCACAATAATGTGAAGGTTATTTCTGATGTAAGATTTTTTTAGAAATTGTGTTCCTCCATCTCACTTCGAGTTGAAGTTGTAGTGTTTAACTAATAGGTGTCAAACCATATAAAGATAAGGATTTTTATGTCCATAAATAAGAGTGTGTGTAAAAAAAATGATATTTGTTTTTTAATTTATATTGTTCAGATTATTGTCATCTTTATTGTCCTATTCACGACATTTCGACCGTCGTACCCTCCGAGTTTCACCAGGTGACTTGAATTTTTAAAGGATTCCTTTATTCGAATCAATGGGTAGATTGTTCTCGTTTCATGAGTCATTCCATTTTCTGATGTCTTAATTATCTCGATTTATATCAACTCTGTAAAGATGTTTTCGCCACTACTGTCGCAAGGTATTGAGCTCACAAGTCTTTAGGTTATTTTACTTGATCCAAATAACGTTGGGCTATGTGTCACGGACAGTAGTGGGGAACAAAAACTTAGAGAGTTGAGCTAAACGGCGATAACTAAGACATCCCGAAATGATAAAGTGTGGTCTTCACAAAGATCACTCACTTAAAAACATTCCTAAACCTTAATTTAAAAAAAACAACAGTTTTATACAAAAGATATCAGTTTAATTTTTTTTCTGGAATGTTTTAGTGCCATACATGACATTCGTGTGAAAGTGTCAATCAGACACTCTTTTTTAAGAATATAACCGGAGTTTTCATATTAACCTTTTGATTGAGCAGCTATTTGCGGTATTGTTCGAAACTTTCTCCAGCCCAGAGAGTCAATTCCATGTCACTTGAAATGTTTTACACTTACTGCTGAGGCATAATCTTTGTCTCCAAGTTAAGGCCCAGAAGTAAGACACATAACCAAGAAGCTTAGTTCAAACAGTGTATTAGAATAACTGAACATATATACTATAATAAGTGTTAGTAATCAGCAGACAGAAGTATAATTTCGAACGGTATAATTACGCTACATCACGACTTTCTCTAGCCTGCCTCACAACTGTCAATTGACTGCCTCCCCGGAAATAACTCAAGTTATTATTTATTAACAGAGGAAGAGTCCATTTCTATAGATAGAGTTCCATAACACTTACTAACTAAACATCTTGAATTTTATGTTGGATTCATGGTATATGTGATGACAACAATAATTCCGATTATATACCCTTACGAAATTAAGTGAAACAAAACAAATATTGCCTTGCTAGGATCTTTCATACTCCTTGATTCCGGTTAGGACGTCTAGTAGCCTTGTTTTTCACTTTCGACTGCATTTTTCATTCCTTTTTGGGCTGATAGATCCAGATTTTTTCTGCGCCTTGATAATACGACTGACAGATGATAGGCTAGCACCAACAATATCCGTGTCCTCTCTGTAAGGTTTGCCAGTGTGTTTGTACGGTGTTAACATTACTTCCTTGGAGAAAACATCTATCGCCAACAATGGCCGTAAGAAAATTTTTTTTTAATCGTATCACCCTGAGCAAGGCGGTAACGCCACTGATGTGCAGGGGGCTACGTAATAGTGAAAAGATTGGAAAAGAGAAAACCAGAAACCACATCCTAAACAGGGAACAAGGGAGAAGCCTCTTAACAGAGAGTTGATACATTTTTCTCAGGGCCTGGTAAAAATCTGGTGCAACACGGATGACGCAATAAATTTCAAAGCCAAAAGAATTTCATCATACAACCCGAAAATAAGTTCATAATACTGACCTAATCTGAGGAAAAAAATAAAAATCAATTACATCATGTCACTTCAGTGAGTCTATTACTGAATCTATGTCAAAGGAAAGGAAACTAAAACAGATGTTTTAGTTAATTTGCACACGGGTATAGGTTCTGATCTATTTAGATTATTTTAAGTAGTATCCTTGTAACTCTTGAAACTGAAACTTTGGTAATTGACGTTCTTTCATCAATTATTTGACAAGCTGCTAATCGAACGCTGGATACTTTTAGCCTAATTAGCTTTCATTCATTTATTTTGTCTAATATGGAATATTTGCTATGTCTTTTATATCCCAAAATATCCTAACATCACTTTGCTTTCACAGGGTGCCTGGACAACCCATCTTGATATTTTAAGCAATTTTTAATATTTGGATATTCCTCCTTTTCTCAAACATTTCTCTTCCATTTTGAAACGAAAATTGGAATCAATAAATACAACTTGAACTCTCCATTCCTTATTAAATATGTTAAATATGTTAAATATAACATATGTATCTTTGTACTGTTTACATTATTCGTAGCATTGTCTTCATTTTTGTTGACATGTGTACGACGTTTCAGCCATTGTACGCTCCGGCCTTCTTCAGATGCTAGGATTTCTAACCAAACCCTTAATTAAAATCATTGGGTTATATCATTCTCATTCCTTGTGCGAAGTACCTTTCGGTATCCATAGGTTATCTCCCTCTAACCTGACTCTCTAAGTTAATTGTTCACCACTACTGTAGACTGGTATTGAACTCATTAACCTTTGGGTCAAGTCACTGGAACTAAGCGACGTCTATATCGTAAAAATGGCAACAAAGATAAGGTCAATAGTCCGAACAATGTAGATAGTGTAAATACTGCCTCATCTCAAAAATATACACAAATGTATCTTTGTCTGTGATTATCTCAAATTTGAGAAGTGTCAATTTTTTCATAGCATTTACATGCCTTTTTTCAGTACCCTGGGTACATTCAGTGTATCGCGGTGTTGACTTAAACAATGTAGCTCAGAAATTACTCCTGAAACCACATTGTCTGTTATATAGAGCTCGTTGGTTATAATCTACGGGGAATGACTGCTACGAATCCCCACCCAACAAAGAAAAAAAAATAAACAAATCCCCCTCGTGGTGGTTAAGGTTTCTTCTAAACAAATAAAACTGGACTGTATGAAAAGTAAGTTATAACGAGAGAATATGCTTTAAAACGAAGAAATTATTTAGAAATCCTATTAATAAATAAATTTATATCGGTAAACACCCACTAAGTACACTTTATGCCAGGAAATTTTATAAAAAGTTTATTAAAATTATACTTGCGGACGATGTGATCTAAGTCTTTCATCCGATCCACCACCCCAATCAGCACATGTGCCGTCTCAACCAACTCCGTCAAGATCAATTAGAAATACAGTGTGCGATTTGTAAACTCTCAACCGTTTGAATTCTTAAGTTTGCACCACCCGTGAGAAAAAGACCACTTTGACGCAATTCAATTCGCGAAAGTTTTGAAAACGGTTTAGCATTCGCTCGAGAATTCCAGTACGTACATTTTAGTGTTCTACTATAAATAGGATGAGAGTTCAGAAGATTTAGAAAGAACTGGTTGTGTCTAATGGTGATTACAAATGTGCCTGGAGTGATCACTCGTTATAGTGATGTTATGCCTCTATTCATCTTCCCAGAGAACCTCAGAATCTACAAGGAGCACAATATCAATTATATCTTTGGTTATGATGAAGGCTGGATGGTCTTATGTCTTGAAACATGAATCTGTACAATGACCCACACGCAGGAGAACCTAGTCCTGACATTCATACGGTTTGTTCAACCACATAACACTTTACATCTGTCCACCTAACTCCTACGACTTCAATCACCTGGGTTATTAAGTGTGCGTCACATTTGAGCCAGAGACTAACAAAACTCCTCGCAACACTAAATATGAACTGAAGGCAAGGATTATGGTAGCATTAAAAAATTTAAAGAATATATTTGAAGGAGATTCTGAAGTTGTGTAAAGGTCGCAGCTGAAGCCAATGCTGATGTTACTGAATAAATTTACTCTTTATTATTTCAAGATAATTTGTGTAATTTTGGTAAATATAACTTTTAAAATGAGATATCAGAGTTTTTTTTTTATTTTTGCGTAATTTAGACGACAATTTATTCATCGCACCATGTATGATTCAGAAACATAAAAGCAAGTCATCATCCAACTGCCATACTCAAGAAATAACCAAAGAGACGCTACAAACTGTTATAAAAATGCCGACTATAATCCGGTATCAAACACGCGTTCGCAAAAAAGACAAAACGCGTGAGGTTTATTGAAAAACAAATACCAAAGAATTCAAGTTAACTGAGCAGACTTTGATGTTGAATGTGATGATGGCTTTCATATCATTTCGCCCGTACATAATTAGTTCTCTATAATCTGACAAATTTCTTATTAGTATATTTTTAATATAATTTCAAGCGTGTCATTTGCAGACTCGCTGTCTATCGAGGATTTGTCAGTAATAATAAGACATTTTTATTCCAGCCTGTATTAATAGATCTGTACGTTCAGAAGTAGGGATGTGTAAAGTTACGGACACGTGTCCTCCTGATTGGGGATATAAATTTCTTTTTTTTTTTCGTCTGGCATCTATTACTAAAATATCTCAGCAGCTTCTTTCAATAGCAAGGCATTCTTTATAGTAAGAAACTTCTTTTAAAAAATTAGCACATCAAAACACTTATATTTTAGCAGGGCTATATTAGCTTTAGAAAAAATTAGACCTTAGACGTTAAGCATCATCAATTGCTGAGGCTTTACTGATCACCCGTTAAAATAAACTGAGGTTTTAAACCATTTTTTTCAAGTATATGAGTATCCTTTATGTTTCGATGTTAAATGAATAACTGGGAAGCCTTGAGTTGATAAAGTTAATCTTTGCGCTTATATCGGCACCTAGGCAGTCTTTAGAATCAACTTGGAGTCAAGTCATTAACATCGGCAAAATTTCTTAAGCTTAAGTGGCTATTAACAATGGCGGATGTAACACCGTCCATGGATGATTTAGACACTTAAAATATATATATTTTTTTGTTTTTATGACTCTTCGTCGTCATTAAAATATAAAAGAAGGAAAGAATCATATTTTTATTTAATTAAAGCAAATAGATACAAACATTTTATGCAAACATTATTCACAGTTTATAAAATAAAATATTGATAATATAACAAAGACATAATGGAGAAACTATTCGAATTTAACAAAAATACAACAAAGCCGTCGTTGGTGAAGCGCATACAATTTTATAGTTATTTTCAACTCTATGATTTTGTCAATCACTGCCTAGCATGCGCGAAACCAACTCTATATACGATATTATATGTATATAAAACTTTACTAGATCTTTAACTATGTAAGCTTGCACGAACCAACAATATGAGGAATATGAATTTTGCAACGAGACAATATTCATCCATTTCTATTATTTTTTTAAATTATTTAGACTAGAGATTGCGTATCAGGTGAATAATTCATCAAATTTGAGGGAATATTTTGCATACGTTGACATACATAATTAATAGTATGAATGGACACTGTTATCGAGAGACGGGTGTTTAGTAGTGCAGCTAGCTAATCCTACTTGCCGACACAAGCTCAGGCACATTTGTGTTTTTTCAACAGCCACAGAATCCAACTTTGGTTTATACTACAAATCTCCTGAGCGAACTTTAGTAACAGTTTCTTCGTAAGAGCGCGTCACCTAGAGTGAACAACAGTCTGATCAAAGCCAAGACGCTCAAACCCTGGGTCACGATGACTTGTGACTTCGAGCTAGCACAACAATCGACGGCCCCGAAAGGATTCCATCTACTCAATTTCACTCACAACGCTTAGATAAAACCGTGGTATGGCTTTCAGGCACTTTCCAAAGGTGCAGCATGCTAGGATTGTCTCCTCCAGACCGGTAACATCAAGAAATCACCATCTTTACAAATCGACCAAGCTTCAGAAAACATCCAGTGTACCTATCAGATGCATTGATGACAGATGTATTTTATCGTCATGCTCGGGAATAAATAGATTTAATAAAGAGACAGCGGAATAAATTGATGTTTGAAAAAAAAAAAGATTATCTCAAAAGACGTCGTCAACATTGGATTTTAGAATGGATGACATTTTTTCTTATTTGTGCAAGCATTTCTGATTTTATTTCAAAAGTCAGCAATGATATGCAAGAAAAGTAAAAATCAATAGTGGTTCAATTTTAAAACACACTGTAAATCTGTGTGATGTCTCATCATCAGAATGTCTGATCGTTTCCGAACAAGCTTAACAAATCGAGGTGTATTTGTGATTCTCCAATACTTACAGTGTCAAACTTGGCTGAGTGAGCATTCATTCAGTCAGTTAAGTGCCATACGCGATACAGGCTTGGGCGATCATGTCTCGAAAGAGACATGACTGACTGGGCAGAAGATTATCCCGCAGTAGGTGGCCATTGCTTTCTGCGGTAGACTGATTGCCGACCAAGGCTATTGAACCTAATCTGCCCTGCTATTTAACCCATAACTGGAAGGAAGAGACTGATTAATACCTTTCCCAAGGGTATTTGCGCGTAAGTGAATACAATGGATTCAACTGGAATTCGAACTCGGCTCCCCGGCTTCTCGTTCCGAGCCGATATCCACTGGACCACAACGCACATCCTGTGAGCATTAGATATACTTAAAATATGCGCTCCATTATAGTCCAATTTCTGGAGACTGGAAATGGTTAATAATAAAAGATAAGTAGTAACTTTTAAACTATGGTTTTCTCAATATAAGGCATGAGACCTGCACCGGGTAGAGAATTATTCGCATAAAGAGATGAATGTACGACAAATAAATAGACTCCATGTTCTGGTTGTTCTAATAAAAGCGAAGCAGTCAACATTATCAGTGAAGTATATATATATATATATATATATATATATATATATATATATATATATATTTAAAGTTGGGTTGCATTCAAGGAATGAAATTGATGGAGAAATGTCAATGTAATGGAAATGCACAAATAAAACTATTGAGACGCTTTTGGTTGTATTGGAACGACGTTTTCTTTTGCTATCGCTCAAACTTGTGTACACAATACAATTGAAGAGAAATAGATTTCAATGCGAATATACATTTGTGGATATAAAGTGCTACTTCTGTTCCGCTTTCTCTTCTCATTTTCTTTTCTCTTTCGTTTTAACACTTGATGCCTTTTTTCTTTGTCTTCGGCGGATAAAGAAAGCGCGAACCGTTCGATGGTATCGTATAAGCCAACAGGCACCGGCTCTTGTGAATAGGATAACATGAAAGTGTTATCGACTTCTCATGGTCTCAAAGGACTATATAAATATGTTGTGTGTATGCTGACAGCACGAATGGCGACATGCATTTTTTAAAGTCGAGTGTGTATTTTTGTCAATGCCTTCAGCGTTGCGCAGACGTAACAGAATCCTAAATATGCAACTTAATAAGAATATTTCCTGAGAAAGAGATTTTAAATTTTAGTAACAAATCCTTTGAAATGTGAATAATTTATTTCCATTTTCAATAAGTATTAACATTCAAAATTAGTTTAGAATGCATTGAATATAATAGCATATTTCAGTCAAACAGAAGCATCAGTCAGTCAGTTAAGTACCATACGTGATAGGCGATTTGACGTTCATTTCTCCATCTAGACATGCCTGACTGGGTAGGAGATTATCCCGCAGTAGGTTGCCATTACTTTCAGCGGTGAAATGGTTGCCAACCAAGGTTATAGAACCCAGTCTGTTTTTTTTTAACTCATAGCTGTAAAGAAGTGACGGATTAATACTTTCCAAAGCAACGAATTCAAATTCGGGTCTCCGACTTCTCGTACCGAGCTGATATTCACTGCGCCACAAATCACCAGCATAAATCATATATATATATATATATATATATATATATATATATATAGTCATCCGCAGACAGATCTGTTTTGCTGTATCACAGCTCATCAGTACGGTTAGACACCGCTTTCTTTTAACCCGGGATTGAAACCCGACCGAATTGGTGTCAGTCGGCAATTCTACCTCTGGGCGATGGGCGTTCGGTAGAAGGAAGACTTTTGGCATGTATATTGTCATTATACAATAGTCAGAGTGCTCTAATTCATTAGTGAATGAGCGATGCGTGCATGCGAGAGTGGCTACTGTTTTTTTTTTCTCAAAGTCTACCATTATTCCAGAGTGCTCAATCAGGGTATGAGAGAGTATATATATATATATATATATATATATATATATATATATATATATATATATATCTGTGTGTTTGTGTGCTTCGAAAATTATTTTTAATGAATACTTGTATTTGAGTGAATAGTCTGTTTATTTTTCTATAATTAAGCGGTACAATTTAATTATTCACCGTGATAAATCTCGTGTAAATAATATCTATCTTCCTGCAGTATTCGAAAATGCATATACCCATATAGCACGAAGATGCCAACATTAGTTTTGCTGTCTTTTAGCACTCAACCATAGAAGATAACATGGTAACCAAAGTCTGAATAAGGCTTTTTAAATAGACATTCCCCTGATTTCTTTTAGAAATATTCATCTTTCCTCGGATTGCATCTTACTATAAACAAGCGCAATCAAAGACAATATTACGAAATTATACGGAAGTTTACGAAATTGGTATTAACCGACATATTTATTTCAATTTATTATATATATATATATATAGTCATCCGCAGACAGATCTGTTACGTTGTATCACAGCTCATCAGTACGGTTAAACTCAGATTGCTTCTAACCCAGGATTGAAACCCGACCGAATTGGCCTCAGTCGGCGATTCTACCTCTGAGGAGCTATGGGCGTTCGGTAGAAGAAGGCAGCCTTTATAGCATGTATATTTTCATTATACACGCCCAATATATATATATATATATATATATATATATATATATATATATATATATATATATATATAATTTTTAAAAAATTATGGGAAACGTAGGTTTTAAAGCCACTGTTCATGCATTTACTTTTATAAAGTGGGCACGATACAACGTAGAGCTTCCGAAACGCGAAAATTTTTGTGTAGTGATACTATGCTTTTATAGACCATTGTAACAAACATTACACTATATATATATATTCACAGGTGTATATATTATATATCGAGCACTCTATTAAATTAATATTTTAGACGTTGTAAAAATTCTTTTTTCGTTCTGTATTCACTCGCATTTATATATATATATATATATATATATATATATATATATATATATATATATTGAGAGTCACGAATAACTGATATTTTAAGGAAAGCCAAACTCTGCGAATATTTCAACACAAACTTTATAATGTACGTAAAACTTTTACTGAACAAGACAATTATAGAATATTTATGAGCGAAAAAATATGTCTGACAAATTATGGCCATTTTCACGGGCACAAATATGAAGCCGCTGTCTAAAATTCGCCTACACTCTCACCAAAGTTTCCTCACCGATTTCTAAGATATTTTCTCGTATTTCAGTCTTCAATTCTCCAAGCGTGCGGAGTTTTCCTTCATAGACGCGTGATTTCAAAAAATCCTCACAGATAAATATCGCACATGGAAAGATCGGGTGAGCGCGAAGGCCACGGGAGACCTCCAAAGCGTGAAATCACATGATTAGGGAATGCAGTTCGAACAGCAGCCATGACGACAGATGTTGAATCCTCACCTGAAGAGACGTTGGGTTTTTATCACTGATTCACCATTTCACCGTAAGTGTCATAAACAAAAATACGTTGTTCTCTACTCCACGGTGGCACGATGGCTACTAACTGAAAAGAAAAACAAAAACAAAAAAAGAAAATAACGATAAAGAAAAACAAATAACAACTAACTAAATGGCATCTTAACCGGGTTTAGATACTACTTTTCCCGCCCCTCTCTCCCCTACTCTAGAGGAAAAAGAAGCGTTCTAAAAACATCCGTTTCCCGTGACTCAACCTGTATCTGACGCGATATTGGTCGAGTTTCAATCCTGGGTTAAAAAGCAATCGGAATCTAACCGTACTGATGAGCTGTGATACATCGAAAGAGATCTGTCTGCAGATGACTATTTACGCTCTCACACTCTGATTGAGCACTCTGGACGAATGGTTGACTTTGAAAAACAGTAGCTACTCTAGCATCTATGCATCGTTTATTCAGTAATGTATTAGAACACTCTCAGCTATTAGGTGTGTATTATGATAATATACACGCTAAAAAGTCTGCTCTCTTCTACCGAGCGCTCATAGCTCAGAGGTAGAATCGCCGACTGACGCCAACTCTGTCGATTTTCAATCCTGGATTAAAAAGCAATCGGAGTCTAAACGTACTGATGAGCTGTGATACATCGAAAGAGATATGTCTGCGGATGACTATATATATATATATATATATATATATATATATATATATATATATATATATATATAAAGGGACGGTGGCTCATAAAACTCACTCCGATCGTTCCGATGAAAAAAGAAATAGAGAATCAGACTCTGCACGAGGCGTATATTAAGTAGCTTGAGAAAGTACGATGTGCTAGTTCAAGAAATTAATTTCTGGATGACCATATGTCTAGCAACGGAACCTGCATCATGCCATGCAAACAGGATAAACCATTCATGATTGTAATACAATTTCTGCTACCGCATCACCCCCACCACTTGCATCCTAACTTCCCTAACGGCGAACCCCCTTGATGATAATGTGTGCGATGCAGATGAGCAAGAGTCTAATAAAACTCCTTGTAACACCAAACATGAACTGAAAGTTGGTTGACTCTCTTCAACAAGAGACAGTCACGAAAAGTTGCAGAAGATTACGATGTGGTCTTATTCAGTAAAATTGTCATTTTCATTCTGGTGATCAGTAATTAGTACGGCCTAATGGAGGTTAAAATTTTCTGAACATTTACAAATTATGTATGGAAAAGAAGCATAACACAAACATATTGTTACTAAATAAGTATGCCATCAAAAAAGACTTTCATTAGCTTTAAATAGAAATTAAACTGAACAATGTGACTATATTATGATGTAATTTGTTATGCAATGCAATAGTTTTCGTCTAATTTTCAATAAACAATGCAAATTTAAAACATTTTTACTTATAGTTTGTGCACAGCAGTATTGTTCATTTTATGTATTTTATTGTTTTATTAATTGTGATCTATCAAATAATCTAACAAATTTTATTTATTTTATTCAGTGAGTTAACTTTTTAATATTTTACACTTTCTTTATACAGTTTTTAATTATCGAATACACTAAAAAAATAATACCTTGCTTGTGATTTATAATTAGAATTTTGCTTTGAATATATAATAAATCAATGAATTTAATAGTAAAATATATAATATTTATTCTAGAATAATAATAATCTGATGTCAGTTTGTAAAGAAAACCGGCAAAAAATAAAAATTTCTGAATATTCTTTTAGACGATCGTTAAAATAACAAGCTCACAAATTCCAGACACGGAAAGGAAAGTACAAAATCTCCTACGGAAGGTATCGGTGGAGAGTGACAAGAAAGGACTACAAATAAACTTTAAGAAAACTGATTGCATGGTCACCAGTAAAAGGAGAAACCCAAAATGCCAAATACAGGCGAGGGATACCAGAATCAAGCAAGTACAAACATTTACATACCTAGGAAGTGTTCTAACAGGAGATGGAATGTGCAACACAGAGATCCGAAGGGGAATTGGCATGGCAAAGGACGCGTTCCAGAAGCTGAGTAAAGTACTATCACACCGGAAAATTTCACTAGAAACAAAGAAAAGAGTGCTGGATTGCTATGTGATGTCAGTTCTTCAATACGGCAGTGAATGCTGGACAATATCATCGAAAATGAGGACAAAACTTGAAGCAGCGGAAATGTGGTTCTACAGAAGGATGCTGCGGATATCGTGGACTAAGCATATATACAACAATGAGGTGTTGGAAAGAATGGCAACAAAAAGGAAATTAATACTGAGCATCAGGAAAAGACAACTGACGTTCCTGGGACATGCAATAAGGAAGGAGAGCTTGGAGAACCTGATATTGACTGGCCAGATAGAAGGAAAAAGAGACAGAGGAAGGCAGCGAATAACATATTTGTAGGGCCTGATCATGTGGATGACGGAACGGGTGTTGCGAAGTAACAGCAGGAAATATACTAAGAGCCACAAGGGATAGGGAAAGTTGGAGAACAATGATCGCCTACATCCTGGAGGGACATGGCACATAGAAAAAGAAGAAGAAGAGGAAGAAAAAGAAGAAAAAGAATTACTGATGTGACTACTTAACACGTAGTGGTAAGGGAGGTAAATAAGCCTAAGATAGTAAGTTTATGAATTTAGTCATTACCTTTAGTCGTTTTAATATTCCATATAAGTGAAATATTTATTTGCATTTTATTCCCGAGCAAAATAAACCGTTTAATTAATCTATGATTTTACTACTGCGTTGTTTACATTGAAGTCTTATTTTGCAAGATTTTCATGGGCGGCACTCAAATACCTTCGTTTATTTAGGGATCGTGCTGCATCTTCTCCAACAACACATCACTGCTCATGGTATCCTCAGCATACTTCTGGAAAACACCATTTCTGCTGTTTCAAGCCTCTCATTCGTCCTTGGTGAGATAGTATAAACATTCACGGCAATACAGAAGAAAAAATATCACATAGCAATCCCGCAATCCTACTTTCTTTGATTCTAATGAGCCTTTCGAGTCTCTTAACACACTGGTTAGCTTTTGAAATGCGTCCTTGGCCATGTCTATACCTCTTCGAATCTCAATGGCACACTTCCCATTGTCTGTTAGAACTCGTCCCAGGTATGTAAATTTTTTTACTTGTTTTATTTTAGTTTCTCCGACCTGTAGTTTGCATTTTGAGGATCTTGTTTTTGAAGATGACTATACATTCCATTTTCTTGAAGCCTATGTGGAGTCCACTCTTCTCGCTTTCTTTTGCTACATTCTTCCGTGTTTGCTCTAAGCACTGTGTCTTACGCTTATTTTACGTTGTTGATATTTGTGGCCGCCAATGACAAATCCTGACACGGTTTTTATTTATTTCAGAATTGTTTCTCTGTATGAGTAGATAAGATCCGGTGAAAAAACTTATCCTTGTCTTCCGCCCCTTTCTAGCTTTGTGCACCTGCTTAATTCGCTTCCTATCTGTACGCAAGCGGTTTGCTGCCAATATATATTCTTAATTATTCTAACGTCTTTTCCGAATTTATACAAATGAAATAATTATTTGCATTTAATCCCCGAGCAAAATTAATCGTTTAATTAATAAGATCCTTTACTAGTTCGTTGCTTAGGTTCCAGCCTTATTTTGCAAGCCTTTCATGTGTGGCACTCATATACTGCCGCGTCAAGCCTCTTATTCGTCATTGATAAACTCGTCCATTTAGGGATCATCTTATTTCATCTATATATATTTTATATATATGCTTTGTCCTTGCCGTGTCTTTCATTCCGTTGTTTATCTTTTTATTTTGAAAGCTCTCTTCATTTCACTGTTATATTAAATATATACATGTGTTAACATGAAAAGTTATTCAGTAAAAAATGATTTTTATATCGCCGGGAATAATTAATGAATCAGACATACGACTATATATAAATATATATAAAATATATATATATATATTTATATATAAAATATATAAAAAGAACATGTCGATCCATGGCCTCTATTTTTAGGCTTTTCTATTTTTCGAATTTTTAATTGTGCGTGTCGATTTTAACCAAATCCTTGGGTCACGATAAGGATCTTGAACTCAATCTCAACATCCCCTACCATTGGCGACTATCTTAATTGTGAATTCATATTCTACGCTCAACTGAATGCAAATAAATTATTTAATTTGTTTTGTTTCAGTTCTTCTCACCATTAAATCATTCAAAGAATTGCCATCATTTTTGACGGCACCGGTACACAAGTTATACAGGAAAATAAATAACGCTTAAAATTACAGCTAAAACATCAATGTATATTACTTTATCAACGCAACTTATTTATCAAAACATTGGTGATACTTCTATAGTCCGTTTTTTTTTAATCATTTCACCCCGAGCAAGGCAGAAATGCCAATGATGAGCGGGTGGGGTGGCTACATAACTATACAAAGATTAATTAGAAAAGAGTGAGGAGTACAAACTAGTTAGAAAGGAGCAATAGAAAGCTGAGAATGCAGGTGCGATGACAGATACATAGGTGGAGAGAAAGGGAAGGATATACGGGGTGGAGAGAGAGCTAGAGTCCAGTGCTTAATAGATGAGTATTGACATTGCATTTAAAGTTCTGGAGGTTGTAGCCGTCAGGAAAGCAAGAATATGGGAGCGAGTTCCACAGGCGGGAAGTGCGAAAGAAGAAGCTGCAGGAGTAGAATTGTCGTCTGCATTTGGCTAACCTGACTGTGAATGGGTGGGACCCAGTTGCCAGTCTGGTTGCACGAGGAAACACCTGTTGAGGAGGCACCAGTGACTTAAGCCGCCAGATCAGTACCTATCACATTACAGACTCTCCTTTGGAGCCTGTCGAGAACACTGAGGAGAACAGCAGGGGTGCCTGACCATAAATGGCAGCAATACTCCATGCACGGACGGATGGTTGACTTGTATATATGCAGGATGGATTCAGGCTGAAAAAACATCCTGGATCGACATAGTGACCCAACCTTTGAAAAGTAATACAGTTTCAATTCTGGTCGTTAGCGTAATCTTACTTTTCAGAAGTTCTCAGTCAAGGACGGTCGTTATTAATTTCACAGTTTGAGAAATAAAGAAAAATCAGGGATAGCATTTGAAAGTCGTCAACATTCTACAAATAAAATTTCATAAGAATGAATGTCAGATAATTGAAATTTCTTCTTCTCGTGCCTTAAAACACAGCCTCTATTCTACTGTCTCTTGTTTTTTTTATTTCCTTATCTTTGGCCTTTTAGCCTTTTTCTCTTTTTCTAATTTTTAATTGTGTGTGATGCTTTAATCAATTTCTTTAGGAAAGATAATGATCATGAACAAATAGTTAACATGCTCTCCATGTATTCTGAGAAATGTGATTCAAGATAAACCTATACAAAATGGAAACTATGATC
Source organism: Ascarosepion bandense (assembly GCA_037127315.1). Classification (NCBI taxonomy): domain Eukaryota; kingdom Metazoa; phylum Mollusca; class Cephalopoda; order Sepiida; family Sepiidae; genus Ascarosepion; species Ascarosepion bandense. The sequence goes on from JBBBDQ010001329.1 coordinate 387,385, forward strand.
TAGAATTGAAATGGAAACAATGATGTCACCTACAATGAAACCATCATAAATTCCAGGATGTGAAATTAATAAATTCTAAATAATGTTATCGCTCATAAATTCTATAATATTATTATATTATGTTGTCACTTTTCATCATATTTCGATTTCTGCTATGGTTGCACTAGCTGCCAAGTCTGCGAGATCTAAGGCAGGTCGGGGTGTGTCGTTATGGCTCCATTTCATGTTTTTTATATCTTCCCTAATATCTCTAGCGTTACATAAACAAAGTTCTTCTTAGTGTGTGGGCTGTACTTAACAAGACAATTTTTTGTATATCTCTTATAGCTGGGGTTTCCAGGGATTCTTTCAATGCGTTGGTCTTTCAATATTATTATTATTATTATTATTATTAATAATAATAATAATAATAATAATAATAATAATAATAATAATTACTTTCTTATTGACATGGCAGTCCCTGTAGATTTTAATGAAAAACTAGAAATGCAGCCATAACAACATACCACAACCTGCATTATGTCTTTCCGCAGATTTGGTAGTTAGTGCAACCATAGCACAAATAGAATTATGATGAAAATTGACAAAATAATATCAATAATAATAATAATAATAATAATAATAATAATAATAATAATAATATCCAGAACATGCCAATAAATCCAATGTTGATAGAGTTAATACTCATCGATAGTTACGTGCATCTGGCATAAAGTCTGAAACTGATGTCTTTATTCTTGCAACAAATTATTTTCAATACGAACTTTCAGGCAAACATAATAATATGGATCCAAAATGCAGGTTCTGTGATAAATACTAAGAAACAATAGACCATCTAATCTCAGGATGTTCTATACTTCCGCCAAATGAATACAAATATCGTCAAATATCGTGTGGGGCAATACTTACACAGGACAATGTGCAAACATGAAAAATCTGTAGACAAACAGTGGTACAAACATCACTCAGCATCGGTTACAGAGATAGAAGGTGTCATCATTCTATGGGCTTACACCATCTACCCAGACAGAAACATTGAAGCAAATAGGCCGGCTAATATTGTTAAAAAACAAAAATTGCCCATTAATTTATATGGCTTGTTTAGAGGATTGTAACATAGGAATTAAGGAATTCAAAAACTGTCAAAATATAAAAACCTGGAAACTGAAATAGAAAAAATGTGGAAATTGAAAACAAGAATCGTACCAGTGATAGTGGGCGCACTTGGAATGATCAAAAATGGAACAAAACAACACATTGAAATAATCCCTGGAAACCCTAGGTTAAGAGAATACAAAATATTGTCTTGTTAATTACAGCCTGCAGATAATCCACATACAAAGGAGAACTTTGTCTATGCAAAACTAGAGATGTAATGGGATATAGAAAATACATGAAATGTGGTCATAGCAACACACCACAACCTGCCTTATGTCTTTCCGCAGATTTGGTAGTTGGCGCAACCATAGCAGAAAATGAATTATGATGAAAATTGACATAATAATAGTCATAATAATATAACATTATATTTCTTATTGACATTGCAGTCCCTGCAGATTCTAATCTATCTGTGTAAATCTTCAAGAAACTATCAAATTACAAGAATCTTGAAATAGGAATCTCAAAAATAAGGCCCATGTGGACATCATTAGTTTCTTGTTATATACTTGAAACCTCCAGATTGGTTAGAAAAGTTTCGTATAAAGGCACTGAAGAGGTTCCTGTTTGCAGATGTCTTAAAAAATACAAAAACAAACACTCACAAGTACAATTCACACATTACGAAGAGCTTTATTTATGTTAATTGTATGTGATCTTGAGTTTACTTCTTTGCTAAAATTATTAGTGAAAAATATGAAGACATTCCTTATATTAGGTTCTGGTTTGGACCCGGAAAATGTGCATACAAAGAAATTCAAAGAATCATGAGAAATATTAATCCACCAACGAAATGCAGAGATCATTTCGATTTAAATTATGGGATACATGAAGGCATAGATTGCCTTTCTTTCTGCTTTTGCGTCCATTCAACAACCTCATTCAGTTAATCTTCAGCTGGAGTGACACAAGAGTTTTAGCACCGAGTGACTATTTAGTAAAAAAAAAAGTTACCGGTACGCATAATGAGAAAAGAATGCTTGAAGAACTTAACGCTCAGAAAAATTATTTAAGGCAAAAGAAGCAAGAATAACCAGTGAGTAAACTTCTTGTTGCAAATTGATTTTTTTTTAAAATCAAAACGACGGTTGGCAATGATTCAAAAGTTACACAGTAAGAGAAAAGCAGAGACTTATATGCACAGTCCTTATCGTACACATACTGAAAGTTCATGAAATGTAAAGAAAAGAATGTAGAAGTTTGAACCGTGATTTGATTCAGTTTCCGACGGATTACATAAGCTTAGGTTTTATTGCTTTCGTCTATTGTTTCTACAATATTTACACTAACAACCATATGCAGACACACGAACAAATGCAATCGATACATTATTTTGTAGGAGTTCTACAACACCTGGAGAAAACACCGCTATATAAAAGTATATATATATATATATATATATATATATATATATATATATATATATATATACGAACAGTGTATGCTGTCTGGTTCATGATATGTTTATTGAGTCTTTTATAGCTGTAATGTCATTCATTTTAGCGCAGGTTTCTTATTCTTTCTCTTGGAATGATTTACGTTGCAAATATCTTAAGTAAAGACGTAACTATTATATTTAAGTCCACGGCCAAATTCCCCATATTTTACACTTCTTCCTTTCTTGTTTTTCTTCAGTATCAATCATTTTTCTTTCATTTCCCTCAACTTGTATCATTCGCTGACATTCTTTATTGTCTTCGACTTTCCTATCCCTGCTCGAGCTATAAAAAAAATAAATAAAAATAAACAATCCAAGAAAACAATAATAGAATAGAATATCTCATCTAATCCCTCGTTTTCTATCTCTTCTTAAGGTAGCACCGTCATATAACTGTCTAATTTTATGACATCCACAGCTGATGCACTTTTTCTCCGGAGAAAACGTTATATTTTCTTCCGTTTTTTTTTATTTCTATTTTTATATTTCTGTTTTAGTTTGTTTAATCTAACACCTTTTTGCTTATGATCATCACATCGCTTTCCAGATTGGCTATATCTGATTGCCGGCTGTGTTTTTAAAACAGCGCGAATCGTTGTCTTCTTGATTCTTTTGGAGACGAGAAGAGATTTCTTTTGACAGAATTTGCCAAGTTCTAAATATTTGCCAGCGTTATGTCCGGACTGATAGAGAAACAATCAAAAAGCCAGACTCGAAGAGACTGCCTTAAGATAACAAGCTGTAAGCGATCGACAACAAAATATTCCTTCAAGATAAAATTGCAACCAAATAAATAAATAAATAAAATACAAAAAAAACTAACTTGGCAGAATATTATGACAGTTGGATGTGTTTATGTTTTCCTCGATATTTTTTGTTGGTTTAACAAACAGAATTAAATATAAATATTTTTATTTACTTTTTTCATTGGCATGACCAAAGACCCATTTCAAAAGACAAGCAGAGTATTGAGGGATAGGAAGATTTGTTGAAAAACAACGACTGTTATATGATGTCTATTGTCATATACGGCAGAACTTTTTATTTTAGTCATATCTCCCGGAGCAAGGCAGTAACGCCACTGATGTGCAGGGGGCTACATATGAGTGAAAAGATTGGAAAAGAGAAAACCGGAAACTGCATCCTAAACAGGAAATAAGGGATGAGCCTCTTCACCTGTTCAATAGACGTGGGTGAAGTGTGAACCGGGACGTTCTCTTTAAAGATAAATGAGAAACTCGAAACAACAAAAACGAAGTTCTACAGAAGGATGATTAGGATACCATGGACAGAACATGTGAGCATCGAGAAAGATTTTGAGAGGATGCAAACATAAAGGTAACTTTTACTTGGCATCAGTTAAAGACAACTGATATTTTGGGACACATGAGGAAGAAGATCTTGGAGAAACTGATGCCCACGAGACGGACAGAAGGAAAGATGGACAGGCGGAAGCAGCGTCAGACATACTTGATTGGCTTGTGTTGGTGGATAGCGAAGCGGGGTTTGGGAGACTTACCAAGAGGAAACATATTAAGAGCGACAACAGATAGGGACATCCATGATCGCCTATATTTTGAATGGATACGTTATATAAAGTAGAATATATAATTTATTTGACGGCTATTAAATACGTATGTATATATATAAATAGATTGAGCGATATAAAAGGTTAGAACTTTTGAATAGGGCTGGCTGTTTGTATTTAATACGAATTGTTTGTATCAGTGAAGAAAAATAAAAAAAACGGTAAATCTCTTGAGGCACTATGCAAAAACGACAAGTTAATATAAAACTAAAACTCTAACAATTAACATCTAAATAAAAACCAAAAAACCATCCATAGCACAATTTTAATATTGTCACAGGTACTAAAGTTATGACTGGAAGAATAGGGTACATTAAATTTGTAAAATTATTTTTTTGCGTGTTTTTTTAGGTATTTCGGTTTGTATTACATATTAAATTTAGTGAAATCTCTTTAATAAAAGAAAAATCGTCCAACACTTGGATATTTTTGTTATGCTCGCGTATTACAATCAGAAGATGTCAGAAATTAGCTGTAACGTTGGTAGATATTATATTCAGTCATTTCTTAAGGTACTCAAATACTTTCAACCTCTTTCCGATGTCATCTTCAGGGGTGTGTGTTATGATAACAAATGTAACTAAAAAATTACTGTACATTTTTTCTTGTTTCAAGTATCACGGTTGACAAATTGCTAGTGTTCATTAGAACGTTAGAGTTATCCAAAGTGGAATTTTTTTATATGTTGTAACGTCATGGTCATGCACGTGTGAATGCATGAAAAATCTGTTCTTTTTAAAAACGTTTTAGAGCATTACCAGAGTATTAATAGATGATTCTATTGATTAACGGTTTAAGTTTTTTTTTAACCATTTCACTCCAAACAAGGCATTCCACTGCCACTATTGCGCATGGAGTTATATAGGGAAGGTAAAGAGAAAGAGTGGTTAGATATAGGAAATGTCAGAAGAAGGGTGATAGATGGGTAAGGATACCGAGGCTAAGGGTTGGGTAGATGGGAAGAGTGTTTGAAAGAATGGATGCGAGTTCATATGTTAGGAGGTGTCTATTGACCTTACATTTAAACTCCTGGAGATTGTAGCCGTCGGGGAAGCAATCATGTGGATGGGAATTCCACAGTCGGAAAGTGCGAGAAAAGAAACTGTTGGAGTAAAAATTGCGGTTACATTTTATCGGTTTCACTGTAAAAGGGTTGGATCTAGTTGCTAATCTAGTACCTCGTGCAAATTCGTACCTTGGGGGCACCAGTGATCTAAGTTCATCAGAGCAGAAGACGTGAAAATAATGAATAGTGTCTCGAGAATCAGTTTGCTATTGTTGTTTTCTTGGTGTAGAATAGTTTTATTATCGATCATTATTTTTTATATTGTGAATGTAGACAGAAATGCTGTTGTAGATGTCTGCAAATGGATGAATGGTAGGACAAATGTATATATATATATATATATATATATATATATATATATATATATAATATTTCCCTCCTGTCACTCTCTGGGGTTTCGATTATTGTCATTTATTATTAGGTCATAATGTAAGATACTCAATTTTTGGTACATCAATATATATAGATTGCCGTCATTTTAGACTACATACGGCTATGAATATTTTGCCGTCATTTGAGCCTGTACGAGCCCACAAGCTATTACTTAATTTATGTACATAAAAGAAGCAACTTATTTGAACACAAGCAAAAGTACATAAATACAAGTTAAATCAGTACATGAAAATTTTTAAAATGTGTACTGCTACCCAAATACAAAATTAGATATATATAAAATATTTGTTTGAACATTATTTTTTATCTATTCCCGTATTTAATAGATATTCTGTTTATAATCAAGCAGTATTATATATGTATTTCTACTAGCCTGATTATTTACGATAAATTATTGTTACAAAACGTGTGCCATTCGGCAGGATTCGAACCTGCGACGCCTAGCCACATAGAGGAAGCCACCAATTAATCCGGCGCGTCTTACACCACTTGACCACGAATAATTAACGCTCCAAAAGGTGTCAAATCAAGCCTATATAAAACAATTTTCGATTCATCGTTTTAATCATAACTGCTTTGAAATATTCGTAATAATAGCTTTGATTTGACTGCGTTTTGACTGTTGGTCCTACGTGGTCGAAAGGTCTAACACGCCCCAGATCAATTGGTGGCCTCCCCTATGTGGATAGGAGTCGCTGGTCCAAATCCTGAATAATGATACACATTTTCGTAACAAACATTTTATCGTAAATAATCCGACCGGTATAAATAAATCTACAATACTGTTTGATTATAAAGAGAATATCTACTTAAATATGAATATCGATCAAAAATTATGTTCGAACAAATAATTTCAAATTTTCGTTTGTTTATAAACAAATTCTTTGATATTCGTTAATTTCCGTGACATGTTTACATTTGTTGACATTACGATACATGCTTTTTAAACAATAATATATTTTAATATATTATAATTATTAAAATATTGATTGTAAAGTATACATTCTAGCCATTTGCTCATGATGTAGTACAAAATCTGATTTAAAAAATCCCTGAAGTTCAGGCTGACGTTAAAAATTGTTGTCTACCCATTTAAGCAATATTTGTTCCCACAATATATCTTAGCCAAACAAAATAATTCTATTTCAAGTTATAAAAAAACTACAACGTGTATAACGTATACACAACATAATTAAAAAAATAAAAATTATTATACTAAAATAAATGATCCACACTATACTTAATAGTTGTTCTAAATATGCAATATAATTAAAGACACCATAATTATTTAATCCTAATTATGATCTAATCATTCCAGCCCTTTTACTCAATAGATAGTAGTAAAAAATATCTATTGTTCAATATAAAAACGTAAAATCTAACCCCCTGTTAAATATTATTGTGTACCCATTTTTCAAAGATCTAAGTTCTCACAATGTATCTTATGCAGACAAAATTAAAAAGTGACATGTCTAAATCCAAGCTATCCTGTCCCCATTCATATCGCAAATATTAAAACTCCATGGTTACATAATTCTCATTTTTGATTGAATAATATTGACACACCTAAAGCATTTTCTTTTAAAAATATATCATTTTCACCATTTATTTTAAGATATCACCTGAAGAACAACAGTATTGTTCAGTAACATGAAATTTTTTGTGTAGTAATATAATGCTTTTATAAACCATTGTAATAACAAAATTACATATATATATATATATATATATATATATATATATATATATATATATATATAGTAAAGTTTTGTAATTTGCTTGAAGCATTGTGTAAAATAGGTATATGTTTATGTCGTGAAGGCTGTCACAATGCGTTGAGTAAAATAAAGGAAGTTAAAGAAATGTTTGGGCATTACTTATTTATTAAACATTAATATTTCGAGATCAAAATCTCATCTTTAGAATGGTAGAGAAGCGTGTGTCTGTCTGAGTGTGTTCTTTTCCGTTTCGGAACTCAAATTATATAAGAATTGTCCAAATCTTTTATACATTCGTGTGCTTTTGGCTATACTTTTAGCCTTTATCAAGAATTACTTCAGTTTTACTGATAAATAAACATGAGGAAAATGTAAGTATATAAAGTCTTATGTACGTTAAGTTTCGAACAAGATAAGCACATTGTTACCGTGTTCAAAGTTGATGTTATTAAATGTATGGCTTTTTTTTTTAAAGCCTCCATTATTTTTAATTTTCTTTTGAATGTAGATGATACTATTATGTATGAATTATCAATAAGTATATCACAGATTGGTGCTGGAATATCTCGATGTGTATCTAAATGATATATATATAAATTATTATTTTATATTGGCAAATTGCACTTCAATAGCAATAATAATAATAATAATAATAATAATAATAATAAGAAGAAGAAGAAGAAGAAGAAGAAGAAGGAAATAAGCCATCTATTTTGCATTGATGACTTATAGTTGTATGCTAAGAATGACAATGTGCTAGAAGGTCTTCTGCAACTGTAAAATGCTTCAGTAGAGATTTGGGATAAAATTCAGTTTGAATAAATGTGCGAAAGCTACAGTTTTACGTGAATTGCTACAACAAATATCCTCAGTTAGCTTATATATATATATATATATATATATATATATATATATATATAAATAATCACAGCGAAACTAACACCATTGCATTTATATATATATATATATATATATATATATAAATTATTATTTTTATATTAGCAAATTGCACTTCAATAGCAATAATAATAATAATAATAAGAAGAAGAAGAAGAAGAAGAAGAAGAAGAAAAAGAAGAAGAAGAATAAAATGAAGAAGAAGGAAATAAGCCATCTATTTTGCATTGATGACTTATAGTTGTATGCTAAGAATAACAATGTGCTAGTAGGTCTTCTGCAACTGTAAAATGCTTCAGTAAAACTTTTGGGATAAAATTCAATTTTAATAAATGTGCGAAAGCTACAGTTTTACGTAGATTGCTACAACAAACATCCTCAGTTAGCTTAGACCCTGCTGTAACAATAAAATTTTTAGACCAAGAAGAAGCTAATAAATAACTAGGTTTAAATAAGAGTGAAAGAATTTACCATAAAAAAATGAAGAAAATAGTGCGTAAAGAGCTACAAAAACTGGGTCATACAATTAGTCAAACAACATGAAAAGAGAAAGAAAAAGTATTCAATAATGAAAGAAGGTAGTAAATACGAATACGATTTACATTTATTAAATTCTGCAGAAAAGCAAAACAGAAGCCAAGAACCAAGTATTGCGGCAAAAAAAATGTGGAAAAGAAAGCCAAGGATAAAGCACATAAACAGATGAAACAACGCTGGCAAGAAAACCATAGCAGAAATAGAATTATGATGAAAATTGACAAAATAATATCAATAATAACAATAATAATATCCAGAACATGCCAATAAATCCAATGTTGATAGAGTTAATACTCATCGATAGTTACGTGCATCTGGCTTAAAATCTAAAACTGAAATATTTATACTTGCAGCGCAAGAACAAACTATATTCACGACGAACTTTCAGACAAACATAATAATATGGATCCAAAATGCAGGTTCTGTGATAAATACTAAGAAACAATAGACCATCTAATCTCAGGATGTTCTATGCATGCCCTAAATGAATATAAATATCGTCCTCATAGTGAAGGGCAATACTTACACTGGACAATGTGCAAACACTATGGAAAATCTGTAAACAAACAGTGGTACAAACATCACTCAGCATCGGTTACAGACATAGAAGGTGTCACCATTCTATGGGATTACACCATCTACCCAAACAGAAGAATTGAAGAAAATAGGACAGATATTATTGTTAAAAACCAAAAAGGAAAAGATTGCCCATTAATTGATATGGCTTGTCTAGCGGATTGTGACATATCGACCAAGGAATTCGAAAAACTGTCAAAATGTAAAGACTTGAAATTTGAAATAGAAAAAATGTGGAAATTGAAAACAAGAATCGTACCAGTGATAGTGGGCGCACTTGGAATGGTCAAAAATGGAACAAAACAACACATTGAAATAATCCCTAGAAACCCTAGGTTAAGAGATATACAAAAAATTGTCTTGTTAAGTACAGCCTGTAGACAATCCACACACTAAGGAGAACTTTGTCTATGCAAAACTAGGGATGTTATGGGAGATAGAAAAACATGAAATGTGGTCATAGCAACACACCACAACCTGCCTTATGTCTTTCCGCAGATTTGGTAGTTAGTGCATCCAGAGCAGAAATTCAATTATGATGAAAATTGACATAATAATAATAATAATAATAATAATAATAATAATAATTGTTTTCGTATTGACATGGCATTCCCTGCAGATTCTAATGTATATTTGGAAATCTTCAAGAAACTATCAAATTACAAAAATCTTGAAAGAAAAATCTCAAAAGTAAGGCACATGTGGATACAATAGTTTCCTGTTGTAGTTAGAACCTTCGGATTGTTTAGAAAAGGTTCAGATAATCCCATTGAAAAGGTCCGTGTTAACACATGCTACAAAAAATACAAAAAACAAACAAACAATTGTACCCATAAGTACAGCTCACAAATTACGGAGAGCTTTATAAAAACAGAAATAATATTATGATGAAAAATTACATAATAATATCAATAATAATAATAACAATAATAATAATAATTGCTTTTTTATTGACAGTGTTCTTCTTTTGTATTGAGCACATCTAAAATTAAATATCTAACTCTGGAATGTACCTCCATAAGTAACCATTATATATATATATATATATATATATATATATATATATATATATATATATTTGAATTGTTTTATTGAAATAATAATTTAATAATATCAATTATAATAATAACAATAATAATAATATTTTTTTAATCGTTTCACCCCAAGCAAGGCATTCCACTGGGGCTACATAGGGGAAGGTAAACAGAAAGAGTGGTTAGATATAGGAAATGTCAGAAGTGGGGTGATAGATAGTTTGGAGGATGGGAAGAGTGTTTGAAAGAATGGAAGCGAGTTAGTGTGTTAGGAGGTGTCTATTGACCTTACATTTAAACTTCTGGAGATTGTAGTCGTCGGGGAAGAAGTCATGTGGAAGGGAATTCCACAGTCGGGAAATAAGAGAAAAAAACTGTTGGAGAAGAAGTTGCGGTTGCATTTTATCAGTTTCGCTGTAAAAGGGTGGAATCTAGTTGCCAATCTAGTATCTCGTGCAAATTCGAACCTAGGGGGCACCAGTGATCTAAGTTCATCGGAGCAGAAGCCATGAAAGTATTTATAGAAGAGACACATGGAAGCCACGTCGCGCCGGTGAGAGAGAGACTGCAGGCGGTCTGCCAAGTCAGTATAGATCACATTACAGACCCTCCGTTGTACCTTGTCGAGAAGCCCAAGGAGAATAGCAGGGGTATCCGACCAGATATGGCAACGGTATTCAATGCACGGGCGTATGGTAGATTTAAAATGTGCAGGATAGATTCAGACGGTAAAAACCTCCGGGCCCTGCACAGAGAACCGACTTTCATAGCAGCGGATTTAGCAATGGATTCGATATAGTCATTCCACTTAAGATCCGCTGAGTGTGTGAGACCAAGGAGGCGTAGTGTTTACTCTCTGCAAGGCAAGCCTGGTCCATGCTAAAGCGGGGTAGGTGCGGTTGTCTATGATGGTTAATTGATAGTAGCTTCGTTTTAGAAGCATTAAAATATACGAGCCATTTCTTACCCCAGTCCACTACGGATTGGAGGTCCTTTCCAAGCTGTGTTCTACTTTTGTATTGAGCACATCTAAAATTAACTATCTAACCGTGGAATGTACCTTCATAAGCAACCATTAGTTGTGTATATATATATATATATATATATATATATATATATATATATATATTTTAATTTTTTTATTTTAATTTATATATATATATATATATATATATATATATATATATATATATATTCGTTTTCAAATAGCAAACAGAATATTGATAAACAACAAAAACAAAATCAATGAATAACTTTGGATCTGGTTTGATTTAATACCAGATCTACATTCCGTCAGACGCGAATCTTTCATTGTGTATGCTTGTGTAAATCTATATGTGTGTATTTGCGCTTCTTTGTACCTGTATGTGTGCGTTCGTGCGTGTGCACACGCGCCCGCTCATGTCTATGTGTGCCTGAATGCATGTAAAAGTGCATTTGTGTTCCTCTGTTTAGACGCGTTTCCCAAAAACTGGCCAATTACGAATCATTGAATAAAATCTAGCCTTTAAATTTGATCGAAATTTCGATCTCCTCTCCACCACAACCCCGCTTTCGAGCATTGAAATAATTTACATACTTTATGCAGGTACAATAGACACAAAGCGCCAGGAGAATATCCGATGATTGCGGCCCTGTTAAGATTTATCAACTCAGATAATGTCGTTAATTCGCAAAGAATACATTGATTGTATCAAAACAGAAATTTATGAGGTTGTTCATGGGTTCTGGCTATTTCTACAAACAACTGACCAACAAATATTTTTATGTATCAAATTGTATCTTATATCTTTAAATGAATGCCCTGAAACCTCTATATATATTATATGCAAATCACTATAAATTTCTAAAGATCTATCTATCTATCTATCTATATATATATATATATATATATATATATATATATATATATATATATATATATAAACCTATTGTTATTCTTATCTATAAATATGTCTGCTTCTAACACTCTCTTTCTTCGCTATCTCTCTCTGATTGTCTCACGCTCTCTCTCTATATATATATTTATATATGTATATGTTATACATAAACTGAAATCATAGCCATTTTCTCTATTTTAATTTGTCTCTCAATCACTCTCTCTATTTATCAATCTATCTATATAAATCAGTCTATTTCTGTCTGTTCATATCTATCTATCTATCTATCTATCTATCTATCTATCTATCTTTTTTTAAAATCGTATCACCCCGAGTAAGGTGGTAACGCCACTGATGTGCAGGGGGCTACGTAATAGTGAAAAGAATAGAAAAGAGAAAGTCGGAAACCACATCCTAAACAGGGAACAAGAGAAAAGCCTCTTAACAGAGAGTTCATACAATTTTCTCAGGGCCTGGTAATAATCTGGTGCAACACGGATGAGGCAATAAATTTCAAAGCCAAAGACATGGGTGAAGTGTGAACCGGGCGATAGAAAAGATTGGAAAAGAGAAAGCCGGAAACCACATCCTAAACAGGGAACAATGGATAAGCCTCTTAACCTGTTCAATAGACGTGGGTGGAGTGTGAACCGGGCGATAGATAGATCTATCTACTCCAACTGAAAAAAAAAACAAAGTGAGAAGACTGGAAAAGATAAAGCCGGAAACCAAATCATAAACAGGGAAAAAGGTATGAGCCTCTTAACTTGTTCAATAGACATGGGTGGATTGTGAACCGGGCGATAGATAGATCTATCTACTCCAATTGTAAACTTAGTAAGTTTTAATTTAGTAAAAGTCCACTCAAGAGATAACTACTAAAATCAAAAATTAAAGAAAACCAATTAAACTAAGCTTAAAATTTAAAATTAGGCAGAGGAAAGGAAAAAAAAAGACTTACTTTAAGAATATTTCAAACAAAACAGAATTCGAACATGACACGAGGGTTTTGAATTTTGGTCACACCAAGATGGCCAATGAGAGACCCATGAGAGTCAAATTACGGACGGCAGAGGGGAGGAAATTAGACAGACTAATATACGGCTGAAGAAAGAAAGAAAGAAAGAAAGAAAGAAACTAGCAATACGCCAGTAGAAAGAAAGAAAGAAAGAAACTAGCAATACGCCACTCAAGAGATATCTGCTAAAATCAAAAATTAAAGAAAACCAATTAAACATGAAAAGCTTAAAATTTAAAATTAGGCAGAAAAAAAAAAGACTTACTTTAAGAATATTTCAAATAAAACGGTATTCCAACACGACACGAGGGTTTTGAATTTTGATTTTTGATCTATCTATTTCTGTCACCCCGTTCTCTCTCCCAGGTCTACACACACACACACACACACACACACACACATACACACACACACACACACATATATATATATATATATATATATATATATATATATATAAAGCTGGGAGAGTGAATTGGGGAGACTTTTGATTATATATATATATATATATATATATATATATATATATATATATTTCACAGCCTGGTTATATCTTTTTTCATATATCACATTTCTTATCAACTAATATATTGGTCTCAGAAATAGTCAAATGCATAAGTTTGTACATTGTTACACTAATGCTGATCATTGTGACATGTTTTACGGATTTAGCAAAGAAATGGGCAGTTTATTAAGAACTGAATAATGGAGAGTCACAAATGCATAGATTGACGATAATTGGTGAGAACCTTCTCTCTCCCATTTAACCGAAAGGCGGACGTTTACCGTCAAAATCGAAACTGCGATTAGAGTCACGCGTTTATGCGTTTGTAACTTTTAGCATTCACTTTTATATCAAAAGAAATAAGTCCTTTTATGCGTCCTGTTCCCTATAGCTTTCTTTTTTCTATCTTTCCGTATCCGCTGAGAAAATTTAGGCTTATTCTTTTGTTATAGCTAAATGTAAATTCTCCATGATCTCGTGAGAAACTTCGCGCGTCTCCTCTATCTGGAATATTGTTGCGAATTTTATTGCCAGCTGTTCATAGAACGCATTATTTCGTTGAATAATCATTTCTCCCTGAGTCGCCAGAAATTTAATCGATAAATTCACAGGCGAAGAATCATTTGCAAATATTTTGAAACTTCGGAGTTCACTTCGACGTTGTTTAATGGTTAAGCAAGCTTGTCTCACTGGTTAATTTGCGACTTCGTTTGATCCTTACTGGGTACTTCAGGGTTTAAGGTCATATAGCGTTGAAAACACCGATCCACTGTGATCACCGAAGTTTAGCAATGTCAACTCGGTCAGTGTCTGAACTGCTTAGGATTATCATGTGCTGTAAACTTGGTTGTGCCTTTAATGGATAATGGCTCGGATTTGTTAATCGAAGATCCGTATTTCAATTCCAGTTCTGTTCGCTTACACGCAAATAACCTTTCGGAAAGGTTTAAATACAACTCTTCCCCACCTCTTTGTAAGTCTTGTACGCATTTAATGTCTGCTGATGAAACATTACCAGTTTGATCTGGAGATATTGAATGTTAAAACGAGTTCCGAATGAATTGTAGGAAACGTAGGTCAAGGGTTCAACATGGAACATAATATTCCATCATAGTGTTGGTTAAAAATTCTGGAAACCGTCATAGAAATGCTGAGTACAGTCGTACATATATCTTTGTGTTTTCTTTAAATTTTATACAACTTACTACTTCGATTCTATTTCACTGATTGTCTTATGAATTGTTTATCCTGATTTACATAATTAATATATATATATATATATATATATATATAGTTGTAATACCAATAACAACAGAACTAATTCTGCCAAGATAATCAATAATTAAACTACAACTGAGATCGTCTTGAAACCCACCGGGAACTAACCCGGAATTTTCACTGACGAGCTGTTAAGCAAAACCGTGGTAGGTTATTGGCTCACTTAGATTTTCCATTTTATACACACACACACACACACACGCACACACACACACAAACGTGAAGATTTGTGAAGTGATACTGTTTTTATAAACTATTGTAACAACCATTACAACATATATATATATATATATATATATATATATATATTATTTAATTACTAAATTATTCAGCTATGTTATTCCCAAGCAAAACTGAATTATCAATTACTGATTGAAAGAAAGGTAATTGTGACTAAGTGCAAGCATACCATAAAATAGGTATTAGATTCATATAATCATGGATGGAAGCGTTATAATTCCTTCCTATTTTTAAAATTGCGCGTTAAAAAATATTCTCGTTACGTGTGTTTTCAAAAATCCTCGTTATGTGAGCGTTCTTTAAAAAAAGCCGTAAAATCAGTCATTGCAAATCGCCTGAACGCACCACATATTAGAAACCTAGGTCGTGTAATAACTCGGTTACAAATGTTGAATATATATAAATTATGTGCCTATTGTTGGGCTTATCTTCATCGTACGGAGTAATGAGAGCAAAAGTCTTTTATCATTCATGTTTAACATTACAGTTTATTTCACTTCAAATTACCGTGGGTCTAACGAGGACTCTACATGTTGGAGACACTCTTTCCTGTGGTGAACCTTTATATATTTATCTGCCATATTTGTTTTGCCAATGCGTGTACATATTAGGCGAAACTGAGTCGATCATCTTTATTATAGATCTCGTGCCAGCGATAGGTAGTCTTGAATGAATGTCCTGGTATTCAATTAAGTTGAGATAAATAATTCACAACTAAAATAGAAGCTAACGAACTTTTAATTAACCAGTTCCATTTATATTTTTAGATGTTCAATAATATATATATTTATTTATAAGCTTGACCCCAATAAGGCGAGCGGTGGCGACGGAATACCCATCATTGTCCTAACGAAATGTACTGCTGAACTCTCCTCTGTTCTCTCTAAGCTCTAGAACTTCTGCCTTTCGGCTTTCTGCTTTCCTGTCTGCTGGAAATCCTCCTCCGTTGTTCCTATTTATAAAAATATTGCAGAACACTTTGACTCCGCTAATTATCGATCTCTCAGCCTCTTACCGATCTTTACAAAGTTTTCAACGCCGAGGGGGTACAAGATTTCACAGCCCATAGACTCTTCTCTGACAAACAGTATGTCTTCCGCTTCACCAGGCCTACTGCTGATATGCTCACGACCATCACTGAGTATATGCACCAGACCCTCGATAAAAACGGCAATGCCCGAACTGTGGCCCGTGACATATCGAAAGCGTTTGACAAAGTCTGGCATGCTGGCCTTCTATGCAAGCTGTAGGGCTAAGGTATAACGAAAATTGTTTGACCTAATTCCAGTCCTTCCTTTCAATCCGTACAGTGATGTGTACCTCAAGGCTCTATTCTAGGTCCTACGCTTTTCCTTATCTATATTAACGAGCTCCCTGAGGTAATAAGATCCCAGGTGGGCATATATGCTGACAGCACTACGCTTTACTCTCGTCTCGATCAAAAATCTACCGAGGCTGAAAAAGCAAACTTCGCTGTCGAGCTGGAAAAGGACCTCCAATGCGTGGTGAACTGGGGTAAGAAATGGCTCGTAAATTTTATTGCTTCCAAAACGAAGGTGCTATCTAATAACCACCACAGACAATAGTCCTCCCGCCCATTAACATAGATCAGGCTTCTCTCCCTGAAAGCGAAAAATTGCGCCTCCTAGGGTTAACTCTCACACCAAACCTCAAGTGAAATAACTATATAGAATCCATAGCTAAATCCGCTGCTAAGAAAGTCGGTTCTCTGTGTAGGGCCAGGAAGTTTTTCCCGTCCCAAACAATCCTGCATATATACAAGTTATACCATCCGCCCGTGCATTGAGTGTTGCTGCCATATCTGCTATCCACTTAGGTGTCCTCGACCGAATCCAACGGAGAATCTGTAATGTGATCGATCCCGATTTAGCAGCTAGGAAACAGTCGCTTTCTCACCAACGCAGTCTTGCTTCCGTGTCTCTTCTACAAATAATTTCATGGCTTCTGCTCCGATGAACTTAGCTCACTGGTACCCCCTATATACGAATTTCCTCGAGCCACATATTCAACAACTATTACCTTTGCGAAAGGTTTTGAATAAAGTCATTATTGGAGTTTAAGAGGAAGATGCCATCGTAAGAGCTGAAAAAAAAAACATGAAAAAGACAAAAACAAGATTAACAACTCGTCCCAAAAAAACAAATCACGAGTGGTTCCAAAATGGAGGATCGATTTACTATAACGTTGGATGTGAAACTGAGCCCCTCCTAAATTTGTTTAAATATTGAAATTTAATATCTTTCTTTTTTTTCTGATAATCGGAAACTTTATGTAATAACCGAAAAGACTGCGCTAAAAAAAGTAAAAAATAATAAAAAATGGAAAACAACAAATTTAAAGATAGTTGTAGTTTCCTTCATTTCCACAAACAATACTTTTTTTTAAATGTGGCGGTAGTTTACTTCAGTTCCGCTGCATTGTTTAATTAAATTGTTCATTTTACGCGAAAACAAATTTTGTCTGGATTCAGATAGATATCTAATTGTATAGATTATTAAAACTTTCAAGGGAAATAATCAATCTAAAATTTACAAACGTAAGATATGCATCTCCCTTTCCTTAATAAATAGGACAGGTACTAAATACATGAGAAATATATTAACAGAAATACGTTGATGATTATTATATTATTGTGATTGCATTTATAGATCCATTTTAGAAAATATCTAGAAGTCATGAGATAATCTACTAAAATGTTTGATTGGAGTCGATGTATTCTTTCTTAGTTACTAAAATTATTTTAGCTGAAGAACTCGACAGAGAACCGTCAGCAAGGATTATCCAGACATCACTGCATACATTTTTTAAATGAGTTCACGGCTAGAGAGGGAGATCGAAATTTCGTTTGGATTGAATGGCCAGATTTGATTGTATTTTATCCATTACTAACCAGGCATTCAGAAAAAATGATAAAAACAAGGGCGCATACACGCATCCAAGCACACACATGCATAAAACGCGCGTACACACACACACGTATATATATATATATATATATATATATATATATATATATGCGTATTTGCTCTTTATATATATATATATATATATATATATATATATAGATAGATAGATAGATAGATAGATAGATAGATAGATATTTAAAGAGCAAATGCACACATGTACGTACACGTGTGCATTCGTCATGGCCTGGCAAAAGTGTATACGCAAACAAAAATACAATTGTATATGACATTTTTTTATATAGTAATCGAAACGAGTAACTGAGGGATTGATTGACTGATTTGTCTTTTACTTTTGCACAATATTCTCTGATTTTTTTAAGAAAAATATATATTTCAGCTTTTAAGAATGTATTATTATTTTGTGAATGAATATGTCATTAAACAATTTTTTAAGTATAACAATGATTTTTCCAGGCTCAATCTCAACTATTTAATCCATAACTGGAAAGTGGGATTGTATTTATAACATTAAAAAGTATGTTTGAACTAACTGTACCTAAGTCAACTGAAACGAGAACTCGGCTCTCAGAATACACATTAAGAACCGCTATCCACTACCCTAACCGCATATATACCAGAGGGAATAAAAGGCAGCGTAAAACTAACCAAAACCAACTGAAACGTTTCTGTACTAAATGATAGAGTCGTAAAAGCAAAATCCCTGAAAATAACTTCGATTCTGATCAGTGAAAACAAACACATTTTATAGAATAGCCTTTCGATCACGGATCTTATTTACATGTCTATCAATCTCAAATAAATGATTTCTCTGTTGCAGAAATAAAAGTATTAGACAAGGCAGAAAGCTTCAAATAATAACAAAACATACGAAAACCTAACATAGTAAAAAGCATATATATATATATATATATATATATATATATATGCCCCTAAATACAGAAGCGTCAATTATTCTTTGAAAACGTTATTCAGTTATTGTTTCATCATTCCATTATCTTCCCGTTTTCTTGAGAAGTTGTATTTCAGAATGTTGTTTACACATTTTCCAAGAGATTTCTTTAATTTTAGCTATTGTTGCTCTAATGGGTGATGGAAGATATTTCAGAAAAAAGCCAATGATGGGCCTGATGTCTAAAAAGATTAAAAGAATCATTCGCAGCCATTATATCATCTGACGAATTATAATGGTAGATGTAAATCAATGCTTTCCTATAGACAAACTCTGCAACCTACATGAACGAAACGATTATATTGAATGAATTTTTAGGTTTGCAGCTCCGAGGGCTAGTTCACTGGGTCGTGCATGGCTTATGCTAAACTTAAGTCGAGTGACTCATTGCACCTTCTAGGACTAAAGTTTTCTTTTGACATGATGTAGGAAGATTATATTGAATCAGTTGTTAGATTTACTGATAGGAGTGTTGCTTGACTGTGTCAAGCTTTTTGCCCTCCATCAGCGTAAACCCCTGGCAAGTGACTCATTGTACCTTTGCGAAGCAACGTTTCTCGCTGACATGAAGTTGAAAGTTTATAACGAATGAATTGATAGAACTGCTGCTAGAAATGTTGGTTCACTGTGTCGTCTTAGACATATTTTAACCATAATTTATCTTACATATTCATAAGTCTACCATTTGACCAGAATTGAATATTACTGTAACTTACAGGATTCAATCCTATATTATCTAACAAATTAACTCAAACAAAAAAGTGAAATTGCACACCCGAAAAATCGGATCAGAACGAATAAAAACACTTTGGAAAAAACCCGGACCAAAGCAAATTTCACAAGTCAAAAGTAAAATTCTGGATCCTGATTGGATAGGAAATAGCAAATTGATATATGACCCAGGTCAGTTTTTTTCACGCCTAGAAAATGGGTATGCTGTTTCGAACCGATCATAGGACTAACATCCAGTACTTATTCGCGTCTTGACCGGTCAAGTCAGTCCGACATAGGAGCGAATCTGAAGGACCTCGACACAATGTAAGGAATAAATTTCAAGAAGCCCATCCCGAAGTAACTGCGCGTCAATCATTCTTTTTTCTTTTCCTTCCAATTTGGCTTTCTTCATCTTCACCACACACTGTCAAAGAAAACAACAACAACAAGATACTTCAACTGACTTCGATAAGTACAATCTCCTTTATTGTCTGACTTTTCGTTTTCACTATTTCTCCAGCTATAAAAGGAGAACAGCAGAGACTTTTATTAGTAACGTTTTTCATCTTTTTCCATACATACCTTCTGCTACTATCAATTATGAACTCTGAATTTCTGGGGTATATTTAATTAGTTACACATCTTTTTTAACAATTAACTACATGTATTTTCTCAATGAACATTTTATTTTTCTTCTTACAATTTTGTTATTCTTTTAAAAAAAGTTTACTTTAATGTTAAAATGAAATATTTCATCCTTCTACGTTTCGATATCCAACCATCAAATTTTGATATTTTAAATGGTGGGGATTTCGATTGTGTTTGACACAAGGCCAATTTGACAAGCATCACCGAGACCTCTACAAACACCTGGCCTGGTGATTGTGTCATGTATTTAGAAATTCTTGACAAAACATAATAAAAATATGTAATGTTATTGATGCTGAACCAATTTCGCTCAGTTTATCGCCACCGTAACCTGGCTTCCCTGAGTCTTTTCTTAAATATCTTCATGGATGTTGTTTTAATGAGCTTTCCTCTTAGGTACCTAGAATTTAAAAGATATATTAGATTGACAATTGGAACACATAATTTCACAGGTATAATTGTTAGAAATAACCGTATGTTCCTTTCTTCTTTCATACTTTTCGCTTATAGAAAATTCTTGCTATTTATTTCAAATCTGCAATATATTAAAAGTAATGTCAATCGTCATCATCTACCTGCTTAGTTCCTGTTCTTTTATTCTCCTCTTTACTTAATAATTTTTCTTTTCTCTCCGAGGTTCATTCAAACTGGGTAACCGCTTGCGTTTTTGGATCTTTTGTCGTCTTGGTTAATATAATAAAACATTTGACATCCAATATCGAACAGAATACATTACTGTTGGTGAAAATCTAAACTTATTTATAAATGGAACTTTGTCTGTGTGTGTGTGTGTGTGTGTGTGTGTCTGTGTGTGTCTGTGTGTGTCTGTGTGTCCGTTACCTATAGACTCCGAAACGGCTGAACCGATTTTCTTGAAAATTTACAGTTGTACTCGCAGACGCTTATAGTAAAGTACATATCTTCCATGAAGATATGTACTATAAGCGTCTGCGAGTGTACTTTGCTCGGGTTTGTGTCGCGGTACCCCATAAAAATATCGAAAATATATAATCGAAAAAAAAAACGGGTTATAGAAGGAGTGGTCCGACTTTGATCAAATTTGATACACTCATAGACAAAGACATAAGAATTCAGAAGTTTCAATAGTGCAGAAAATCGATAATATACATATATATATATATATATATATATATATATATATATATATATATATATATATAAGGCAAGATGTTTGTGTGTGTGTCTCTGTTTATCTGCCTGTACGTCTGTATTATTTTTCGACCCTTTTATTTTAGTTTTTTGCTTCGTATTTGGCTTTAAGTAGGTATAATTGTAGTTCTTAGTCTCAGCCATGATACCATTTATCAGAGGACTTCTTTAGCCTTCAAAATTCAGTTTACGATGAAAAAAACTTATTTGATATCGATACCAGGAAATCAAAATTTGACTTACATCCATTCATTCTATTGCTTTTTAGTCTTTCTTGCCAACGTCCAAAGAGTCTGAGCTTCAGGACCATGGATTAGTTTTAAAGTTTTACATTACACCCGAGCAACGCCGGGCTATACTACTAGTATATAACAAGTTTCTGTTAAAATAATTTATCAGGAAAATATGTTTCTCAGGTCAAGTAATTGTTATTGCACTTTCTTGTAATGATGAGACATTTTCTTTCAAACATTTTGTTTCAGGTAGTGAGGAAAGTCAACATAAGAATTATGTCATTTCTCGTTGTATTTGTTCTGTTCTCCATTTTCTTTGTTGTTACATTTGAAAGTGATGTTGTTGATCCTATTTAAAACAATTCTTTCTGATTCTGTAGTGCCAGTACCTGAAGAAGTACCTGAAGAATTGCAATTTTCTTTTTAAACTCGAAGAGTTCAGTCACTTGAAATATCTTTTAGTCTTTGTAAGCGAAAAGAGTTGTATGTAACTAATTGATGTAAAAGTACTGAAATAGTTGGATGACTTGTTTAAAATACATGTGAGCGTCTTTTATTTTTTGTAATGATACTTGAGAACGTAAATCAAGTCCTTATTGTAAATTTTTGGCTCCGTAGCATCTTATAGTTTTGGACAAATTTGCACATATATCTACCTAATCTGTGTTCAGTTTTCTTCTGTTTAGATAAATGATAAATACTCCAGATTTGTCATAATTTTATTTATTACTAGCAGTATAGCCCGGCGTTGCCCGGGTGTAATGAAAACTTTTATATGTATATTATCAATGTCCTGCACTATTGTAAGAACTGCCACATTGAAACCTTTGAATATCGTTTCTTATGTCTTTGTCTATGAGTGTATCAAATATGAGTAAAATCGAACCACTCCTTCTATAACCCGATTTTTTCGATTATCGATTTTCAATATTTATCGGGGGTACCTCAACACAAAATCTAGCTAAAAACACTCGCAGACGCTTATAGTACAACTGTGTACATTTTCAAGAAAATTGGTTCAGCCGTTTCGAAGTCTATAGGTAACGGATACACACACACTCAGACACACACACACACAGACAAAGTTCCATTTATAAATAAGTTTAGATCTATCTTACATATATATAAGTCTACCATTCGTCCATGTTTATCATATTGCTGCCATATATATTCCGATGCTCCTGATATATAGCTTGAGTTCCTTTATAAGATTTAGCAATATTATTGGCTCTGATCTGACAGCTCGGCTTCAGTCACATCCTGCCAATATAAGGTTGCCTCTCTGTGCATTTTCTACAAATGCTTTTATAGTCATTGTTCGAATGATCTCTTTCCTATTTTATCTTGACTAGCGTCGAGATTTCATCAATTTACAGTTTAGATGGCGACATGTAACCATAACTTCTATAGTAACTGTTTATTTTCTCGTATTCAATCTTTCTAGTCAACTTTAATATGAAACAAATTAATCGCCATGCCAGTCTGTATCTACCGATCTCCTGATCACAGTTTTCTTCCCGCTCATTATTAATGTTTCTTTTCCCAGTTCTTTCACTCCTTGTGCATTAGTGACTTTAATACCTTGCATGGAGTAATACCGACTAAATTCTAATAATATTTACACATTGTAACTTTTCATAATTGTTTCAGGGTATGTGATGTCACTGCTTTCATTTCCTAACGATATAAAAGCTTCGGAGTGTATTTAAGTACAATTAATATTTACGCTTCACATCCGACAATCAATATTTAAAAGTTGGACAAATTAACCAACTGCTATAAAACTAAAGCCACGGCTGCCTTGATATTTTAACTGACATTTATTCTGAACATGTTAATAGTGGAAATTAAACTGAATTATCTTACGACTGTTACGATGACGACAACGACAGTGATAATGATGATGATGTGGATGCTTCGAAGGATCAAAGGAAACGAACGCTTTTTAAGATACATTGACAAGAAAGGAAGAGAAGAAAGAGAAAAACCAAAGTAAAAACAAATTATCTCTCGTTGATACTAGAGAGATAACTATGTTTGAATATATACCTTATATCATAGCGTATAAGAAGACCTTTTTTAAAACCCCTCCCCAAATACGAGGTCGTATTAAACTCTTTGTATAACATGTGAAATTTAAATCATTTTGTCGTTAGTTGACAATATCTCGTCTACTTTATTCAATAATATTGGTAAAAATACAACTGGATGCGTGTTTCAAGAAGTCGTTTTAAGATCTTTTTCGAGAAGAGTGGAACGGTGAATGCTTAGCACGGGAAAATTATTCAGGCTGCCGTAATCTTCTTTCTTCTTCTTCTTCTATTATATATGCCATGTCATTTTCTGGACATAGGTGATCATGGATTTCTAAGTCTCCCTATCCCTGGTGGCTCTTGACACACTTTCTCCGGTTACCACACCCAAACCTCGTCATGTATTTACCTTCTCAGGCCTTTCAAATATGTGTTGCGCTGCTTTATCCTGTCTCTTTTTCCCACTATCTGACCTGTGTGTACCAGACTCTCCAAGCCTTCCTTCCTCATTACATGTCCCAGGAACTTCATCTGTCTCTTCTTGATGCTCAGTATCTATTTCCTTTCCGTTTCCATCCTTTCTAAAACCTCATCATTTCTCACATACTCAATCCATGATATTCGCAGTGTCCATCTGAAGAACCACATTTCAGTTGCGTCAAGTTTTTCTTTCATGTTTGATGATATTTTTCAGCATTCACTGCAATATTGAAGAACATACATCATATAGCAATCCAGTAGTCTCTAACGAAATTTTCCTGTCTCTTAATACTTTACTCAGCTTCTGAAATGCGTCATTGGCCATTCCAATTCGCCTTCGGATCTCAGTGTCGCAATTTCTGTCTTCCGTTAGAACACTTTCCAAGAACTTAAATTTTTGTACTTGCTTAATTTCAGCATCCCCAACCTGTAATTTACATTTTGGGTTCTTTCATTTGCTGATGAACATAAATACGGTTTTATTTTAATTTCTTTCTAGTGCTTATCTTCATCTACCTTTTTAAGCGGTCTTGTAGTTTTCTTTGCGTATAGATCTGGGGAAAAGAAGCATCGTTGTCATACGCCCCTTTCTTAGACTATCGAAAACACAGCCCACACCAATGTGGTAGTTAAATGTCAATATCTCAACACTTTTTTTTCATAAGAAGTTGAGTGAAAAGCAAGTATGTGCATACTGAATTTATTTAGTAAATTAAATACAGTTCATTTAAAATACTATTTGGCGGGGGGTTATCTTGCATGGAGAATATAGCCCAAAACCAACATTTTAAGTTGAAAATTTGGGAATCTTTTTATACGGCAAGTTGCTTTGTGTGCCAGCGTATGTTGTTTTCATAATTACATGTTGTTAGGTTCCAAAGTATTTCTGCGAATTGCATTTAACATCTACTATGAAAATATGGATTATACAGAAAAAGACATCAGAATAGATCGAGAGAATGAATAGGAACAAAACCGCTCCGAACCTAACAAAAAAATAAATTGAAAATATTCAAAGATTCAAAAGAGAACCATGACAAAAAAGGATACGCCTTTTATGCAGAATTATTTTCAACAATGCAACCATGCAATTCACAAAGAAGAAAAACTCTAAAACGATGTATTATTGTTGGGCACAAACACATAACACATGACATGCAAATGACACCATGTAAAGAATAGGCATTGAAGTAAATATGTACGAAATAAAATGTAATATTTGTCCATTTCCACGAATATCGATATGGCTACTTACCAAACAGAAGGCTAGATCTTTCGTTCTTGCGAATGGAATTGATCTTGTCCAGTTTCAAAACTAAAAATACAAATACTTTCATGGCAACTGCTTTGAGAGGCTTTGTCCCCTGGTTCCCCGACCACATGTATTTAAGCGCTTTACGAGGTTGGCATTTAGGCTTCACTCTTTTAACGTTGAAAAATTAAATACAACCGCCAGGTCTTCTCCAACAATTTCTTTCTACGAACTTCCCGCCTGTTGAACTCTCTTTCGTTTACTTGCTTCAAAACATTACATGGACAGTCATTTGCTATTTTCTATTTTCTAGACTCCAGTTCATTTTTTACCCTTTCGTCAATACTCACTCTACCAAATTTTTTGTTTCACTGTAACGCCTTGCGCACAAGTGGGTGGGTGGGGGTCTTACTTTGCCTGCAGAGAAATGATTAAAAAAATTGTAAGGCGTTTTTTGACTGCTTTTTTTTTTCGTCAAAAACAAATGAACATCCGATATTATGCACGTTTTTATATATGAGGATATACACCATTGTGCAAATTAACTGAAACAAAACGAATAATCTCCTTTTAGGATATTTCACATTTTCTCTGATCACGTATACGTCGTTTCTTGGCGTTGTTTTTCTTCTCAGGCTGCATTTTCGTATACGTTTTAGAGTTATGGATCCAGAGTGTTTCTTCGTCTTGATGGCACGATTGACGGTTGAAAGGCTGACACCAATAATATCCGCGATCTCCCTTTAGGACTTACCAGTGTGTTTGTGCAGCGTTACAATTTTCGTACACTTCTTTGGAGTAACGCCCATTTCAGTCAATGGCCGTAGAACAACTTATCGACAGTTGAGACAATAGTGTCTTGACGTAATAAAAATTAGATGCAATGACGGATGAGGCAATAATATTTAAGGCCAAACCAATTTTCCCACCGAAAATAGATTCATATTACTGCACCCTACAGCAAATACCAAATTTAAGGAAAAAATAGAAATCGATTAAACCCTTTAAATGTGTCTAAAACTGACAGTATGGTAAAAGGAAGAAAACTGAAGAATTTGTTCCAATTAATTTGCACAAAAATACAGTTTGGTTGCATCTGTAAAATATGATCCATTTCTCCTACAAATATATAATGGGATAAGATTTAGAGTGTTTGTCAAGGTAAATGAAATAATTTCGTTTATCAAGATGTGAGAGTTTATTGGTAAAGAAAGTGTCCAATTTTTAAACCAATTTTAGACCAAACAAAATAACCTAACAGATAATAAAAAATGGAATTGTCTTGTATAATATTTAATTTACAAAACAACTATATTTGGTTCAATCTAAAAAAATATTAGTTCTCAAACTTAATATATATATATATACATATATATGTGTGTGTGTGTGTGTGTGTGTGTGTGTGTGTGTGCGTGTGTGTGTGTGTGTAAATTTGTGTATTCAGTCAGTAAATTTCTTTTTAGACATGTCAGATTAAATAAATTGCAAACATTGTGTCTGCTTATTTTTAATAAAATTCGTTCATACTAATTTTTCGCGTATTATAATTGAAAGATGTCAGAAATGAGCTGTACATTTGACAGTTAACAGTTATACGGTTATTTTTTGTTACCGTACCCCTGAAGTTGATCTATGAAGGAAATTGAAATTACTTGGGTACATTGAGAAATAAATGATAATAATATCTGTCAACGTTACAGAAATTCAATCAAAATAACTTATAGCTGTACTGGTAATTTCGATAATTCCATAAAAAAGCAAAACACCAGATACCTAAATAACAATGTAAAAAATAACATCATTAACAAGGAATGTGACCGTAAAGACAAAAACAGATGGCCACTTAACAGAGTTAAGAAGGGAGTTATTTACAAAGCAGAGGCACACGACATAGATGGTCAAAGTAAAATATATTTAGGATCTGCCAAAGATAGTTCTAAAGTCAAATAATCATAAATCTATATTTCAAATGAAAATCCTTAAATATTGTCTTAATCTGGAGA
Organism: Ascarosepion bandense; assembly: GCA_037127315.1. Taxonomy (NCBI): domain Eukaryota; kingdom Metazoa; phylum Mollusca; class Cephalopoda; order Sepiida; family Sepiidae; genus Ascarosepion; species Ascarosepion bandense. Next base: position 415,141 of record JBBBDQ010001329.1, read on the forward strand.
GCCACGTGTGGAATTTAAAATTAAAATATGGAAAAGACGCAGATATAGCTTGGAGTATAGTAAAAATAGCCAACATACAACGGTGGCAACGTATGCAGATTGTGCCAGGAGGAAAATTAGCTATTATGTAGTTCTCCGAAAGAAAATAATTACAAAATGAAAAATCAGAAATTATGTCCAGATGTAATCATACCCATAACTACTTACTAATTTCATACAGACATGGATGAAAATGTTTTAATATCTTTAAAGCTTTCCTCCCTAATTTTGAAAATTTTTCGGTTTCTTGAAAATTCTAGACATACGTTCGTAAAAAATCAGTGTTCCAGCGTTTGAAAAACTGTAAAATCAGTTATTGTAAACTAACTAAAGATACCGAAATGTTGAAACATAGTTAGCGGAAATAACCCATTTCAAAATGAAAATTATTTAAAAGATCTACAATATAATTTTATTGAAGATATTTTAATACAACTGTGTAGTCTTCTAATTTTAATTATCACTAAAACTAACTAATTATATATATATATATATATATATATATATATATATACAAAGGGCTTGTCTCTTTAACAGTGAATATTAAACATTTTATACTCATCAAAACTCCTCTACACCCAGATATCGAGCACGTTACTATAAATTCCGTGTTTGCCAAAATGTTATTTGTATAACTACAGATAAACAACCATCTTGGCGCTAAACATTATCACAATTATATATATATATATATATATATATATATATATATATATATACATATATATATAAGAAAATTTCAGGCGAACCATCATCAGCTTCGGTCTTTATTTTACAAATGATTTTACACGAATCCTCTATATGTACAGGATACTCCTTTGGATTCTTCTATACCCACACTGCATGCTGACATATATATATATATATAAATATATATATATATATATGTGTGTGTGTGTGTGTGTGTGTGTGTGTGTGTGTGTGTGTGTTATTTTAAGTGACTTGATCCAAAGAGTTGTGAGTTCAATACCAGGCTACAGCAGTGGCGAAAAATAACTTAGATATTTTAGTTAAAGAGAAATTACTAAATGCCTATGAGAAGAGGCATCGCATATGGAATGAGAAAGATATACCACAGTCATCGTAGTAATGGTAATAAAGTTTTCGTTTCGAAATACATATCACCTGAAGAATGCCGGACCGTACAACGGCAGAAACATCGTAAATATGTCAATAAAACTAGGACTATAGTCAGAACAATGTAAATGGTGTTTTTGTACGCGATTTTGGCGAGGCACACGTAAGGTTACTTCATGCAAATTTAATCTTGTAATGTTTCAATTGGTTTGGTTTTAGTGACTTATCCACATTGTGCGTGTTTCATTTTCTATAACGTTTGATTCTTTTGTGAATCAGCTGTCAGGGGAGATAACAAGGTTTTTGTACTACAAGACAGGGTCTTGTTTCTTGTGTAGAAATCTCCGTCTCTTGCGATTTATTTACAAGTGCAATTTAAATTTTTAGAGTTGTGTTACAAGCATTTGTTTTTTTTTTATCGTTAGCGTATACACAACGCTCTTTCAGCTACCGTTATTAATGATGAAGAATGGAAGATAAACAGATGCATTTCAAGCCGGTAGTAGGATTATAGTGCAAGTATGGCTTTAATATAAATATTTTGGGATATTGTGAGAATACCAGGAATATTGATCAGATCCAAACCGATGCCTGTTGAGCTGTGGTCTGTAAACGATGGGAAACACGGTTCTGGTTCCGGTCAGTGATAGCTCCACTCAAAAGAATAGAGACTATTGACCTTCCAAAATAAAAAAAAAACGTCATCCGACCTCAAAGGATAGTACAGGACATGTTCACTTTTTTATAACGGTTTTTCTTTCACTATTATATTTTTCATTGTGAAATCCAGATTTTATTCACAGTTTCTCGTAACGGGATTTATCAAATAGATCAATATGTTTGTAGCTTGGCAAATTTTTTTGAGAAAATTCTCATCTCGGCTTTGAAAACTGAAAATCTAAATGTCCGACCATCTGAAATATAGAATATTTTTTCCTTTGGTCTAGAACTTTTAATCGTCTATTCGTATCTGCTCAAACTCTTAACAAATATTTGCCACTGAATAAAGTGGATTGATTTCGAGGGAATATTACCAAAATAAATTTTGCTGTGTAAAAATAAATATTTTTTTTTCATGATTAGCCTTTTGATATAAGGGTATATCGACATGTTTGTGCTGCGTGCACAGTCATATATAACGAATGATGTACACAAATTTTAACATTGTCGGCAAAACTGCAAAAGCGATGTTACTTAAAAACCTATATTTAATTCACACTTACTGTCGAAACAGAAATCAATAAAAGTGACTCATCTTGCATGGATAGCGTTCAGCTTCATCGTTTGTGCAACACCAGAACCATTTAAAATGAAGCCTGTCGACCAAGAGGGGCTGGGAGCGACAACGCCTAAGCATGGGTCATATTTGGCTGGAATCCAGTTAGTGTGTTTTGACTTTTCGCAGGGATCAACTAACTAGTCTCGTTATTTTTTTATAAATCAATCAGACCCGTATTTGGGATAGTTTTGCAGAAAAAGAAAATTACATGTCAAACATCCAACAAACATTCAGATTATTTTTGGCCCCAAACCTTTCTTCTTTTTTATGAAAATTCTGCCGAATGCTAGATGAAAACTAAAATGAGAAAATATTGTGAAATGTTAAATATTATATAATCTGAAGTAAATGATGGCAGGAAAGTTGATGATGAATTTCCTACTGTTAGCAGAAAACATATAGTTTCTTAACATCTCTAAAAAGAATTTTGGAAACAAACGTTTTCTATTACTTATTCATAGATAAGATTGGTTCACTATGTCATGCCAAACAATTTATTTAATCAGATATTTCTTCCACATAAATATATCTACAATACAACTCTGCATTGAATATAGCTGCCACATCGGGTCTGGTGATCAGGTTATATATTTCGAAATTCTCGACGAAATCGAAAAAATATTTTTCTTGATCTCACGTCTTCTTTTGGCATGAAAATGGGTTATTATATTGAATCAATTTGCTACTTCTGTTGCTAAGATTGTTAGTTCACTGTGTTGTTAGTTCACAATCCATCTTCCTGTTGTGTAAAGCTACCCTTCATCCATGCATTGAAAATAACTGCCATATCTGGTCTGGTGCTCTGGATATAGATTACGAGATTCTTAACAAAATTCAAAGATTGGTCTTACTAATTTTATTTTTGTTTTGCAATCCTCCCAATATTTAATTATCTATTCATGCTAGACATGTGGGTGGCCAGCTGTATTTTCGTGTACCGCTTGTATTTAATATGCCTTGTAAAGATTAAATTCGCCAAGACCTGCCTTCTCATTCAATCAGTTAAGTGTCATACATGAAACACGCTTGGGCGATCATGTCTCGAAAGAGACATGACTGACTGGGCAGAAGATTATCCCGCAGTAGGTTGCCATTTCTTTCTGTGGTAGACAGGTTGCCAGCCAAGACTATAGAACCCAATCTGTCCTGTTATTTAACCCATAACTGGAAGGAATATACGGATAAATACCTTTCCCAAGGGTATTTGCGCGTAAGTGAATGAAATGAATTCAACTGGAATTCGAACTCAGCTCCCCGATTTCTCGTTCCGAGCCGATATCCATTGGACCACAACGCACATCATTATGATTCTTAAAAGTTCGGCTACAATATGAAAGAACAGTGCATATAGAAGATTAAGACTATCATATTAGTAAAAATGTTACAAAAGAAGGGAAGCCAAGAGTAATTATTTTCTGCATGATATTCATTTAAAATTTAGGCGGCTGTACCTGTTATGAATTTCAAAAGAAATTGAACATTGTAGGAAGACGTGATGACAATATCTTTAAGAAATACTTTATTTTTAAAAAAAGCTCGGAACAAAACGCTGATATTGGTGTCTCTCCACATAATTTTACTAACCAAGATATACAGCACAATTTATAAATATTTTTGTTCCTTTACATACAAGACATTTACATACAAAACACTAAAGAATAGTTCATTTCATAACAGTGCCTGAACCAGGTAACAGTAGGAAAGGATTAAGACACATTTTGAATAGCCTCAAGATGGCGTGCATTTTTTTGCAGAAGACTAAAAAGAAAATCTACCACAAACTGGTAGTAAGTGTACATTGTTCTATATCATAAAAATAAAGGAAAAGTGTCCTGTTTTTTTGGTTGGTTCTTTGGCCAATCAGTGGAAGTTTGATGTTTTTTTAATAATAATTTCACCCAAGCAAAGCAATTACATAAGAAGAGACTGATGAGAAATAGGAAAAAGTTATGGGGGGTGTCAGAGAATGAGTAAAAGAAGGATGAGAACACCGGTGTGAAGTGAGCTGCTTGAAAATAGAGTGGAAAGGGGAAAGAACATGATACAAGGGCTGTCAGTGAAAGGATGCGAGTCATGGCGATAAAAGATGGCATTTGACATTGCATTTAAATTTTTGGCGGTTGTAGCTGTCAGCGAGGCATATATATATATATATATATATATATATATATATATATTTCCCAGGTGTGAAGTGGTAGAGTAGAATTTACATTTGATCCGTTTCACTGTAAATGGTGGAACCCTAGTCTAGTTGTTCGAATAGATTCTCTGCAGAAAAGGGCACCAAAGAGCTACGTTTATCGGAGCAGAAGCCGTGAAATGATTTGTAAAAGAGACAGAAGGAACCCACATTATGTCGGTGAGAAAGTGACAGCTACCAGGTCAGAATCAATTATATTGCGAATTCTTCGTTGGGTTTTGTCAAGAAAACCGCGATGAATAGCAGGGGCACCCGACCAGATGTGACTGCAGTATTCAATTCAGGCGGATAGTATATGCATATGCATATGCAAGATGGATTTACAAGAGAAAAACGTTCTGGTCGCACACAGGTAACCAACCTTCTTAGCAGTGGATCTAGCTATGGATTCAATGTAATCATTCCACTTGGCTGATATAGTTAGGCCGAGGAGGCGCACTATTTTGCTTTCATGGAGACTAACCTGATCCTTTTTTGATGAGGGCTAGAAGCAGTTGTCTGTGGTGGATAAAGGATAGCAGCTTCGTTTTGGAAGCATTAAAATTTACGAGCCATTTCTTACCCCAGTCCACCACAGATTAGAGATCATTTTCGAAATCAGCAGAGAATTTTGCTTTGTCATCCTCGGCAGTTTTCTTTCTTTATATAATAAAAATCTTGCTAGAATCGAAGGTTGCAATTTTTTTTCTAGCCTCTCACGGTTGGTGTTATTTATTGAGGATTTCTCACCAACCCGCTTTTGCTGATTTTCAACAATAAAACTGAGAGATTTTCGAACGAAATACTTATTTGAGGTACAGGATTAGAAGGTTTTCGTTCAGCCCCATTCTGCACAGAGGAAGTGAAGCGAATATGGTTCTCCAGAAAAATAATGAGAATACCAGGGATGAATCATTTCACCAATGAGAAAGTTTAAACAACAATGGAAACGAAGAGAACGTTTATCATAATCAGGCTTATGACCGCGTATTTTTTAGAAATGCTATACGACTGATCACCGGAAAAGGTCGCGCCACCAATCTAGATTAATATATAGATGTTTATTCAGATGTAGCATATTTTCAGCAAGAGGACTTTGCGGATTCTAAGTCACAAATTTAACGGGCTAGGACCCTCTCTGCTGCTTATATTGCAGCAAGCAACGTATAATCCTTCAGTATTCCATCGTCAAAAAATAAGTTCAACCTAAACAGCTTTTTCCTACGAACTACTGTTCCCTGTAACCGACCTCAAGATGAAATTTCCCTGATCACTGGAATGTTAACATGTTAAATACTAATGTTAACCGTTATCTTCTTCTCCTATTAATATAAACATCCCCATAACCCAACTATCTTACTTGAAGTGGCTCGCGGGCCTTGTATAGGACGAATCTTACTGTTAAAGAAACAAAAAACAAACAGAAACAAACCACTAGCCGTGGCCGTTGCCCTCAGTGTAAGAATCACTCTGTGCCGAGCTGGCTTGCATATATAACTATGGAGCCTGGTTTACTCCACCCTGCAAGATGACCGTTGGCTCTGAGAGACGGTTTATCCAACCTTTGACACGTCTTATTTTTAAGTTGGCTGGCTCTCTAATTACCAGAATATCCCCTCAAATGTACCGTTTTGTTTTCTGATAAACCAACCTTACGAACGGTAATACAGTTTTACATGCCACCATTAATATCTGTCCAGCAAACTTACTCATAAGATACTTAGAACAAAGAAGAAACATTAAAGCTACAAGTTTATATAATGAGAAAAGAAAGGGTGAAGAGATTACTACTTTTAGGGAGTATTAGAAAATGAAGACTAGCGGGAAACAACAACGAATTATCTGGTATGTAAATATCTATCATATTTTTGTGGCATAAACTATATAAGCAATATGTTGGTGAGGCCTTCCAAGAGTAAGTAATTGTTGAGAATGTATTCATAAAAACGTCTGCAATTGAAGAAATTATAAACAAGATGCTAACAAACAAGCAACTTTAAACATATTTTCTTTTAATTACTTGAATACGAAGCCCTATTAATTTATTTTAATGAATAAATCATTTGCGTAGTTATTTCAGTTCTTAATTCGGTATAATTATAGTAGGGACCGCCACACATTTTCGAAAACAGAATCCCGAAAACAGATGCATTTAAAATAATAATAATAATAATAGTAATAATAATAATAATAATTCTGCATATAAAAAAAAACTTTTTTTGATAGCCAATATCACCAAAATCATGAATGGATATGGCATATGAACGAAGAAAGAGTTGTTTCGTAGTATTTTCTATTATAAAATGTATGTATGAGTTATTCGTTGTTTGAAATGAAGTTTACTAGTATCGAACAGCACGGATTGTAAATTGATGGAATCTCAACACCAGTCAAGGACAAGGCCACTGATTGGGAGATATTGAGGAGTGTGGAAACAAATCTTAATTGTTTTTTTTTTTTGTTTTTTTTTTTTTACCAGGTTCAACCTGACTCAGCTTTAGGAAAATACTGTGCCCCAAATTGAGAGCAAAAAATGAAAATATAAAAATACATTAAACAATAAATTACCATTTGGTGGCGGTGGTGGAAATTGTTGGGAATCAAAGATTGTCTGACGAGAGCATTCCCGTGGATTTCATTTTAGTGAACAACTCTGCACAAGAGAGAAGCCCACACACTTAGCCTAAAGAGCCTCCCTCGTGCCTCAACGAGATTTCAGACCGTCGAAATCAGCACATCTGTTTGCATTCAATTGTTGGATGCTTGGTCTGTCAACGAAAGTCTTGGTTACACGAGTTTTAAAAGCGCTGCCTTCTGCCGCCAGTTTAGCTCTTGTGATCGTTTAAATCTTAGCTTATTCTACTCTTATGGGTTCTTCGACTTGTATTTACATTAATTTTGGTCCTTCCTCCTCTACCTTACTATCAGGATTGGCCCTAGAGCATTACATTTTAATGTTTAAAAAATACCAGCAGTGTATTGGAAAAATACCAGCAAAATTACACAAAATATCATATGAAAATAAAATTCCAACATTAAATGGCCCATAACTTGACATTCTGTTAAACCAACAAACAAAATCAAATCAAAACAAATAGAATGTGAAAGTCCTTTCCAGTTTCTTGCTTCCCTTCTAACTGTAATCTTCAAACATGTAAATGCAATGTCAATATTTCCGTTTTTTCTGCAAAAACCACGCCTTTTGAACAGGTGAAGAGGCTCATCTCTTGTTCCCTCTTTAGAATGTTGTTTCCGGCTTTCTTTTTTCCAATCTTCTTACTCTTTTCGTTTTTTTTTTCAATTGGAACAGATAGAATAAACTATCGCCCGTTTCACACTTCACCCACGTCTATTGAACAGGTAAAGAGACTCATCCCTTGTTCCCTGATTAGGATGTGGTTTCCGGCTTTCTCACTTCCAATCTTTTTACTCTTAAGTTATGTGCATCAGTGGCGTTACCGCCTTGCTTGGGGTAATATGATTAAAAAAAAAAACGTTCTTTTATTGTTTTTTTCTTCACACTTCTCGCTAAAGTATTTTCAGTATCTTTCATTCCCTTTAAACCCTGCGTCTTAGTGACAATGTCGCCTTGCTCGGTGTGAAATCATTTTAAAAAATCGAGAATATGTTTCCATAAAGATTGTTAGGTCGTAACTCCCCTCTAAAATAAAACAATCAATCGGTTATTGCACATGAATGAGGAAACGGAACGAACTCCTTTTCCTCGGAATTCCATCGCATGACTGTACATCTTTTTACGAACAAAAGAGAAGTTTCCGTGATTTACCGATTGAACTGTTGGGAATTACAGCGCTTGTATAAGCGCTCAATCGTAATAAATTGGGGCACAATAAAATGGGTATAAAAAACAGTGTCTGATTTCTGTGACCTAAATATAAATTGGCATTAATATGCTTGTTCCATTCATAAATGGTCTAAATTCTTGTGATTCCAGACCATAACTCAAAGAGAAAAAAAAGAAAAAAAGATTAAAACATTGAAAAGATTAGTATTCTTTTGTCAATCAGAAATCGAATCGGTATAATGACTCAGCAAATTATCGCCTACCGGGGTTTAAAAATCGGCTTTTCATCACAACTCACATCACACTGTGTAAATTAATCAGTGGCGAATCTCTCAGCGTCATCTGATCAAGATCTTGCGCAGCTGATAACCATGCCCTTTTTTTCTTATTTTTTCTTTTTTTTTTTTTTTCATTTTTTATTTTATGGTCACTGATTGACCCTGGTGATTCACGTGCTTCCTAAAATCCTCGCCCCGAATCGACTCGCTTAACCCGCCCACTGGCAGGCACATTTACACACGCGGTCACTTGCCCATTGATAAGTCGGCGAAGTTTCTCTTTGCATGTAGAGAACAAACACTTTACGAAATGTCGCTATTTGCTCAGTTAAGTCTGCGTCCGCATTTCACGGATGGCTGCTATCATCAACGATCCGCTAATCAGACTTCTTAGTCTATGTGCTGCGCCCTTGATGAATGTGAGCGATCATGGCTCTTCACAACTTCCTCTCTTTGTAGGTTTTGAAAATGCTTGTCATTTTGTTATCTATCATTCGTGGAAATGTAGAATTTATGAAATAAAATTAGTTTTATTAAGAAGGCAAATAATCAATGAAAAATTCAATACAAATGAATATAATATATATATATATTTGTTATGAATCTTGCACTTGTATTTATTTTTGTCCATAAACCTACTGTTCAGTATGAAAACATGTTAGCAATAAATGTTAACGGTAATAAAATCAAATATATAATTCAACAAAATGAAAACTGATTATTCTTTATGTGTAATTAAAAAATTGCTTAAATTGTTGTACGCACCAGAAGTATAATTTTCATTCCTCATTAATTTTTTTTTTTATATAATCATATCACCCCAAGCAAGGCGATAACACCACTGATGCGCAGGGGGCTACGTAAGAGTAAAAAGATTGGAAAAGAGAAAGCCGGAAACCACATCCTAAACAGGAAACAAGGGATGAGCCTCTTAACCTGTTCAATAGACGTGGGTGGAGTGTGAACCGGGCGATAGATTAGTCTATCTACTCCAATTGTGTATTTATTTATGTATCGTGTTTTCAATAAAATAAATGTAATTTTAATCATTATTATCGTGCAGATTTCCGTTAAAATTTATTATAATATCCCAAATAATTTTGCTTTGACTAACACAATAATTTTTTTTGATTCGAGAAATTACTTTAAAAGTGTTTTGCAGCCCAATACGCATCAACAAAATTGGCGACGTTGGAATAAAGCAAGTAGAGAAATTTTGACGATGACTTTAATTTGACACAGATATCCGACGGCCGATTGGAATAATAAAAAAATGATATTTAGAATCTAAACTTGATATATGGAATAACGTATATTTAATTTCCAAACACGGTCAAATAATCAGATAGGTTAAGGTATATTGTCAGTCAGTATTAACTCAAAAAATTAATGTAGCCGATGTTGATATGGTTACGAGCAACTGGATGAAATTACTGAAACAGAAGACTTTATTCATGAAGAGAAAACCGAAAGTTTTTTCACCAAGAAATTTTAAGCAAAGATCACACGTAATATTGTGAATCCGAAATGCAGGTTATGGAAAAAATCCAACTAAATGATATGGCTTGCCCAGTGGACTGTATCATAACAAGGAAAGAATTAAAAAACAAATAACAGTCGAAGTAAAAAATAACTAGAAAGCGGAATGTGGTTATTGAAAATAAGAATGGTAACAAACATAGAAATTGCGCGTGGATTGTTTAAAAAGACATAAATAAAGGGAGCACAGGAGCATATTGAATAAATCATTCCGTGGAAATCAAAGCTTAATAAAAAAAAAATGCCTTGACAAATACAAGCCCACACTGTCCATGTAATGCTAGTGTTGTTATGGGAGTAAAAAAAAACAAAAAACAAATCAGAGAATTTTGCTATAAAAGACAACATTACATGTTTTAAGTCTTCTCGCAGACTTGGTAGGTAGTGTGATCACAGCAGTAACAAAAATAAAAATAATAATAATATGAACATCATCCACTTGTGACATGAATAATCCCAGTGTTAGTCGGAGACGTCAGATTGATAGGAAAATAATCAGTTATACTCATTGGAGGGCCTCCTGTAAGGTAACAATTTAAAGAAATGCAAAAGATTGTACACACGATTTAACTAAATAAAATATTGGTGATATTAGTTTTTACTTTCTTTTTTATTTATTTTTTTCATAACATTATGAGTAAAATATGTCATAAAGGCATTTCTGCTCTTAGGTCACGGGTTGGGACCTAAAACGAAATATATATACAAAAGAAAACAAAGAAAATAATAATAATCCTAATGATCATATATATATATATATATATATATATATATACATGGATAAAAAAAGATATAAATTTTATATATATTTATTGTATATGAAAAACCCGATGATATCTTTACGGACGAAACGCATCACAAAAGCTTTTTCTTCACGATTTGACACACACACACACACACACACACACACGCATATATATATATATATATATATCTATATATATATATATATATATATATATATATATATATATATATATATATGGTAACTAAGTTGTTGAACTCGTAGGTTTATTTACCTTTTTGTTGAACTCGTAGGTTTATTTACCTTTTTGTTCATGCATTTACTTTTATAAAGAGTGCTCGATACAAATGTAGAGCGTTATGAGTGAGTTGAACATATGGATCGAAATTCGATATGACGAATGAATATATATATAAGAATAGAGTAAGTAAAGAACACATTATAAATTCTTTGAAGAAGCTTGTTAAAACGAAACATATTAGATTAAAGATTATTTTGCTATGTTTACTTATTTATTCATATATATATACATATATATATATATATATATATATATATATATATATATATGAGCATCGCTCATTCAGTAAAAATGAATTTGAGCATTCTAGCTATTGGGCCCGTAATATGATATGCGCTAAAAAGACTGCCTTCTTCCACCGAACGCCCCGTGGCCCAGGGGTAGAGTCGCCGAGTGACGCCAATTCGGTCGGGATTCGAGCCTGCGTTATGTAGCGATCGGACTCTAACCGTACTGATGAGCTGTGATACAGCGAAACAGATCTCTTTACAGATGACAATAATTACGCTTTCACACCCTGATTGAGCACTCTAGAAGAAAGGTAGAATTTGAAAAACAGTAGCCACCCTAGCGTGTGCGCATCGCTCATTCAGTAAAAATGAATTTGAGCACTCTAGCTATTGGGCGCGTAATATGATAAAAAGACTGCCTTCTTCCACCGAACGCCCCGTGGCCCAGGGTTAGAGTCGCCGACTGACGCCAATTCGGTCGGGATTCGAGCCTAGGTTATGTAGCGATCAGAGTCTAACCGTACTGATGAGCTGCATATATATATAGCGTGTGCGTTCTTCAAATAATTAAGCAATCATCAGAATCTAAAATCTTATATTTTGAAAAAACTTGCTGACATATTTGTGATGATTATCATTAATTTTGAACAGAATTGTATGATATCTTAATCGAATCGACGGTTACAATGGCGATGCATAGTTTCCCGGCTGGTTGATGCCAAGAGCGATAATCAATGGATGTAATAAAGATGACAAGTGGCTATAATCGATAAATAACTTTGGTTGAATATTATGAGAATTGGTTTCATTGTAGCTAACCAAGTGATTTGTGATTAGTGATTACTAATATCAATGTGGATGATGAAGTTGGTTTTAATATGCCACAGTAGAAGTAAAAAACACTTTATAAATTCTTTGAAGAAGCTTGTTAAAACGAAACATATTAGATTAAAGATTATTTTGCTATGTTTACTTATTTATTCATATATATATATATATATATATATATATATATATATGAGCATCGCTCATTCAGTAAAAATGAATTTGAGCATTCTAGCTATTGGGCCCGTAATATGATATGCGCTAAAAAGATTGCCTTCTTCCACCGAACGCCCCGTGGCCCAGGGGTAGAGTCGCCGAGTGACGCCAATTCGGTCGGGATTCGAGCCTGTCTGACCTAATCACTTTTGTAATAACTAACAGTAGGGGAGTAAAGAAACCCCATAAGTAAATCTTGAATAATTCATGCCTGTTCCAATACTCGCGTTAAAATATTTTCCTGTTTATTTTTTCATGTTTTTCTTGTATTTGTCGTTATAGTTAACTGTCTCAATAGTATAAAGATGAGCAGAGGCTAGCAGCTTATTTCTCCATTGATTTAGCACAATGAATGTATTTTAAAGTTTAATATTCAATGCATCCAAAACAAATTAGTAACATTCTACGATCACCATGCAAACCTTGAACTTTAAGCTATCATAATGACTGGTGGTTCTCTAGATAAGATATCTTGCCTTAAACGCTTTCTGGGAATTAAGTTCACCATAGACGTCATATATACAAAACATTGCTAAATATGCTGGAAACAATAATCAATTTCTTGTATCACACCAGTACGAACCTGACACCTCATGTTGTGATCTATCATTACATGAACAAGATAAGACCGGAAATAGAGTACTACTACCACTTCTGGGCTAGAGCTGACGGGTTCTTATAGAGTTTAGATAGAGTTATGCGGCCTTGTATGTGATTAATCATGTCCTACTCCAAAACTCTTATACTCAAAACAAAACATAAGTCCTTCGCTATTATATCGCTATGTCCATTATAAATAGTTGGCCTAGCCAAATTGTTTAATTTTTACAGACCTAAATTTCAGAGCTGAACCACCATAGTACTTACATCCCAATTTATTTCTTATTCAGCTTCTAAAAATAAAATTGCTTCCTCACAAGAACACTTACACCACGTAACAGTCTATCGAGACGATTTTTCCTAATCAATACAATTATAACCTCTTTCAGCCTATAATTAATCGTTATCTTCTCTACATATCCTCAAAAACTCAAATTCTTATTTAATCTTCTTTCGCTGATTCAAAAATATCAAACAATTACACTCTTCCATGTGTGGCTCGTAAGATTTTATTATTTTTATTATTATATTTTCTACATATCTTATTAAAATTAACTTCTTGGCCGTACCTCACCAATTACGGACATACAACAACCACATTCAGTAAACCTGCAGCACGAGTAAGTCTTAACTCCTTCGAATCTAAGTAACTCATTCAGTAACACATTAACTTGAGGGAATCTTAACCTATGCAAGTTTAAGATTAACCCTTATCTTTCCTGCATACCCTTAAGAGCACCAATTATTACTTATTTCTCTTGCGTTAATATAAAACAACCACATTAAATGTACGCTCCTTTGAGTATCACTTAAACTATTCAATCTAAAATTAACCCTTATCTTTCCTACATACCCTTAAGAGCACCAATTATTACTTACTTCTCTTCCGTTAATATAAAACAACCACATTAAATGTACGCTCCTTTGAGTATCACTTAAACTATTCAATCTAAAATTAACCCTTATCTTTCCTACATACCCTTAAGAGCACCAATTATTACTTATTTCTCTTGCGTTAATATAAAACAACCATATTAAATGTACGCTCCTTTGAGTATCACTTAAACTATTCAATCTAAAATTAACCCTTATCTTTCCTACATACCCTTAAGAGCACCAATTATTACTTATTTCTCTTGCGTTAATATAAAACAACCACATTAAATGTACGCTCCTTTGAGTATCACTTAAACTATTCAATCTAAAATTAACCCTTATCTTTCCTACATACCCTTAAGAGCACCAATTATTACTTATTTCTCTTGCGTTAATATAAAACAACCACATTAAATGTACGCTCCTTTGAGTATCACTTAAACTATTCAATCTAAAATTAACCCTTATCTTTCCTACATACCCTTAAGAGCACCAATTATTACTTATTTCTTTTGCGTTAATATAAAACAACCACATTAAATGTACGCTCCTTTGAGTATCACTTAAACTATTCAATCTAAAATTAACCCTTATCTTTCCTACATACCCTTAAGAGCACCAATTATTACTTATTTCTCTTGCGTTAATATAAAACAACCACATTAAATGTACGCTCCTTTGAGTATCACTTAAACTATTCAATCTAAAATTAACCCTTATCTTTCCTACATACCCTTAAGAGCACCAATTCTTACTTACTTCTCTTGCGTTAATATAAAACAACCACATTAAATGTACGCTCCTTTGAGTATCACTTAAACTATTCAATCTAAAATTAACCCTTATCTTTCCTACATACCCTTAAGAGCACCAATTATTACTTATTTCTTTTGCGTTAATATAAAACAACCACATTAAATGTACGCTCCTTTGAGTATCACTTAAACTATTCAATCTAAAATTAACCCTTATCTTTCCTGCATACCCTTAAGAGCACCAATTATTACTTATTTCTCTTGCGTTAATATAAAACAACCACATTAAATGTACGCTCCTTTGAGTATCACTTAAACTATTCAATCTAAAATTAACCCTTATCTTTCCTACATACCCTTAAGAGCACCAATTATTACTTACTTCTCTTGCGTTAATATAAAACAACCACATTAAATGTACGCTCCTTTGAGTATCACTTAAACTATTCAATCTAAAATTAACCCTTATCTTTCCTACATACCCTTAAGAGCACCAATTATTACTTATTTCTCTTGCGTTAATATAAAACAACCACATTAAATGTACGCTCCTTTGAGTATCACTTAAACTATTCAATCTAAAATTAACCCTTATCTTTCCTACATACCCTTAAGAGCACCAATTATTACTTATTTCTCTTGCGTTAATATAAAACAACCACATTAAATGTACGCTCCTTTGAGTATCACTTAAACTATTCAATCTAAAATTAACCCTTATCTTTCCTACATACCCTTAAGAGCACCAATTATTACTTATTTCTCTTGCGTTAATATAAAACAACCACATTAAATGTACGCTCCTTTGAGTATCACTTAAACTATTCAATCTAAAATTAACCCTTATCTTTCCTACATACCCTTAAGAGCACCAATTATTACTTATTTCTCTTGCGTTAATATAAAACAACCACATTAAATGTACGCTCCTTTGAGTATCACTTAAACTATTCAATCTAAAATTAACCCTTATCTTTCCTACATACCCTTAAGAGCACCAATTATTACTTATTTCTCTTGCGTTAATATAAAACAACCACATTAAATGTACGCTCCTTTGAGTATCACTTAAACTATTCAATCTAAAATTAACCATTATCTTTCCTACATACCCTTAAGAGCACCAATTATTACTTATTTCTCTTGCGTTAATATAAAACAACCACATTAAATGTACCCTCCTTTGAGTATCACTTAAACTATTCAATCTAAAATTAACCCTTATCTTTCCTACATACCCTTAAGAGCACCAATTATTACTTACTTCTCTTGCGTTAATATAAAACAACCACATTAAATGTACGCTCCTTTGAGTATCACTTAAACTATTCAATCTAAAATTAACCCTTATCTTTCCTACATACCCTTAAGAGCACCAATTATTACTTATTTCTCTTGCGTTAATATAAAACAACCACATTAAATGTACCCTCCTTTGAGTATCACTTAAACTATTCAATCTAAAATTAACCCTTATCTTTCCTACATACCCTTAAGAGCACCAATTATTACTTATTTCTCTTGCGTTAATATAAAACAACCACATTAAATGTACCCTCCTTTGAGTATCGCTTAAACTATTCAATCTAAAATTAACCCTTATCTTTCCTACATACCCTTAAGAGCACCAATTCTTACTTATTTCTCATGCGTTAATATAAAACAACCACATTAAATGTACCCTCCTTTGAGTATCACTTAAACTATTCAATCTAAAATTAACCCTTATCTTTCCTACATACCCTTAAGAGCACCAATTATTACTTATTTCTCTTGCGTTAATATAAAACAACCACATTAAATGTACGCTCCTTTGAGTATCGCTTAAACTATTCAATCTAAAATTAACCCTTATCTTTCCTACATACCCTTAAGAGCACCAATTCTTACTTATTTCTCATGCGTTAATATAAAACAACCACATTAAATGTACCCTCCTTTGAGTATCGCTTAAACTATTCAATCTAAAATTAACCCTTATCTTTCCTACATACCCTTAAGAGCACCAATTCTTACTTACTTCTCTTGCGTTAATATAAAACAACCACATTAAATGTACCCTCCTTTGAGTATCACTTAAACTATTCAATCTAAAATTAACCCTTATCTTTCCTACATACCCTTAAGAGCACCAATTATTACTTATTTCTTTTGCGTTAATATAAAACAACCACATTAAATGTACGCTCCTTTGAGTATCACTTAAACTATTCAATCTAAAATTAACCCTTATCTTTCCTACATACCCTTAAGAGCACCAATTATTACTTATTTCTCTTGCGTTAATATAAAACAACCACATTAAATGTACCCTCCTTTGAGTATCGCTTAAACTATTCAATCTAAAATTAACCCTTATCTTTCCTACATACCCTTAAGAGCACCAATTCTTACTTACTTCTCTTGCGTTAATATAAAACAACCACATTAAATGAACCCTCCTTTGAGTATCTTTTAAACTATTCAATCTAAGATTAACCTTTATCTTTCTTATATATATTCATGAACAGCAATTCTTACCCTCTCCTCTTATGTTCATATAAACCTCATTCAGTAAGCCTCTACCTTGAGTGACTCTTAACATATTCCAGTCTATGATTAACCCTTATTTTTTTTTTTTGCATATCCTCATAAACAGCATTTCATTACTCTCCTTTGACGCTCGTATAAAACAAACTAATTCAGTTACAATCAAACTTGAGGGGCTCTTAAACTCTTTAGATCTAAGATTAACCCTTATCTTTCCTACATATCCTCATGGACAGAACTTTTTGATTTCTCCATTTGTGTCTATAGAAAAACCTACCTTGAATTAGTCTAAAACTATTAAATTCTAAGATTAACCCTTATCTTTCCTACATATCTCAATGAACAGCACTTCTTACCTCCTCCTATGTTCATACAGTAAGTGAGTGGTTCTTAAGATCTGCATGTATAAGATTTACCCTAACCTTTCCTATATATTTTCATGAACATTATTCTTTACCTACCTCTCAGATACAAAATGAAAAAGACATCAATTCAGAAAGCAAATCGACCACGAGGTATTTACTATTGAAAATGAGGAATAGTTTAGGTCAATTAATTTTAATTCCCTTCTTTATCACATTACGAATAAACCTTGTCAAATGAAGTGGAAAATTCGTCAAAAGTTAACCAAAGTTAATTTCAAGAAAAAAATACAAAGGTAATAGGATTCGAACTTTTTGGTTTCCTTAAGTCTTAATCAGGACAAGCCTAGATGAATTTGTGTGGTCAATGAATTTTTCGTAAGGTTTTTACGTAGCCAACTTCCATCAGCTTTTTGTAATGACTCAAATTATTTTCTATTATTAGCTTGTACACAGAATGACGAAGAATAAAAAAGTAGAATTAAGTTTTTTTATTTGATAAATTTATATTTTTTTTGGGTCCTGGGTATGACAGTAAACCTCATCCAGCAGTAAGGCCTCTGATTGGGAGGTTTGGAGAAGAAGGGAACCACCTCTAAATTGCTGTTGTTCCCAAGTCCACCCTGATCTGGAGTGGTAACACTAGTAAGGGTCCCAGCTATGGGCAAATAGTTAACCCACATACTGTGTTCCAAACACCATGAAAGTACAAAAATAGATTTTTATAGAAATATATATATATATATATATATATATTAATGCAGGTTTCATTGAATAATATAGACAAGTTTTGTCTATTAATTTTGAAGATACACGGACGATACAGTACTGATTGCGGACACGGAAAGGAAACTGCAAGATCTCATACAGAAAGTAGCAGTGGAGAGTGACAAGAAGGGACTACAAATAAACTTTAAGAAAACTGAGTGCATGGTCATCAGCAAAAGATACAACCCAAAATGCCAAATACAGGTGGGGGATAACAGAATCAAACAAGTCCAAGAATTTAAGTACCTAGGAAGTGTTCTAACAGGAGATGGAAAGTGCGACACGGAGATCCGAATGCGAATTGGCATGGCAAAGGACGCGTTCCAGAAGATAAGCAAAATACTAACACACAGGAAGATCTCGATAGAAACGAAGAAAAGAGTGCTAGACTGCGACGTGATGTCAGTTCTTCAATACGGCTGTGAATGCTGGACAATATCATCGAAAATGAGGACAAAACTGGAAGCGTCCGAAATGTGGTTCTACAGAAGGATGCTACGGATATCGTGGACTGAGCATACAAGCAACGACGAAGTGTTAGAAAGAATGGCAACAAATAGGAAATTGATGCTGAGCATCAGGAAGAGACAACTGAAGTTCCTGGGACATGCAATGAGGAAGGAGAGCCTGGAGAACCTGGTACTGACTGGACATATAGAAGGAAGGAGAGACAGAGGAAGGCAGCGGATAACATATTTGCAGGGTCTGATCAGGTGGATGACGGAACGGGGGTTGCCAGGAGCAACAGGAGCAAACATACTAAGAGCCACAAGGGATAAGGAGACGTGGAGATCCATGATCGCCTACGTCCTGAAGGGACAGGGCACATAGAAGAAGAAGAAGGATCCGTTCATACCGTCTGATATACTTGATGGTGATGTTGAAAGACAACAAAAAATCACAGTAATTGTTGATTTTTTTATCGGGTCTAAGCTTTCGGCTCACATAAGCCATTATCAAAGAGTAAATATTAACACACAGTAAACATAGAACATTTAAGTTATTAACAATAAAGAGAATTGAATTGAAAATATAAGTCCATCCCTACCGTGGCGGATGGCCGAAGACAGTGACAAAATAGTGGCGTTGTGGTCCCTGGTCTGATTACAGACATTTGAGTTCGTTATTGGAAATATCAAAATTGATTGTATTCAAACCAGGTTTAAATTGTTTAATGTAGATTGCTTGGAGGATTTTTAGTTTCTGTTTATTATTTTCTTGTTTAAGTATGTACGTGTTATCAACAAGCGTTTTTCTCAGAAGTGTGCGTTGATAACCGTGTTGTTCTAAATGACGGAATATATTTGAATTTTCATTTAAGTGCAACGTCAGACGCCGTGAGAGCGAATTTGTGGTGTGGCCAATGTAGATATTATTGAGATTGTTAGAGATACATTCTCTAAATGGACTTATGAATTTATATACTACATTGTTTTTTTTTGCAAATCACTAACGGTGGGGGAAGAGTCGTTGCGGACGAATGAATTAGATGTAGTGGATTTAGTGTAATATATAATAAACTTAATTCTTTTGTTAAAGTCTGTCGGAGAAATATTAGTATTTATGAGTTTTTTTAGGATGTTTTCATCTAGTTGGTAGTTGGAGTGCATCTGGCTACGGTATAAGAGAGTGATATATATATATGAATAGATTGTTTTTAGAAAAATATACATTTTTGAATTAAAATTTATTGTCATAATACATTTTTGAAGAAAAATATTATTACCAGCACTATATTTTTTAATACAAAACTAGAAGAAAACTTCAGTTTTCTATAAGAAAATCATCAAAATCTGACTAAATCTTCCTTCTCACTATAATATTTATGGATAGTCCTTTCTTCCTTTTTTCCTTTACTTCATTTCCTAGGAGTTTTAAAATATTTTTGATTCTGTTTACTTTGAACTTGATGACAGCTTCGGGTTACTCTTACTGATCAGACTAAATTGCAGGTTTGTTTCCCGACGCTATAGTTAGAACCAAAGTAAAATAGCTGTGGCTTGTAAATTCTTTAACCATTTCATATATACCATTTCCCCAAGATTTGCTCATGTATCGCCAAATTAATAATTAACATCATGAATTGACGTTGCATCTACTTGTCGATTTTAACGCTCTGTTTTCTCTAGAGTAAAGCGGTTCATTAAATCGCCATTAGATTCCATATGCTTTTATCTCTTTCATCGTCAGTGCCACAATAAGAGGACATTCTTGTTATAAATATCCATTGGTCACATTCCTTGTATTATTGTTCTACAAGAGCAGACACGTGGAATTAGTTTATGGACGATTGTTAAATATTTATGACTCAAGCAAAAAAATTAATAATCAATTACCGATTTATTCAAGGATTTTATATTGGATGGCCTTTACATTTGATACATGAATAGAGGGTCTATTTTAGTATGTCCATAAAATGGACGACTGATCAGGAGGAACACATTTCTTCTTCTAGTTATATGATTAATAAATTTCATACAAAATATTTATTTAAAAATGAATATAAAATGTACAAAAATAATGAAATAAACTCAATAGATAATGTTTTCTCTTAGGCGCTCAATTTATAAAATCAATGACATATGTGCAAATGGTGTAATGGTTAACGGTGATGGCTATCGAACCGAGTTCGAGTTCAACTTTAGTCTGTTACATACAAAATACTTAAAAACATTTACACTTCTGCTTCTTCGACACAAATTATAGGTTAAGACGGCAGATTATGCTCTCTAATATGTTGCAGGTAGTGTAACGGTGAATGGCTTGCAATGGCAAATCAAAGAGCAGAGTTCGAATTCTAACTGAGATCATTACATTCATTTCTGCGCAAATACCATTGCAAATTTTATGAGTTCATTTATCTCTAAAGTAAGTGTTAAATAGTAATTCATAGTGAGATTCTTACTCTTAATTGGTAACCGGTCTGAACGAAGGACGACTCTAGGTTGAAAACATGAGGAGACAAAATAATGGATTGTTTTTTGAAAAGGTATGACATCTGGAAGCTGCCTCTGCCAGCTTTATGGTGAAAGAGAATCGGTAGCTGTATGTGAAATATGGTCAATGCTGTAATCTAAGAAAGCAGTTATTTTGCAATAAACTGCAATAGATTCTTGCCAAAAAATACCCTTTATACTGATCAATGGATGAGGCAAAATTATATGTCTAATATTGCTGTCAAAATGGTCTGGAACTCCTGCTTTGCATGTAGATTCTTGATAAAATACAAATAAATATTGAAAATGGTAGTGGCATTCCAGTTTCAGCCACTTTCCTGCCGCCCTAAAACAGCTTCACTGAACCTTTTCTGTAATAACTTCCATCGTAATTGTTCTGATGAACCTTGCTATATGATACTTCGACCTTATAAATACAAACGCAGTAATAGGATGTCCGTTTTGGTGCAGTGGATATCGGCTCGGAATGGGAAATTGGAGAGCAGTGTTCGAATTCTATTTAAATTCGCTGCATTCGCTTACGCGAAAATATCCTTGTGAAAGGTATGAATCCGTCTGTTCTTCCTTCAGCTATGGGTTAAATAGTTAGGCAGATTGTGTTCTATAGCCTTGGTTGGCAATAATCTTCCAAAAATTCTCTAGCTATCTACTTCTATCCAGTAAGTCATGACTCTTTAGAGACACGATTAACAAATCGTGTATCACGTATGGCAATGAACTGATTAGATTGTCAACAAGGTGTCTGAATGTAACACTTGAATCAGCTAGATGTAACCGTAAGCCATTTTCTAAGATTTCTTTCTCTCGCATTTCCCGGATGTGGAAATTTCTTTCGTCCAAATTTGATTTTTTCAAAATTTAAATGTGATGTCAATTGTTATCTCTTCTTTTATCGTTCTCGCTGTTTATTTCTTTTTTTGTTCATTCACACTCAGTAGCTCGTTGTATTTTAGTGGCTCTATTGACTTACCTGAGGTGAAATAATTATGAGAAAAACACAGATTGCACTATTGTAAGAACTGCAACCTTGAAACTTCTGAATATCGTTTCTTATGGCTTTGTCTATGAGTGTCTCAAATTTGATTAAAATCAGACCACTCCTATAACACGATTTTTTCGATTATCGATTTTCGATATTTATTGGGGGTACCTGGACACAAAACCGAGGTACGAACACTCGCAGACGTTTATAGTACAACTGTGTAAATTTTCACGAAAATCGGTTCAGCCGTTTCGGAGTCTATAGGTAACGGATACACACACAGACACACAGACACACACAGAAAGTTCCATTTATAAATAAGTTTAGATCAGTCAATTATGATGATAACAAGAGGCAAGTTAGTCAAACCATTTTAATTATGATAGCAACTATATCAACCAATAATATTTTGTAATATTACAATAATATTGGCAATTACTCATTTCAGAAATGAAATACTAAATTATAAAAGGCGATTCAAACACGGCTTTCTAAACATCCTGCATTGAAGATAAAATGATCCAAAAACATTTTTTTTAATATTGTTTCAGTTTTCCCAACAAAATTTCAGATTACTATACTGTTCTTTTCCTCGAGTAATAACTATTCTGCATCTACTTTCTGATCTTTCATCTCGCTAAAATCTTCTTTTGTAGAATTCTGTTTGGTTGGTTGATTGTTTTTTGTTTATTGCTATATCAATCTCTATGAGTTAATGCATGCCGAAATTTAAATATTTTGTACACATTTTTTAAAATTTTATTTGAGAGATAACGGTTTTAGTGATACAAATCTTCCAAATTACCACAGCTGGAGGAAGGAGCGGTATATTAATACATTAACAAGGGTATCTGCGAGCAAGTGGATATTATTAACCAAACTGTAATTGGAACTCGACTATCCGATTAAATATTCCGAGCCATCATCCATTACACCACCCGCACTTTCAACTTTGCGTACAACAGCCGAAACGTCGTAAACATGAAATAAAGATGAGAACAATAATCCAAACAATGTAAATAGTGTAAATACTAACTCATCTCAGAAGTATAGTCAAATACTTATAGTTATTTGAATATACAGTTCGTCAGGTATTTATTTGGTATTATTTAAAATTTACAATGCAATTTGTTACATTAAACTATATCTAAAATAACTCTGTTAAATAATTATTCTATAGCGTCATTATCATTTCCTACTTATTATTTTGCACCATCCAACATTAAAGTTACAGAACTTGGTCTTTCCGACGAGATCACATATCTAAGTAGTGGCCAAGCACGACGCTGCTTAACTTCAGTAAAATTCGGAAAAAAACCAAAGTAGATTGTAATCTCAAAGTACATTATCTACTAAACACGACGTATGAGAAACAGTTCTTTTTATCTTGTTATTGTAAAATCTGTTAGTTTTCTACAAGTAGACATTTTGTTAATTTCGGAACATGGTCATTATATTATAACCGTGTTCGTTGTTGTTGTTGTTGTTGTTGTTGTTTTGGGTTGATTGTGGTGGAGGCATATATTGTTGGCTGCCGTGTCATACCACTATTCTCATAAAACAAAATTAGTTCTTTTTTGTGTGCCGCGTCTTTTTTTTTTCAGGACGTAGGAGATCAACGATTTTCTGACATTCATACTTTATAATAAATTTTGTGTTTTTGTCGTTTCAGTAATTAATTCATGCCCTTCCAAACTTCCAATTTTTTGTATTCCTAAACTGTTTCACCTTAGATAGTGACCAATTTGACGTTGCTTATCTTCGGTAGAGGTTTGGAACAACCAGTGTAAATCATTATCTGAAAGTAAAATATCATCTAAATACAACGTATTTTACAATGCAGTTTCTTACATTATACTATACCTGAAATAACTCTGTAAAATAATTTTTCTATAATGTAATCATTATTTTCTACTTATTAATTTACGCCATGCAAAAACCAAAATTACAGCACTTTGTCTTTCCGACGAGATCACACATCTAGGTAGTAACCAAGCACGACGCTATTTAACTTCGGTATATTTCGGACACAACCAGAGTAGATTGTAATCAAAAAGTACATTATCTACTAAATACGACATATGAGAAACAGTCCTTTTTACCTTGTTATTGAAAAATCTGTTAGTTTTCTAGATATAGACATTTTGCTAATTACGGAACATGGCCATTACATTATGACTGTGTTCGTTGTTGTTTTTGTTCTTGTTGTTGTTGGTTGATTGTGATGGGGTTATATATTGTTGGCTGCTTGCTCATATCATTGTTCACATACAAAAAAATATACCATCTTTTTATGTGTCGTGCTCCTTTAGGACGTAGGATATTATGACTCCCGACAATTTTCTGCCATTCATAGTTACTAATAAATTTTGTGGTAATTAATTGACACACATACAAACTTCCAACTTTTTGTCTTCCTAAGCGGTCTTAGGATGTGCGTTATGGTGCAGTGGTTATCGGCTCGGAGCTGATTTCGAATTCCAATTGAATCCTTTGCATTCAATTTTGCACAAATACC